>CM035843.1:220239634-220763616 GCA_020510985.1 Pholidichthys leucotaenia
GGTAAGCAGCTTGGTGTGAAGAAATCAACTGTGGGAGCAATTATTAGAAAATGGAAGACATACAAGACCACAGATAATCTCCCTCGATCTGGGGCTCCACGCAAGGTCTCACCCCGTGGGGTCAAAATTATCACGAGAATGGTGAGCAAAAATCCCAGAACCACACGGGGGGACCTAGTGAATGATCTGCAGAGAGCTGGGACCAAAGTAACAAAGGCTACCGTCAGTAGCACATTACGCTGCCAGGGACTCAAATCCTGCAGTGCCAGACGTGTCCCCCTGCTTAAGCCAGTACAAGTCCAGGCCTGTCTGAAGTTTGCTAGAGAGCATTTGGATGATCCAGAAGAGGATTGGGAGAATGTCATATGGTCAGATGAAACCAAAATAGAACTTTTTGGTAAAAACTCAACTTGTCGTGTTTGGAGGAGAAAGATTGCTGAGTTGCATCCAAAGAACACCATACCTACTGTGAAACATGGGGATGGAAACATCATGCTTTGGGGCTGTTTTTCTGCAAAGGGACCAGGACGACTAATCCGTGTAAAGGAAAGAATGAATGGGTCCATGTATCG
The DNA here is from genome assembly GCA_020510985.1 of Pholidichthys leucotaenia. Taxonomy (NCBI): domain Eukaryota; kingdom Metazoa; phylum Chordata; class Actinopteri; order Cichliformes; family Pholidichthyidae; genus Pholidichthys; species Pholidichthys leucotaenia. The sequence goes on from CM035843.1 coordinate 220,240,207, forward strand.
TGAGATTTTGAGTGAAAACCTCCTTCCATCAGCAAGGGCATTGAAGATGAAACGTGGCTGGGTCTTTCAGCATGACAATGATCCCAAACACACCACCCGGGCAACGAAGGAGTGGCTTCGTAAGAAGCATTTCAAGGTCCTGGAGTGGCCTAGCCAGTCTCCAGATCTCAACCCCATAGAAAATCTTTGTAGGGAGTTGAAAGTCCATGCTGCCCAGCAACAGCCCCAAAACATCACTGCTGTAGAGGAGATCTGCATGGAGAAATGGGCCAAAATACCAGCAACAGTGTGTGAAAACCTTGTGAAGACTTACAGAAAACGTTTGACCTCTGTCATTGCCAACAAAGCGTATATAACAAAGTATTGAGATGAACTTTTGTTCTTGACCAAATGCTTATTTTCCACCATAATTTGCAAATAAATTCTTTAAAAATCAGACAATGTGATTTTCTGGATTTTTTTTTTTCTCATTTTGTCTCTCATAGTTGAGGTATACCTATGATGAAAATTGGAGACCTCTCTCATCTTTTAAGTGGAAGAACTTGCACAATTGGTGGCTGACTAAATACTTTTTTACCCCACTGTACCTAATTAAAAAAGAAAAGATGTGTTCCTGTATCTATTGTGGAATTCATAGCAATAAGGTGATCAGATGTTATTTCTGTGCATCTGAGTATTTTTGATATACAGTAATAGCGTTAACCATTATGCATTAAATGTAGTCAAAGCAAACAAAAAACCCACCCTCAACTCAAGGTCATGTCAGCACTTTAAGAAAACATGTCATAATGTGCCCGTGTAGGTTGGCACATTTATTAACAAAAACACAAACAAGAATGTTTCATACAAATACAAATTGGGCTGCACGGTGGCGCAGTGGTTTAGCACTGTGGCAGCACAGTTTTACCCTCGGCCGGGGGATCGCGGGGATCATGAGATCGTGGGTTCGATCCCAGCCCCCGACCAACAGTGAGCTGTGTGGAGTTTGCATGTTCTCCCCGTGTTGCGTGGGTTTACTCCGGGATTTCTCCGGTTTCCTCCCGCACACCAAAAACATGTAGGTTTAGGGCGCTCGCGCACGCAGCGACCAGCAGCCGGTGACTTGTCACCAGACTGCAAACCAAATCTACCTACGGGTACAAATAAGTAACAAAAAAAAAAAAAAAAAAAAAATGAAATAAAGAAACACAAACGCTGGAGGAGAGTGGGGCTCAACGTCAGCGATACAAAGTCAGGGAATGCCTGACCAGGGAAGAAGCTCAGCCGGAGGACCCTGAGGGCTATGGGGCTCGACGGCTGAGACAACGGGAAAAAAGGCACCAAGACGAAGCATACCAACTTGCCTCAACAGTGGGAGCTGAACTCACGGTTGAAGTCCAGAGGGCAGGAAAACATGGACGAAGATGATGAAGGTGAAGATGAAGAAGGACACGACAATGGGCAGGGGTTGTCGTGTCATAATCAGAGAAAGGTGTAATCCATGAGTAACAGAATGGACAGCAACTGTGCAGCCTCAAAGGAAATGACAGCTGGAAACTGCACAGCGCTGTCAAAATAAACAAACCGGAAACATAAAAACACAAACACAACAAAACTCAAAACCATAATAATAATCTTATAGATACAAAAAACAGACAGAAAAATGCTCACTGGCCAGGGAACTGGGCACGGCTCTAACCCATGCCCCAGGATCGTGACAAAAAAAGGCTTCTCCTCTACCCTTTCCTGTCTCTACATTTCCCAAGCCCCATAAATTCAATGTGTTTTTCCTGCCTAATACAAATCTGCCAATAGGCTTTTGTGATTCACACAAGGTCGCTTGTCTGTTCAAAGTGTTCAGATACAGAGGTCAGAGTCATAAGTGACCCTCCATGTGTACACACTGAGCCATTTGATAAATGAGTGGCATTCAAAGACCAATGTCGAGAATGCTTTCAAGGGTCACACAAAGCTCTGAAAAGACCAAGTGTTTTGTTCTCAGTTGGCAATTCAAGTGCCAAGGACCTGGCATGTCTTTGCTCGATATGAAGTGTAAGGACACAAACAACTCACCCTTCAGAAAAAGCTGATTTCGATCATTTTTGAGAGAACATTTAGATTCCAACCAATGTTACTTTGCAGATAAAAGGATGATTCCCAGTGAATGACTAGATTTTTTAAACTGTTTTGATTTGAGCCTTGGGATGACTGTAGATATGACACTATACAGATAAAGTTGAGTTGATATGGTACCAAATTGGAAAAAAGCTGGTTCTGTGCATTTCCCTTGACAAATATCCCACTTGCTGTGATGCCAATGGGCTCAGTGCAAAAGATGGCAGCTACCAACTTCTGAGATTTCCAGTCGAAGCATTTCCACTCAGGTAAAATTGATTTTAAAGTAGCAAGAAGAGTGAACAGGTAAGTAAATATGCCTGGATTCAAGATTGAATATGCAATGTAAGTTACCAGTCTATGTTTTGTTTTGTTTTGTTTTTTTTACAAAAGATGCAGTCCTACAGATAACAACAATCATCAAATTTATAGCTAAGGAGGATTTACAGATTAAAATACATCACAAATCATGAATTAAATATTACAGCAAATTATTGAGCTCATAAACATTCCAGCTTCAAAAGAAGTTTTGGGGTTTGCCTTTCAGGGCTTTCATACTTCTCTCTGTTGCTATGTTGAAAGGAGCTTCCCTCTTGAACCTTCTGATGTATTTCATTGATGGTAATCCTTGCTAAATCTTGCAAGCCTCAAACCCAAATTTCCCTATCCTTCTCTGTTGCAAAGCAGGACTGAAATTTAGGGGTGCACAGTCAGGAAAGACAGACGTAAAGATCATGACTTCTGCAACAAGCCTATCAGCGTTTAGTAGACCTGTAACAATAACAAATGTTGATGGACGATAAGTTTTCCACAAAATTATTACGATAAATTATATTATTGTTGACATCATGAAGACCATTTTATGCCCCGGATCCCTTTCCCTTCTTTCGGCTCTTCCCTTTGTGGGCTGTCACGATTGTTACCTGATATTGCGAAAATCCGCATGTCGATTTGGCAAGAGGTTTTACGCCATATGCCCTTCCTGACAAAACCCTCCCCATTTAACCAGGTTTGGGATTGGCACAGGAAGTATACTTCCTTGTGCTCCCCCTGTGGCAGGGTAACGAACCGTCACTACCACATTCTGATATGCAGAGCACCAAGCTAGAAGGCAGGAAGTACCATTTTTATGTGGTCTTTGGTATGACCCGGCTAGGGCTTGAACCCACAACCTCCCGGTTGTTGGGGTGGATGCTCTACCTCTAGGCTACCACTCCGGTATCACTTTATGCCCCAGATATAGTGATATAAATTATATCATTAATTAATTATTTCATAAATTATATCATTATATCATATAATGATAACAGTCTACTGTATGTACAACTGTTAAAAGAACTTTGAACTTTTGTTTGTGAACAATATTAGGCTGCGTGTCCACCAAATGCATTTTTTTCTGCTGCGGTCAACTATTTTCTATTCATTCTCTATGTATTCCAGCATCTACAGCACTGAGCGCCCTTGGCGCTGAAACGCTTTCGGTGGTGGCCGCTTTTTGTCATGGTGCTCAAGGCGCTCAGAGCTGAAAAAAGTTTAACTTTTCAGACTACAGCTCAGCTCGTCAATGCCAAACCTTTCTAAGCAGCCAGTCAGAATTAAGGAAGGGTTGGACATAGGATGCCAGTACAGTCTGTACCCAGGCTCCTGTTTTCTTTTCCATGTCATCATATTTTACATCCAGAGCTGCTACCAATGCTAGAATATGTTTCCTGTCCATTGTTTGGCCAAACCTCCTAAAAAAATACTATTGTTTTTTGCCCACTACTGTTTATACATTGTCACGGATGACTGAGACACATGGCTTTACGTCATTGGTAAACACCATATATTTACAATATGCACATCTCAGAGATGGCAGTCGCTATGTTGTAAAATGACTGATGGTAAGAACGATTGCACCAATCATACATCATACGAACATTTGGGTGTTACATGAGTAACCGAGCCAGAGTTATAGCCAACCTCTCCAACTGGGCAAAAAAAATGAAGGCTTCACCGCACGAAGCAATCGCTGTTAGAAAAGGAGCAAACTTTTATGCTCACTAGGGACAAACTTTATATTGTGAGCAGACCCTTCAGCTCTCCGCTTCAACTGTCCCTGCTGTGTGAGCTTGAGCTCAACCTCCTACAGGGAGCATGGAAAAGGACAGAAGCAGTGTTGCTGAAATGTTGGCCGTTTATGTTAAAAAAAAAAAAAAAAAAACACAAACACACATAAGCCCCTTTTCCACTAGTACCTACTCAGCCCTACTCACCTCGACTCTACTCGGTTTGTAGGGTTTTCCATTAGTACCTGGTACCAGGTACCAGGTACTTTTTTTGGACCTACTTCTGTGAGGTTCCAACCCTGCTGAGTCCAACTGAAAATGTGACATCAACAGATTGCAGGCCAGTGATTGGCCAGGGTGAAACGTCAGTGGATGAGAGCGACGTCTTCACAAGATTCAAAACTGCCATTTGTAAATTCAGCCGTGAGTTTTTATTATTTCAGTGATAATCAACGAGATAAATGACTACACACAAATCAGCACTGTCACAAAACACTCACCCTCTTCCCCATGAGCAGCCATCAGCTCGGAGACCTCCTGGTATTTCATTTCGGAACACTCCGCTGGTGCCAGAGCTGAAAAGTTCATAGGCTGAAAAGTTCATATAGTGGTCAAATTTGACCAAATGTGGTTATTTTTCAACAGTCTCCCCGTTAGTGATTGGTGTTGAGGTGCTTGGATCCCTGCGCTTGAAAAATAAACTACATTTGGTCAAATTTGACCGCTATGAACTTTTCAGCCCCATCGACCCTGCTGTGGCGGAGCGACTTGAAATGAAAAAAGTATACCAGGAGGTCTCCGAGCTGATGGCTGCTCACGGGGAAGATGGTGAGTGTTTTATGATTTTAAGCATCTTTCACGTTATTTATCAGTGAAAACGTCAGCATATAAACAAACATAACAAGATAATGGGCTGCCTTCCTGTAATGAACCCAACCCCACCCACTTGATGTGGTACCCAGTTGAAATGGAAAACCAACCACACTGTGTCGAGCCGAGTAGAGTCGAGGTGAGTCGGGCTGAGTAGGTATTAGTGGAAAAGGGGCTATAAATAGCAACTTATCATGGCCAGAAAAGTTATCAAGGTTATTATTTCTTACTACACGATTAATTGAGTTAGCCGTTATTGTTACAGGCCTAGCATTTAGTCCATGCATTGTACATCCCTAATCTGTACAGTCTATGGGTTTCATTGGTTCTACACCTACAATGACTCTGGTGATCAGAGGTAGCAGGTTAGGATTCCAACCCAGTCAGCATGTCCATGCAGGCCCCACTAAAGGTTAAATCTGGGCTGTCTTATGGGTCCCATGTAGGTTTGTCCATGGATTCCATGCTGGACCCATCTGTGTTTGCCCACATGGACTTTACCTGTTTACCTATTTTCAACTTATTTTCTCTTAAATTTGCTATTTTCTTGTAAATTTGTGACTATTCCCCCCTAACTTGATAATTTTTTCTTGAAAATTTGAAACTTTCTCATAAATTTGCAACTATTTTTTACTGAAAACTTACAACTTTTTCCTCATAAATTTAATATTTTTTTCTTGTAAATTTGCAAATTTTTTCTCATAAAATTGTTTGTTTTTCTTGTAAAATTGTGACTTTTCTTGCATATTTGTCAACTTTTTCTGATAATTTTGGAAAATTATAAATTTGCCGTGCTTCTACTGTAACCTTGCAACTTTTTCCTCATAAATTTGTTACCGCTTCCCTTGTAGATTTGCTATTTTCTTGTGAATTTGAGTCCCCCCCCCAATTTGATAAAATTGTTCTTGAAAATTTGAAACTTTCAAGTCAAGTCAAAGTTAATTTATATAACACATTTAATAAATCCCCTTACCATTCCTGCCAATGTCCAGCCAAAGTAAAACACCCCACGGGCAGAGAGGTTAAAACAACATCAGATGACCTGACCTGAACAGACACTGAACTGAACAGAAAACATACAATTAACCATAAAACAAGCTAATGTTAAGATAATATAACCATAAATCGCTATGGAGGGTGTGAATATGCATGAGTACATAATCCTAACATGTAGGATAACTAAGTAGACGGTTGTGCTGTCTCATCCCATCTAGCAACAATGCTCTGCACTGTGTGTGTTTATATATTTACATATTTATTCCACCTAGCTGCAATGCTCCGTACTGTGTGTGTTTATATATCTACATATTTATTCCATCTAGCTACAATGCTCTGCACTGTGTGTGTTTATATATTTACATATTTATTCCACCTAGCTGCAATGCTCCGCACTGGGTGTGTTTATATATCTACATATTTATTCCATCTAGCTACAATGCTCCGCACTGTGTGTTTATATACTTATATATTTATTCCATCCAACTACAATGCTCTGCACTGTGTGTCTGTGTATATATATATATATATATATATATATATATATATATATATATATATATATATTTATAGTAATATGTACATATGTATATTAGCTGCTCTTGCTTTTTTTTCTTGCCTTCTGATTGTTGCTCTGAGTGTTGCTATCCCTGTGCTGTTGCAATCCTGGAATTTCCCCATTGTGGGACTAATAAAGGCTAAAGGGTGATTTAATTTAATTTAATTTAATTAATTTAATTTAATTTAATTTATCTTATCTTAAATTTGCAACTTTTTTTACTGTAAACTTACAGCTTTTCCTCATAATTTTGGGCCTTTTTTCCTCATAAATTTTCAGTTGATTTGCTCATACATTCATTACTTTTTTGATAATTTGCAACTTTTTCTGTTTTTTCCTCATAAATTTGTTACTTTTTTGTATATTTGCTAACTTTTTCTTGTAAGTTTGTAACTCTTTTCAAGTAATTTCAGATATTTTTTTCTTGTAAATTTGCAACTTTTCTCCTAAATTTTCACTTTTTTCCCATAAATTTAGAAGTTTTTTCTTGTAAATTTGTGACTTTTTTGTCATAAATTTGCTACTATTTTGTACAAATTTGTTACTTTTTTCTTTTAAATTTTCACGTTTTCTCATAAATTTGTTAATTTTGTGCTTAATATTGCCTATGGCACAAGTGTTACTGAAACCTGCTCACCCATGTTAAACCCACGAGGGCCCAGATGGGTTTAAAGTGGGTAAACGGATTAACTGCTATCCTGCACCACAGGGAAAGTTCATGTGGGCAAACACAGATGCGGCCAACATGGAACCCACAGACAAACCCACTTGGGGCCCATGAGACAGCACAGGTTAACCTGTCGTGCTGGGTGGAAACTCAATCCATGACGGCAATTAGAGCCTTGGTGATGAATGCTGCACCATACCAGTGTGCCACATCCCATGATATCCGCCTGCAGGGACAATAACTTTCCAAGTGCGAGCACTTTCCTAATTGTATAATTTCCAGCATCCTTCCTTCTGTTTGCCGTCACCCCACCCCACATTCCCTCTGCTCCTTTCTTTCCTCCTTCCCAAATGAGATGGGGTGATGGACTCCTCCATTACATGAATGCTATCAAGGGAATGGTTAATGAGAACAGATAAAGCTCACCCTATCACTTAGCTGACCCATTATCATCCCTTATTGTGGCAAAATCTCATTTGACTGTGTTTTAATTAAACAGCACTGCCTGAGTAAAAGGCCGCCTCGCATTCAGCTCGCCTGAACCCGGGGCAGCGCTGCGGTAATCATTTGGCACAGGTAACTTTTAATCATTCTGCCAGCGCAACAGCGCAACATGGGACTCCGTTGTGATATGTAGGCAGCTTATTAGAGGCCCCCTTTTGTTGGCTGCCCCCAATTGCTCTTTTGAAAAACACAAGAAAAGGGGAAAAAAACAGTTTCATGGTGTAGAGGTGGAGAATAAAAGCTGAAGAAGAAGCATATAAGCAACAGTAGCTTTAACCACCCCCACCCCATGCACTCACACATATTCACACACACCTAAAACTTTTAAAACTACCACCTCCGCTGTGCTACAGACTATCAGGCTGTGAATAAAGTTTCCATCCTCTGAGGACAAAAAGTTCGCCTGATGAAGAAGAACAAAAATAACAGAGAAAACACTGATTTCAAGATGAGGAAGTTCAGCGTGGAAGAGGAACAAGACACGGAAGTACAGTGTAAGAGAGGGGAGCATGTGAGGGAGGCCGAGGGAGCTTTCTCCCTCTTCTGTTTCATGACCTGGGCATGCACAAGCCTCGGGGTGGGTGGGGGAGTGGCGGCGAATCTCCCTAAATGACACCAAAGCCAGAGAGCTACAGTATGACTGTGGATGAAGCGGCTCGCATTGCGCGCCAGCCTCCCGCTGCTCCGAATCAAGCAGCAGCAGAAAAGAGAATAACAGCTTTGATGTGCCCCCCCCCCTTCTCTCTCTCTCTTCCTCCCCCTCTCATTCCTCTTCTCCCCCTCTCTCCATCCTTCCCCCTCTTTTCTCTCGCCACCGTCTCACATCATAAAAAAAAAAAACCTTCTCACAACACGACCGCGCCATACATGCTCTCATTGTTCCTGCTTCCATTGTTCTCAACGCATATTTAACAAGCCGCAGTCGAAGTGCGATATGACGCATCACACTGCTCTCCAGATGGATGCGGCGGGTGGTTTCTCCGAGGGACGCGTCAGAGGAGTGCATCCAGTTTTCTGTCATATCAGAAAGCCCTAGAGAATTGCTGCATTAAAACATTTTTTTCCTCACCCTTAAAAACATTTTTGTGTTTTTGTTTAGGTCTGCAGATGAATAATGCATAAGAGGAGTTGCTTGTAACATGAGACAGGACAGTGTGTCATGATCCTGAGTGCAGGTCTGTACCGTGCTCAGGTCTCCTGATTATTATTCCTTTTTTTCTGTTTATGTATCTAGTAATGTTTATCTGTCTTTATGGTTGTGCTTATATTTTGACAGTGCCGTGGCAGGACTTCCACCTGTCAGTCTGTTTGTGGCCTGTCACAGCTGTTTGTGCTCTATTGATTTCATTCTCTCCACACCTGCTTGTGTCATGGCGGCCGCTGGGCCGTCATTAGTCCCAGCTGCGCATACACCTGCCACCAGTAATCAGCAGGCCTTAAAAGCCGGTGCTTCTGACTGCTCGGCACGGAGTTGTCTGTCGTCTTCGCCACGCAAGGACACGACCTCAAGCCAGAGCTAATTCCAAGTCATCTCGTCAAGCCACGTCACGTAAGCCACAGCAAAACTTACCCTGTCAAAGTATTCTCCCCTGTGCACAGGTGGACCTCCCTGGCGGCGGACTCATCTCCCCAGATAACGGGACGTCACCTCCTCCTCCTCGGATCTCCTCACCCTCACAGCGCCAAGCGCCACTTGCACCAAGCCACGCCAAGTCACGGAGCCGACAGGAGTCTCGCAGCGGCACCTGCAAGTAAGCAGCACAAGTCTCAGTTCTCCATTCCAACGAGTCGCAGTAATCGCTTGTGCTTGTGTGTTCCAGGGTTGCCAGGTGGCAGCAAGACCCGCTCAGCTCCAGCTGCCAGCCTACACCGCACTCACTCACACATTCACACACTCACCAAACCACCCTGGGTTAATAAATAATTGTCAAATCACTCTACTCATGTCAGCGTCTGTCTCCTGGGTTAAGCAATCATGTCAGTACGACTCCATCAAGACGACCCAGCAGACAGCGCACTGGCGCGTCGTTTTAACACCTTAAGCGCATGAGTAGATTTAATTGCCCATCAACAGACAGTTATTTTAAATCAATTATCTCAGATTAACAGCCGGCTGGATCACCTGGAAGGACGCCAGGCGTTCCCCCCGGTCGCTGGGGCTTCATCAGCCCCTGTCGTCCCACCTGCTAGTCAATTACACCAGCCTCCTTCACCTCGCCTCACTCCCGTGCCTACCCCCGCCCGCTTTGGCGGAAAACTCGGAGAGGCACGGGGTTTTCTGCTACAACGCGAGACAGTTTTTCACCGCGTCCCGGGAGAGTTTCCCACAGACCATAGCAAGATTGGGTACATCTCTAAGCTGCTCGAAGGGAGGGCGTTAGCTTGGGCGTACACAGTTATGGCTAAACCCAGCTACTCCCACTTAACTTACCAGCAGTTCGTGGCAGAATTCTTAGATCGGGGCGCGGTGTTAACTGACCTGGTTGCTTAGCCTTCGGCAGGGCAGCAAATCTGACGCCGATTTCGCTGTAGACTTCTGGGTGCTAGCTGCAGAGGTCGGGTGGGGGGAGTCAGTTCTTTGCAGCATTTTCCTCCGTAGTCTTAGCTCGGAGCTTAGAGATGAACTAGTGACACGGGATAAGCCAGATAAATTAGGGGAACTAATTTCTCTTACAATTAGTTTGGACAGTAGGCTGAAGGAGCGGGCGGCCGAACGTAGGGCTGCTAGCCGTTTGGGTAAACCATGCCTCCGCTCCTCTCGATCACCTCTCCCGGCTCTGCCCCTGCCGGAGGAACTTCTGGGGCAGGAGGAAATGATTGTTGGGCAATCGGGTGTTTCGGCGGCTGAAAGACAGCGCCGGAGGGATCTGGGTTTGTGTTTTTACTGTGGCAATGAGTCTCATGGGGTAGCTGAGTGTCCTAACCGGTTAAAAGGGGAGGTCCGTGGGTTACATTAGGGGGATTCACGGACGTAAAGCAGAAAAAACCCCTCACTAGCTGCCGTATCCCCATCAGACTAATTTATAGACACAGGGAACACACTACACATGCCCTTATTTACTCTGGAGCTGAGCAAAGCTTCATCTCCGGAGACCTGGCAACCCATCTGGGCCTCAGCTGTCAACCCCTTCGCCCAGCTGTCAACCTTGTCACGCTGTCAAAGGCTTCACTGACCACTGTCTCCCACCAGATGGCCCCCGTGTCGGTGATAGTTTCTGGAAATCATAGGGAGAAGATCCGGTTCTTGGTGTTGCCCATCTCCTCCTCGCCTGTGATCCTGGGTTACCCATGGCTACATCTCCACAACCCCACGTTCAACTGGCAAGCCGGAAATATCACCGCCTGGAGCACCTTTTGCCTCAGTGCCTGCCTCCAGTCTGCAGCGTGTGCTCCCTCGGTATCGGTGACTCCGCCCTCGATGCCGACCCCGGACCTGTCCAAGGTACCAGAAGTCTACCATGACCTGGGAGCGGTTTTCAGCAAGTCACGGGCGCTGTCCCTTCCCCCCCACCGCCCCTACGACTGTGCAATCAACCTCAGGGCAGGGGCCCCTCTACCGGTGAGTCGTTTGTATAGCCTGTCTGCCCCGGAATGTGAGGCCATGGACACATATATTCAGGAGTCCCTCAGCTCTGGAATTATTCGACCATCCTCCTCGGCGGTGGGGGCGGGTTTCTTCTTCGTAGGGAAGAAAGATGGCTCGCTGCGTCCCTGTATTGACTTCCGGGGGCTGAATGAAATTACCATCAAGGATAAGTACACGCTGCCACTGATGAACTCGGCCTCTGACTCTCTCCAGGGGGCATCTTGGTTCACGAAGCTGGACCTCCGTAACGCTTACCACCTGGTGCGCATTAAGGAGGGCGATGAGTGGAAGACGGCGTTCCGGACCCCAAGCGGCCATTTTGAGTACTTGGTGATGCCGTTTGGGTTAATCAATGCGCCGGCCGTCTTCCAGCGATTAATTAACGACATCCTCCGGGACTTCCTGAACTCCTTCGTGTTTGTGTACTTGGATGACATCCTGATCTTCTCACACACGTTGGAGGAACACCAGGTGCACGTGAGACAGGTCCTGCAGCGCCTCCTGGAGAACCAGCTGTTTGTCAAGGCCGAGAAGTGTGAGTTTCACACCGACAAGACGTCCTTTTTGGGATTCATTATCGCACACAATCAGGTGCTCCCCGACCCGGCCAAGGTCAAGGCGGTGGTGGATTGGCCCACGCCCACGTCCAGGAAGCAGTTGCAGGGCGTCTTGGGATTCGCCAACTTCTATCGCCGATTTGTGCTGAACTTTGGGATCATCGCCCGCCCCCTGACCGACCTCATGTCCCCCAAGGCCCCCTTTCATTGGAGTGTGGAAGCAGCTGCAGCATTCGGGAGGTTGAAGGAGGAGTTTGCCTCTGCCCGCGCCCTGACCCAGGTGGATCCGGCCCTGCAGTGTCTAGTGGAGGTGGACGCCTCGGATTCTGGAATTGGGGCGGTCCTCTCCCAATGCTCCCCGGTGGATGGAAGGATCCGGCCGAGCGCTTTCTTCTCCCACTGCCTAACACCTGCTGAGAAGAATTACGGCATCGGTGACAGGGAGCTGCTGGCTGTGAAGCTCGCCTTGGAGGAATGGAGGCACTGGTTGGAGGGGGCTGCCCAGCCGTTCGTCGTCTGGACGGATCATAAAAACTTGGAGTATCTTCGGACGGCTAAATGCCTGCCAGGCCCGCTGGTCTCTTTTCTTCGGCCGGTTTAACTTTACGATCACCTACCGGCCAGGGAGCAAGAACGGCAAGTCAGACGCCCTCTCCAGGCAGTTCGAGGCAAAGACCGTCGGGAATCAAGAGGAGACCATCCTGCCGTCATCCTGTGTGGTGGGCGCCCTCGTGTGGGAGATCCAGGACAGGGTTAGGAGAGCGCAGGAAACTGAGCCCGACCCGGGTGGGGGTCCCCCGGGCCGTTTGTTCGTTCCCCCTTTGGTCAGGAGCGAGGTCATCCAGTGGGGTCACGCGTCTAAGTTAGCGTGCCATCCAGGAATCACTCGCACGATCGACCTGCTGCAGAGAGTCTTCTGGTGGCCAGGGTTGAGGAAGGATGTTACCAGCTATGTCCGGGCCTGCGCTCAATGCTCCACCGGGAAATCGTCATCTTCCTCCCCGGCAGGTCTTCTCCATCCTCTGCCGGTCCCTTCCCGCCCCTGGTCCTATGTTGCTCTGGACTTTGTGACCGGCCTGCCCCCCTCGGACCACTTCACCTTGGTCCTGACGATAGTGGACCGCTTCTCCAAGGCAGCCCATTTTGTGCCTCTCCGGGGGTTGCCTTCAGCGCGGGAGACGGCGGATCTTCTGGTGCAGCATGTGGTCCGTCTTCATGGCATCCCGGCCGATATTGTGTCGGATCGAGGCCCACAGTTTGTGTCCCAGGTATGGAAGGCGTTTTGCACGGTGTTGGGGGCCACGGCAAGTCTCTCGTCTGGGTATCATCCGCAGAGCAACGGCCAGTGTGAGCGGGCCAATCAGGAGCTGGAGGCTGTGCTCCGCTGTGTCATCTCCTCTTGCTCCTCTTCCTGGAGTACATTCCTGCCCTGGATCGAGTACGCGCACAACGCCACGGTGTCCTCGGCGATGGCGATGTTCCCGTTTAAAGCGTCTCTGGGGTATGATCCACCACTGTTCCCGGAGGAGGAGAAGGAGGTGGCTGTCCCTTCGGTTCAGGCCCATGCCAGGCGTTGCAGTTGGATCTGGACTATCACCCGCAGAGCCCTCCTCAGGACCACGGAACACAATATCCAGGTGGCCAACCGCCACAGGAGGCCCGCCCCGGACTATAAGGTGGGTCAACAGGTTTGGTTGTCTACCAAAAATATCAATATGCCGGCCGAGAAGCGTAAGTTGACAAAGCGCTTCATCGGTCCTTATGTGATTTCACGCATCATTAACCCAGTGTCTGTGCGCCTAGCTCTTCCCCCTTCCATGCGCATCTGCCCTACTTTTCATGTCTCCCAGGTCAAGCCCTACATCTCCGATCCTCTGTGCCCACCCCCCGCGGCTCCTTCCCCCCCGAGGATGGTCGACCGCCACCCAGCTTGGAGGGTGACTGCCATCTTGGATGTCCGCCGGCGGGGCCGGGGTCTTCAGTATTTGGTGGACTGGGAGGGATTTGGCCCTGAGCACTGCTCCTGGATTTGCCCAGCGTTGATCCTTGACAAGCGGCTCATTCGCGATTTCCATCGTGCGCATCCAGGTAGGATAGGGCAGGTGCCTGGAGGCACCTCTAGAGGGGGGAGTACTGTCATGGCAGCCGCTGGGCCATCATTAGTCCCAGCTGCACATACACCTGCCACCAGTAATCAGCAGGCCTTAAAAGCCAGTGCTTCTGACTGCTCGGCACGGAGTCATCTGTCGTCTTCGCCATGCATTGCGTCAAGGACACGACCTCAAGCCAGAGCTAATTCCAAGTCATCTCCTCAAGCCACATCACGTAAGCCACAGCAAAACTTACCCTGTCAAAGTATTCTCCCCTGTGCACAGGTGGACCTCCCTGGCGACAGACTCATCTCCCCAGATAACGGGACGTCACCTCCTCCTCCTCGGATCTCCTCCTCACCCTCACAGTGCCAAGCGCCGCCTGCACCAAGCCACGCCAAGTCAAGGAGCCGACAGGAGTCTCGCAGCGGAACCTGCAAGTAAGCAGCACAAGTCTCAGTTCTCCATTCCAACGAGCCGCAGTAATCTCTTGTGCTTGTGTGTTCCAGGGTTGCCAGGTGGCAGCAAGATCCGCTCAGCTCCAGCTGCCAGGCTACACCGCACTCACTCACACATTCACACACTCACCAAACCACTCTGGGTTAATAAATAATTGTCAAATCACTCTACTCATGTCAGCGTCTGTCTCCTGGGTTAAGCAATCATGTCAGTTTGTAATTCGTGTTTTCAGTGTACTTTTTAAGGTCGCTAGCAAGGTTCATTCCTCGTTGCGATCTCGCCCTTCTCAGGCTGGAATCCCCTACCCCTGATTCCAGTCTTCTTTCTACTTTTGGACAGTGGGCTCTCTCGCTATTTGTAAGTTACCTTTCATGGTTTTTTCAGCGTTTGTATGTTTCACATTATTCCCCCTCGAGGGCATGTTATAGTTGTTCGTATTTTGCCCCTCGTGTCACGTTCTTTTGTTCTTTATTATTAAATAAATAAGCAAACTCACTACTGGCGACTGGTGCCTCATTTATGCCCAGCAAGGGGCAAACATAACAGTAGGTCGCAACCAGGTGCCAGCGGTAGTGAGTTTGTGCCTCAATTTTTTTTTTTCTTTTCGGGTGCCTGCGTTTTTTTGGATATGGCGTCATATGGCAAATGGTATCCTGCAAGCCTGGGGTTTGAGCTTTGCCAGGTTCTTATGGAAATAGATGATCTCCTTGCCATAGCTTGCTGTTATTCCACACCAAAAAATGCTTTATGGTACCTGGACATCGCGGAGGCGGATGTGCAGCATCATCCTCGCCTTTCTGAGCATGCTTAGGGAAGGGAGAGGATTTCCCAGTTATTGGAGCTGCAGAAAAACAACTGTGAATTGGAGAAGAACTCAACCAAGAAGCCTAAACCAGGGCCGACAGCGAAGCACTCCCATCCCTCGGTTCGCCATGAGGTTCCTGCTACAGCTACAGCTCCGGTGTCTCCATTGTCAAAAAGCCGTTTTCCAGCGCACCATAGGTGGAGGGCAGCCAAGGCTCCCAGCAAAGATGAACAGTGGGCAGCTGAATTCATCAGGGGCCATATGGCTGAAGCGCTCTCTTCATGCAGCCCGGGTAGGGTTCTTAAGAGCGTGGTGGCAGCTGTTAGGATTGTGGAGGCACATCCGGGTCTAAATAATTATCCAGAATTCGCTGGCCTGCTAGTCACCGTCTCCGCGCAGCAGCAACATTTCCCTGATTTGTTGATCAGTTTGCCTCCAGCCTGAAGACACCACCACCCGACGCAGAACCCTTCTCCTTCCTGCGACACGGCTGTCTCGAGGCGGAAGGAGGAGAATCACTGGGTCAACACGCAGCGAGGCTCCTGTTCAGATCAAGCTATGGGCCACTAGAAAAATTCCTTTGTCTCTCAGCCAGCTGTTTTTTCTTCACCACAGCAGAGAGTGAGGACAGCAGCTTCAGCCCCCGGGTCTCTTTTTTCAGCTGTTTCGCTAGCTCCTCTATCCTGGACTGCCTCGACTGCTCCTCCTTCCCCCACAGTGCTTCCTCCAGCTGCTGTGAGCCCTGTGGTTTCTTCTCCGGTTGTCTCAATCTTCGATCCTCCTGGAGCAGCTCCTTCTTGTCTTCCTGAGGGGCCCGCCATCACCATTACAACGGGAGAGAGAAGAAATGAGCCTGCTGCAGCAGTCACCACCATACCCCAGGAAGACAGGCAAGTATTTTTTCATTCTATAGCACAGGGGTGTCCAACCATGTGCCATGGAGAGCCAAGACCCTGCAGGTTTTCTCTTCTACCCAGTCTCTTCAGCAGGTGTTTTCACTTATCAGCAATCAGTGGGAAGAAGTTCACAGAAATCTGCTGTTGAAGACACTGGTTGGAGGTAAAACCTGCAGGGTCTTGGCTCTCCATGGCACATGGTTGGACACCCCTGCTATAGCACAATTTGGTGAATTGCCTTGTCTGATTCCTGGGAATGAGGCTCAGTTATTGCAGTCAACTGAGTCCTCATTACCTGCTGCAGCCACAAATGAATTTATTGCTACCTCTGTGTCTCCTCCTATACCCCCCCCCCCCCAGAGTGTCTGCCGGGTCCAGAATCTAGCCGCCAGACGGAGGAGGAGCCTGTCGGCCTGGAGAGCCTGGTTCCAGCCCTGCAGCCATGACACGGACGGAGAAGGAGGACTATCTGCACCCCTGAGCCTGAACCCATGACAAAGCATCCCTGGGCGTCACCAGAGCAGAGTTCAGCCCCAGTAATTAATGGATCCCCTGCCACCAAGCCAAGTGAGCCATCGCTGAGGGTTACATCACCAGGGGGTTCGAGGACTGCAAAGACCATGCTGCTGGCTGCGGAGGTCACCGCAGTCAAGTGGGAGCCAGAGATGGGCCTCCTGAGGACCAAACCCAAATCACCGTCACTGCCTGGATCGTTGAAGTCCTGGACGGTGGTGGAGCTCGAGATCAGGCAAGTGCTCTATTTTGTCTTTCTATTTTCTATTTTGGAGCAATCCTGCCTGTCTCTTGGGTAGGAGAGCAGCCACCCGCTGCATTCAAGCTTGCCTCGCCAGGCTCCGCCGCTGCCAGTGACCCTGACCCCTTGTGTCTGTCTGCTGTGTCTAAGCTTTTTTCCAGGGTAACTGGAGATGATCCAGCTCCATCTGACATCTCCAAGGGTCCGGGTTTGCCTCTGGAGGTCATCCAGGGCGCTGCTTCCCCCCTGCCCGAGGCCATCGTTTGGGTCCCTCCTCGGGTTGGGTCCACTGTGGGTGCAGCGTTGGCCCGGTCGGGGTCCACCGTGGCTGCAGCATTGGAGGCAAGCTCCAGCCTGATGCTGTCGTGGTCCCTCTCCTCTCTCCACCACCAGACACCATTGGGGTTCCCCTCCCCCGGCCCGGCTTCCTGCTACTGAGCCTCCCGGTGGGAATGCCGCCTCCCGGTTCACCCCTCCGGTCCTGGTGGCTGGAGAACACTGGCCAGCCCCCCGAAAGACTGAGCTGCCAGGTCAGGTGGTCTAGGTTCTCAGGCAGACCACCCGCTCATTCCATCTGGCTGTTCGGCGGTCCTGGGATTTCGGTCGGCCCCCCAAAATCTTTTTTCTTAGTTGGGGTCTCTGGGGAGTTGGTTGGCCACCGGGCCTTTTCCACTTGATGGTTGGGTGGAGCCAGGATGCCAGGAGGCCACCTGAACTGTTTCTTTATTTATTATGTATGACCCAGTTCTCTTTATATTCTGGTTGTTTGCTCGGATGTCGCCCGGGTTAACAAGGTCAGGAGTTCCTGGCAGCGGAGGGCGAAGGACAGAGCTGCATGGAGGAATCTGATCAGGCCTAAATGAAACAGTCATTGTCGCCCCCGACAGACTGCTATGATGATGATGATGATGATGGTTATGGGTTTTTGAGTTGCTTTGTTTTGTGTCTCTTCCTCCTGGCCTGGATCCCCCCACTGCCCTCCCGTGGTTGGTTTTTGTAGCTGTTGCTGTTTGGGGGGGGTTGTCTCCTTTTTTGCTTGATGTTACCGCGTGGTGTCTGGGGACCACCCCTTCAGGTAGGGGCACTGTCATGATCCTGAGTGAGGCTCTATACCGTGCTTGGGTCTCCTGAATATTCCTTTTTTCTGTGTATGTATCTAGTCATGTTTATCTGTCTTTATGGTTGTGCTTTTATTTTGACAGCACCGCGGCAGGACTTCCGCCTGTTAGTCTGTTCACGGCCTGTCACAGCTGTTTGTGCTTTATTGATTTCATTCTCTCTACACCTGTTTGTAATTTGTGTTTTCAGTGTACTATTTAAGGTCGCTAGTAAGGTTCATATCTTGCTGCGACCTTTCCCTTCTCAGGCTGGAATCCCCTACCCCTGATTCCAGTCTTCTTTCTACTTTTGGACAGTGGGCTCTCTCGCTACTTGTAAGTGAACTTTCATGTTTTTTTTCAGCGTTTGTATGTTTCACGTTATCCCCCTCAAGGGCGTGTTATAGTTGTTTGTATTTTGCCCCTCATGACACATTCTTTTGTTCTTTATTATTTAATAAATAAGCAAACTCACTACTGGTGATTGGTGCCTCATTTATGCCCTGCAAGGGGCAGACATAACACACTGGACTGGATATGAGAGGGATCTGTGTATTGACCTAAGCCGTTTCTGCCTGTAAAGCAGAGTATGCAACAGGCCCCCTCAGCTACAAGTTATCTTCAACGTTTTTGGGGGGAAGAATTACAATTGTCTTCAACCTTTTTCTTGTAAATGTGCAACTTTTTTTTCTCTTAACCTTGAAACGTTTTCCTCTTAAATTTGCTATATTCAGTTCACACAGCAAAGTCAAAAGGAACTAAAGCGATCCAGCGTCCCTCCATCAACATTTCACTGGAATTGTTATTCCTCCTAGGCATTTGCCCTGATGGTCATTCAAAGATTCAAAGATTCAAAGATTTTTTATTTGTCAATACTTCTATATGTACAGGACATACAGGAGAATTGAATTCTCTCTCTTAGTGGTGTGCGTAAGGATGAAAAACAACAACAGCAGTCTATGCACAGTAATTTTTTGATTTTGTATACTTTATTGATCCCCAGAGGGGAAATTGAGGGCGTCCACCTGGATGGATGAAGCAGCCACGGTACAGCGCTATCCCTTTACCATTCACACACACATTCACACCTAGGGCCACTTTAGAGTCTCCAATTAACCTAACCTGCATGTTTTTGGCCTGTGGGAGGAAACCGGAGAACTCCCGGAGTAAACCCACGCAGACACGGGGAGAACATGCAAACTCCACACAGATCACTGTTGGTCAGGGGCTGGGATCGAAACAGGGATCCCACGGCCAAGGGTGAGTTGCTATGCTGCCGCAGTGCTAACCACTGTTCCACAGCACCGCCGTGGTGCTACCTGTACTGCAAATAAAGATAAAAGATAAAACCTAGCAATCCTATACATGTACAGAAAAAGTAGAGCCGTAATACCTGTAGTTGCAAGTTCAATGTGGTAGTGTAGGTACAGACAGTGACAGGTCATGTTGCAGATTTTAACTTTACCAATAAATGCCCCTTTGATCTGGTGTATCAATGAAACAGCTGTAGACCAAAGATGCCTTTCAGCATATTTATTGTTCATTTTGGCCAAAAAGGGAAAAGTCATGTTGTACTGCATGCAGACAGTACCACGGGAAGATTCAGAGGTTTCAGTGCAGAGTTTAATACAGTAAACTAAATCAAACTAGAGTGCACTCAGAGAGCGCATTCCTCCGCCTAGGCTGCATCCCCCTCTCCCTTTGTCCTTCCCTCTGTCCCATTGTCCGTTCATATCGCCATCCATTTGTACATTGCGAGATAGGACCTTGGCGGAGGTATGCACTCACGGATCGCCTCCAACATCTAATGACTTCATCTTTGGGCCAAGGGTCACCTCTGGTGAAAATTTCATCCAAATCCATCCACAAGTTTTTGCGTGATCCTGCTAATAGACAGAGAAACAGCAGCAAAAACAATATGACTACATTATAATAACAAGACTGTCATAATTGTATTGACCATACTTTGGGACTGGGCAATTCCACCTTAAATCAGCATCATGGTTTATTGAATCTTTCAGGTCGGTTTGCTTTTTTTTTTTTTCCTCCTGTCTTCTCTCTTACAGTTTAGTGACAAGGTTCATAATTATTAAGCAATATTACACAACACTGCAGTATCATATCACTGCAGAACAGGCCAATTGTGATTTCACAAACAAAACAATTAAACATTGTCCAGTGCTAAAGTTTACTGTGTTTACATTCCGTGTGGGTCATGTGGTTTGTCTGCCAGTGTTCTGTCAATTTGTGCTCCCCTAACGAAAAGTGCTACTGGTGGCACCGATCGACAACAGAGTCCATCGATTTATGCTACTTTGTCAAAAACTGCTATTATTGCTTATCAGTACGAGTTGTGTATATTCTGCAGATCATATACAGTAAATGTTTAATGTGTTCAATTCGTCCGTAATCTTCAGTTTAGTTACTTTATTTCCCTTGATTTCTTTGCTCCGCCTGATTGCCGAATTTATCATAAACTTTAAAAATTCCCATTTATGTAAAACATTATTTTCACTAACTACAAACAATATCATTTATTTATTGTTTAATTTCAAACTTTTCTGTTGATTAGTTTCCATCAAAACTATCAGGACTGATTTGTGATCAGAATGTGGAGAATATCATGTGAAGACCAGTTGAAGACTGAGACCAAGGAGTTTAAAAAGTTGGAGAGAAATGCAGATAACCTTTTACCTTGTGGGAGTAGGTCAGTAGTGCTCTGCTCTATGCAGCTGTGGTGTAAAACTATCTTTTCAAACAGAGGAAAGAAATTTCTCCAAACTTTTTCCTGAAACTAACTGTACACAAGAGGGCAATACAAGCCACAAATCAATCCTAGATTGTAAGGAATAGTTGGCGTTGCTCCATGTACATTTGGAACATTTTAATATACCAGTCTTCCCCATCAGCTCACACAACCAGTTAAAAATACTGCCAATTATAAAAAGATACTTTCTCCAGCATTAGGCTACAGATCGTTCATAAGCTCGAAGCTCCTTTATTTAAAAAATGCACATAAATGCAGAGGTGCATGGCCCTATGGCCTGGCCATGCACATAACTTTGCTGTAACTCCGTGGACACATCTTAAAGGGGCAATACATGAAAAGCGCAATATAAATATATACAATTTTTTTTTAAATTCCTGGATCCAGATCATGATCTTGATCACCACCAACATCTAATCATCTGTTACCCGTGCCATTACACACCTTTCCTGAAAATTTCATCAAAATCATTCATAACTTTACCTCCCTTGGCGGAGGTAATAAGCATAGAATGCTGAGTCACAGTATTCAGAACATTCTGTGGGAAGCAGAGCCTAGGTGTCTGCAAATCTAACCTTGGGGCCCAGATGTCACAGTGTCCAAACATGATATGCTTTGTTTAAGAATATAATATCAGGAACTAAGTGGAATATTAAATAAAGAAATCTTTTACAGTCAACAAACTCACATAATGATCCTCAGATGGGTCAGCACCCAGGTTGTGGTCAAGGTCATTGTCAAAGGTCAGGAGATCTGGGCAATTATGACTTCATGAAAATCGTTACTCTTCCTGGATTGAAATTTACAACTTTTTTCTCATAAATTTTTGACTTTGTTTCTTGTACAACAAGAACCACAGACACTCCGTACAGATGAAGGGGTCAAAGGCGAAAGAGACCTAGCGTCTTCCTGCCATGCCCCTTATACCCTGAGTAACGTCACCACTGGAAAGGCGGTCTGTCACCCCTTACTATTCCCCGGGTGCCCCGGCCGTCATATTACCACTTAACATCTTCCCCCCTGTAGAAAAATGCCAAGCATACCAATTAAGTCCTCCCAAAATTTGTAACCCGACCCACGTGCTAACAATGAAACCATATGTACAAAAATAAATGAACATACCTATCCACTCGTACAACATAAACTAGAGGGGCCAGGTAGAGTGCTGGCATCCCCTACACGGCCAGGCGGGTTATTCTGCCGCCTTGAGCATTACAGTCCGAAAAGAAAAAACACCCGTGCTCCTAAAACTTAAATTAATCCCGACAAAATACACACACACACACATATATATATACTTCCAAATTAACATAACAAACCATAATCAATACTATATACACTCTTATTGGCGGCCCTCACCCCAACACTCCCACCCCACAACCTGGCCACTCCACACATATCAAGTTGTCCAAACAATTTTTGTTTTTTAAACAGTGTTGAGGATTTACTTTTCTTTCTTCTATAACTCAGGCCAACACAATAGTAAAGTAAAAGCATAGCAAAACACACTAATTAAATGACCTGGGGTCTTAACTCAACACAAACATTTACCATATAACCCCCCCCCCCCCAGTCATTTGACCGGCCCGATGAAAAGTCTCCCCTCTGTGTCGCCATCCCATGGGTCCCGCTCGGACTGCCTCCACCTCTTGGCCTCCAGAGATGAGCTGCGCTGGCGTCTCTTCTCCACCACACGCCGCAGCATATTTGGGTGTCTCCACAATGTGTCAGAAAATCCCAAGTAGCCATCTGCCCGGGCAGCCACCACTCACAGCTGCCCCTGTTCATCCCGTCGATCTCTTCTTCTATGGACGCCCCTCAGCTGAGCTTCTACCCTTGGTCGGACCTCATCACCGATGTGCAGCGGAACTCAATCATGCTTCTTCAGTCCACTGTGTCGTGACCAGGCCTCCTTCCTGGGTCGGGATGGCCTACTGACTCGGTCCGAAGCCCTGCTCCGTAATATCGTGCCAGCCGGTCCTGCCCCGCTGTCTTTCATTTAAGCACCTGTAACAATATATGAATTAATAATTATGATCAGGTATAAAAATTATTTAATTTATATTAATGTATTGGAACCTGAGATGAATTCTCGGTTCATACACACAGGAAGATTTCATAACACTCGTGGGGCACCAGCTTCCTTTTTGGAAGCAATTTTAATCTTTATTTCACTTTATACCTGTTTAATCACTCAATAAATTAATTAATAATCAGTCTCAAAATTTTAGTGAATTCAATACTGGGGACTTAAACCAGACTCAGAATGAAATAAATTCCCAACAACTTCTCTCATTTTCACATATTTATTAAATGAAATGATGATTAAAAGACATTGCAGTGATTTCATTAACCATAAAATTAAACTTGTAAATGATAGATTAACACTGAACATTTGCTGAACCAAGGTTAACTGTGAAATGAATTTAGATCAGTTTGAGTTAACGGATTGTGGAAAACGCCACAAATTTATGTGGAAAATGAAATTAATTATATGAAAAGTTCTGGATTACTCTTAAGAAAATAAAAACAGAATTTTAATTAAAAGAGGAGTTATGTTAATGATTCCTTAATTTGCATCTGATCAAATATTGAATGATTCTCAAATCTCAGATGTTTGATTCAGCAGATGGATAAGAAGATGCAGCTTATGTGACCTTGCATGATGGCGATTTCTTTTGTCGTCTTGGGAAGCTTTAGATGTAGAGTAAGGCCAAAAACCAGAATATTTGACCAGCAAATATTCGAACGAGGACTGATCTCTTTGCAGTCTGTTGTCGCAGGATGAGATTCTTGATGTTTTATTCCAATGGCGGAAGTCCAGCCGAAGTGTCTCCCTTTTCGCGGCTTGTCGAATTCTTCAGCTGCGTAATGGCCGTGGATCAACGACTTCATGATAGAATTTGAGAGTCATTACCCCAAAATCTGATCAAATAGCAAAATTAAAAGAATTTTAGGACTAGTGGAGATGAAAATAGTTTCTAGTGTGTAAGTTGGTCAATATAAAAACTGAAAATAAAGGCAAGATTAAAATTTAAATTAAGATTAAAACGGTGGTTTTACAGAAAGTTTATCAGGTGAAAAATTAGAGAAATAAAGACGTCTGGGATTTAGAGTTTTAAACTCTTAACTAGAATTGAGCTTGAGAAAAAGAATTAGAATTAATTCCCAGACGTTTAAGAGAAAATAAAAACATTAAAATACATAAAGTTACGAGTTACAGTATCTTCTCTGTGATCGTCAAAAAGCAACACGTGGGAGAAATCCTTTGTTCTCCGGTGGTTCTTTGCTGTGTAGAGACGAAGTGAACAGAACAATGGGCAAGAGACAATAGAGAGAACAGCGATGGCGAAAAGAGGATGAAAAAGGGCGTTATTTCCTTTTTAGCTGGGGGAAACTTTCATGGGCCTCCGTGATTGACAGGAGCTCCGACCAACAGCCTTCCTTCGTGGGCGGGCTTTATGAACTTTAGTCCAATGAACAAACAGTCTTTTGTCTGAACCTAGAGAGAGCTGTTGTCAAACAGAGATTGGCTGCTGGCAGTCACATGATTAGAGATACGCTTTGCAAATCTAATACACATTTTAATACTGGAATACTCCTCTATACACTTATGTATAAATCTAACCTAGCCCTAGTGATTCACGTAACTTATAATCAGTGCTTATAAATCAGCATGCAGGAATAAACATTCATTTAAACATTTTAACATGCATATATATATATATATATATATATATATATAAAATCATGGATTAATATATTTCAAACCCATTGATTGATTTTCACATTAAAACATAAGGGTCCATTTACTTTTCCTGGTGTCCTGGAAAAGAAAAGAAATGCTTAGAATTTAGATAACACAGATGTGATGCAAAGATTCAATGGTTAAATCCGGCATGTCCCAGAGTTGCAAGTAAGACCGGTGTTGAGCTGGGGATCATTGTAGGCCATACGATGTACTCCAGGGTTCTGTTCTATGTTTCCACGTTTATGGGCCATAAAGTCAAAACAGGAAATGCATTAGGGTGAATTCCTTAGACTGGTTTTAACAAGGGAATGTGAGTTCAGTTGTGGCCTGGGGTAAAAGGGCAGTTTCCTGGCTGTCTTTTTCCTGGGTGAAACAATGTCTTTAAGCTGAAGAATAATTCTTATTGATGAGCCAAAGTAGGATGATGCTACACACCAGTAGTCCTCCCGGGTGTCCAGCTGTGCCGTCCAGTTTCCACATCCAGGGCAACTTGGACACTGGCATTGGGATCTTCCCGTGTTGGTTCCCTGCAGCGCCGGTCCTCATCACTTTCCAACTCGCCAGGCCAATCAATGTCCCAGACCGCGTCGTCCTACACGTGTAGAGCTGGCTGGTCCCACATCCCGCAGCCTGACCACTCCTTTCCAGTACCACTGGTGATCTTAAATCCCAGGCCGTAAAACATACCACAGCCTAAGATGTTTGACCCCAAGGCGGTCACCACGAACTGGACTCCGGTCATCACCGACGACTTATACCGTGCTGTCAGCTCCAGTGATCCCACCACGGTCATCCTGTTTCCTCCATAGCTGAAACATGGCGTTGTGTACTCCCTCAAATGGTGATATGGAAACAGTTTCTCCACAGTGGACAAGTTCAACACTGAACCAATTGCTCCTGTGTCCACCAACAGCGAAACCTCCACGCCATCCAGCAGTACATTGCAATAGATGTAACCATTTGTGCTTGGGGAAATGGTATGCACAATCGTGGGATCCGCAGCGGGGAAATCCGTTCTACACCTTCGGTCCTCCCGCTCAAAATTCTTGCAGGCTCTGGCAAAGTGATGTAAAAAACCACATTTGCCACATCTCTTGCCCTTTGCCAGACACTCTCTTGCCTTCTACAGGGGTCTTGCAGACCCACAGCCATAACACCTTGGCGTACCCGGGACGGACCTAATTCTTACAACGGCGGCATACTCTTCTTTACTCATGCTGTCCTCATTGTCTGGGTCCATAGCCAGCGTCCTCTCACTTGGTTCTCCACGCCTCAGTGTGTCTCTTCCACAGAGGTCTTCAGCCAAATTTTCTGCTGCCTCACACTGCTGGGCAATGTCCATAGCCATGGCTAATGTCATTTCACCTGGGTAGGTTAGTAGCCTTGACCATGTTGCCAAGCAAAGAACGTGCTCCGCCAATTGGTCACGAACCATTTCATCCTCCAGGGCTCCAAAGTGGCACTCCCTGGCCAGCTGACGTAGGTCGCGATGAAATGCTGCACCCACTCTCCTGTCCTCTGGTGGCGCTGCTGAAACTTTATACGATGGACTATTACACTAATGGTGTGCGAAAATAACGCACCATTAGCAACACCACGTCTTCATAATTGTCAGCCTCACCTAGCGTGTTAAGGATCCTCTGACCCTCTATAGCGAGATTATGAACCAAAATAGCCCTCGAACGCAACTTCTCGAGCTTACTGAGGTCAAGGGCTATCAGATAAGTCTGAAACGCTGTGTACCGTCTAGCCCAGGGTACCGGTGGCTCGCCCGGGACCTCAAAAAATGGATGAAAAGTGGTGCCAGTTCGTTCCATACCTCTTTTCTCCTCGCCGCCAAATGTTCTGTCCATAACTTGGTATAATGAGGAGGAGGCTCAATGTGCAGTTGAACGTAGTTTATTATAACAACAACAAGAACCACAGACGCTCCATACAGGCGAAGGGGTCAATGGCGAAAGAGACCTAGCATCTTGCTGCCATGCGCCTTATACCCCAAGTGACCTCACCACCAGAAAGACGGTCCATCACCCCTTATTATTCCCCGGGTGCCATGGCCGCCATATTGCTACTTAACACTTGCAACTTTTTTCTCATTGATCTGTCACTGAATTCATAAATTTGCGCATTTGTTTTTGTAATTTTGCATGATTTTCTTGTAAATTTCTGGCCTTTTTTCTCGTAGATTGGCAACTTTTTGCCTGTAAATTTGTGTTCATATGTTTTCTGATCTTTTTTTATTCTATGTAATGGTTAAATTTTTTCCCCGCTTTGAGGTCGCTGCACCTGTCTCGGCCAACCTACACCAGGCCCACAGCAGTACGTTCCTCACTTTGGAGGAACATGAGGTGAGGCGCACCCTGCGGTCCATCGACCCAAGAAAAGCAGCGGGTCCGGACGGTGTCCCGGGACGTGTGCTGAGGGACTGTGCAGATCAGCTGGCTGGAGTCTTTACTAAGATTTTCAACCAATCCCTGGCACAGTCCACTGTCCCATCCTGCCTGAAGTCCTCCACCATAGTCCCCTTACCCAAGAAATCTCACATTTCTAGCCTCAACGACTACAGACCAGTCGCACTCACCCCGGTGGTGATGAAGTGCTTTGAAAGGCTGGTCCATAGTCATATCATAGCAGCCCTGCCCCGCAGTATGGACTCCCACCAGTTTGCCTACAGAGTGAATCGATCCGCAGAGGATGCAGTGGCCACAGCACTCCATGCCACTCTAGCCCACCTGGAGCGGCAGGGGAGCTATGTGCGGATGTTCTTCGTGGATTACAGCTCTGCATTTAACACCATTCTTCCACACAAACTGGTGGTCAAGCTGGGGGACCTGGGGCTTCCTCAGGCTATTTGTATGTGGATCAGCAGCTTCCTCTCTGGTCGCAGACAGAGAGTCAGGGTGGGCCATCATACATCTACGGCCCTAAGCCTCAGTACCGGATCTCCCCAGGGCTGTGTGCTGAGTCCCCTGCTCTACTGTCTGTATACACACGACTGCACCCCCGCCCATCACAATAACACCATTGTGAAGTTTGCAGACGACACTACAGTGGTGGGTCTCATTTCGGGGGGGGGGGGGGACGAGTCTGCCTACAGAGATGAGGTGGTGTGGCTGTCGTCATGGTGTAAAGAGAATAACCTTCTCCTGAACACCTCTAAGACTAAAGAATTGATAATAGACTACAGGAGGAAGAAGACAGAGATTTCCCCTCTCATCATCAATGGGGACTGTGTAGAGAGGGTAGCTGACTTCCGTTTTCTAGGAGTCCACATGGAGGAGAATCTGTCCTGGAGTGTGAATACCTCTGAGCTGGTGTAAAAGGCCCAGCAGAGACTGTACTTCCTGAGGATTCTCAGGAAGGAGAACATCACACAGAGACTGCTGGTGTCCTTTTATCGAGCTTCTATTGAAAGCATATTAATATACTGTATATGCATCTGGTACAGTAGTTGTACAGTAGCTCAGAGGAAAGCACTCCAGAGGGTCATTGACACCGCCCAGAAGATCACTGGCTGCCCTCTCCTCACGCTGGAAGTCCTACACCGCTCCCGTTGCCAGAAGAAGGCTCAAAATATTTTAAAGGATACTTCACATCCTGGACACTCATTGTTTGAAGTACTTCCATCTGGGAAACGATATAGACAAATGAACACAAGGACAAACAGACTCAAACACAGCTTCTATCCAACAGCAATAACCATTCTGAATAAAATGAGGAAGTAATGTGCTAAATTGATGTGATTGTATGTTGTTGAATGCTCCTTGCAATGACTGTGTGTGCATGATGTCCTGTGTTGATGTCTGTGTGAATGTGGCTTGCTATTTATTCTTTTTAATTATTTTTAACTGATTTTTAGTAATTTTAGGTCTATGTTTTTTATAATGGGGCAATGTTTTTATAAATGGGGCACTGACTGGAGAGCACTTTGAATTTCGTTGGACCTGTGACAATGACAATTAAAGATCTATCTATCTATCTATCTATCTATCTATCTATCTATCTATCTATCTATCTATCTATCTATCTATCTATCTATCAAAGTTTCTGAGATGGTTGCTATTTATGAAACATTACAAGTTTATGTGAGAAATGCTGTAAATTTTCCTCAAAAGAGCAACAAATTTACAAAGTAGAAGAGAACAAATGTATTAGAAAAGCAGAAGATTTATGCCGGAAATATGACAAATTTAGGGGGAAAAAGCTTCAATCTTATTGCAAGGAAAAAAAAACCCCAGAAACTTACTGGAAACATTGCATTTTTAGAGAAAAAAGTGATCCAAATGTCCATAATGAACACCATGTTCAAGCACAAGAGTGTCCATATGTGCACCTGGCACCAGGACACCCTAGGTCCCAGGTCGATGATTGATTTTGTTATTGTGTCATCAGACCTGCGACCATATGTCTTGGACACTCAGGTAAAGAGAGGTGCAGAGCTGTCAACTGTTCACCACCTGGTGGTAAGTTGGATCCGATGGCAGGGGAGGATGCCATTCAGACCTGGTA
This sequence comes from Pholidichthys leucotaenia, assembly GCA_020510985.1. NCBI lineage: Eukaryota > Metazoa > Chordata > Actinopteri > Cichliformes > Pholidichthyidae > Pholidichthys > Pholidichthys leucotaenia. Next base: position 220,269,216 of record CM035843.1, read on the forward strand.
GACCCAAATGTATAGTGAGGATGTGCTGGAAACGTCTGGCTGAGGCCCCTGTCTGGGAGGTCTTCAACTCGCACCTCCGGAAAAACTTCAACCACATTCTGAGGGAGTCTGGAGACATGGAGTCTGAATGGGCCATGTTCTCCACCTCCATTGTTAAAGTGGCTGCTGAGAACTGCGGCCTCAAGGTTGTCGGTGTATCTCGTGGTAGCAACCCCCGAACCAAGTGGTGGACACCAGTGGTGAGGGGGGCCATCAAGCTGAAGAAGGAGTCCTATCGAGCTTGGTTTGCTTGTGGGACTCCTGAAGCAGCTGAGGTGTACTGGCAGGCCAAGCAGAGTGCAGCTCAGGTGGCTGCTGAAGCAAAAACTTGGATGTGGGAGAAGTTCGGTGAGGCCATGGAACAACACTTTCAGTTGGCCTCGAAGAGATTCCGGCAAACTGTCCGGTGACTCAGGAGGGGGAAGCAACTCCCTGTCCCCACTGTGTATGGTGCGGATGGGGTGCTGCTGACTTCGATTGAGGACATTGCCGGGCAGTGGAAGGAATACTTCGAGGATCTCCTCAATCCCACTGACACACCTTCCACAGAGGAAGCAGGGCTTGCAGACAAGGGGGATGACTTGCCCATCACAGGGACTGAAGTTGCTGAAGTGGTTAAAAAAAGTCTTTGGTGGCCGGGGCCCTCGGGGTGGACGAGGTTCGCCCCAAGTACCGCAAGGCCCTGGATGCTGTAGGGCTGTCATGGTTGACACCTCTCTGCAACAATGCGTGGAGGTCTTTGACAGTGCCTTTGGCATGGCAAACCTGGGTGGTGGTTCCTCTTTTTAAAAAGGGGGACCAGAGGGTGTGCGCTAACTTTAGAGGGATCACACTCCTCAGCCTCTTTGGGAAGTTTGAACATGTTTCTGCGACAAGAAAACTGTTTTCCAGGTCGTCAGGCCTACTATCTGTGACCAGAGTTAGAACCAAACATGCTGAGGTCCCCCCCTCCCCTCCACAGCATGTGGGACACCACGTGGTGTATGGAGCAGCACCTATCTCCGTTTCACTGACCCTAGGCCACACAGCTACTGTGAGTAGTGAAAGCTACAGTGTGTGTGTGTGTGTGTGGGGGGGGGGGGGGGGGGGTTGTCAGTCCTCTGGTAGCTCTGTGCGTTAACTTTCCTTTCCCCATTGTATTATGCTGAACACCAAGCTAGAAGGCGGGAAGTACTGTTTTTATATGGTCTTTGGTATGATCTGGCCGGGATTTGAACCCATGACCTCCTGGATGTGGGACAGATGCTCTACCAACTAGGCCACCACTCCGGTAAACATGCTGAGCTAGTGTTCAGTTTTTATGCTCTTCACATATGGAGCAAACTCCCAGAAAAGATCAGGGCTGCTGCAACTCTTGGCTGTTTTAAATCGAGGTTAAAAAAATGTTCCTATTTGCTGCTGTCTTTCAGCAGAACAATTGTTAGTCTCCCACAATGCACTGTAACTTTAATTTCTTGCACTTTTTTGTCTTATTCTATTTTTGCTTGTTTCTGTTTCTCTTTAATTTATTGTTTTAAGTTTGCTTTTAAATTCTTATTCAATTCAATTCAACTTTATTTATATAGCGCCATTTCACAACAACAGTCATCTCATAGCACTATCAACTGTAGGGGGAACCCCCACAGTTGCAGAAAGACCTGTATGTATTCCTTTTGCAACTTGCTGTAATGCTTTAATGTTATCTTACTGCAAATTAATATTTATGAATATATGTCTGTTTGACAACTAAATGTTTTATTCGTCTAGTCATCTTAACTGCCTAGTCTTTTTTTTTTTATCACAAACTATCTCATTATTTATTCGTGACTTTTTATCACTATGTCCAAGCTCCAGTGTTTCCTCATGGGTGGCCCTCCCATGGGTTGTGCCTGTTTTCTGGTTGCGGGGCGCTGGCCTGTGATTGTCCTGGTCTGCCCAGCTGAGGGGGTCGTGCGCTGCGACGCTGTGCCTGCAGTGTCAACCCCTTGGGTTGGACTTGGGCGGTCTCAGAGCTGGTGTTCCTGTAGCCGTGAACTTGGCACTTTCCCTACTGGTGATGGTTCCCTAGTGATGGTGCTTCCACACTTGGATCCTCGGTGCCCAGCTATAAGCCATAAGTTTTACACTGATGAAAGTTTCTTTGTGTGTGTGTTTGTGTCTATGTGTATGTGTGTGGGGGGAGGGGGTAAATTGTGTTTCATTTCAATTTGTGAAGCACTTCGCGTTGCATATTTTTGTATGAAAAGTGCTATATAAATAAAGCTTTGATTGAGTGATTGATTATGTAAAGCACTTTGAATTGTCTTGTACAAGAAATGTGCTATACAAATAAATTTGCCTTGCCTTTCCACCATAAAAAACTGTTGCTGAACTGTTGTGCAACCTTTCGCAAACCCTGATGAAATCCCAACAATTGCAATGTCCCTGAACATTCCTCAGCACTTGCCACTCCATGAAATATTACCCTAAATGCATTTGTGACTTTTCTCATAAATTGAATCAATTGAATAAATTGAATGAATCATAAATTATTTTTTTTCTTTATTAAACTGGCTGCATTTCTTTTTATTGTAAATTTGTGACTATTAAAGTCACAGGAAGCCACTGGTTATGGGCAAAAGAGCTACATGGAGCGGACCCCTGGTTTATTCAAATAACAATGAATTCTTTAAGTAACTTCAACATATTACAGCCAGAGGCAAGCGTTAAGATCTGCCTTTTCCTAATTATTGCGGGAATAATGAATAAACTGAAACAAAAAACACCTGCTGTGATAAACCTGCGATCATCCTTTAGGCGTTTGCTCAGATCCATTAACACGTATTCCTTAAACATTTTTGGTGAAGCTGCACTCGGTCGTGTTCAGGCTTCAAAGTTAACTCCAAAATAATCATCCCCTTGATCCTGCAGGGCAGCCACCCCCACTGCACAGATCAAAGGTGTAAAACATGTCGTCCTTCCCTTCTCTCCCTCCTGCCGATGACTTTATTATGTCCCGCCACTAAGATGTCTCCTTCATTAGAATTGCTAGTGTCAATCCAAGGGTGACAGCGTGTGAACAAGTGTCCGTGCGAATCACACACATCTGCGGTGTCTGACATTGATCAGTCACTGAATGTCAGACATCACACACGCATGAGAGAGAGAGAGAGAGAGAAGCACCTCTCCGATCATTCATTAGAGGAGAGTGTGTTCTGTTTAAATGAGGAAAGAATTGTGAAGTTAATGTACTTTATATAAAGTTCTGACCAAAACTTTACATAAACCGGTATACTGTAGAACATGTATATCAAGGCTGTTTTGAGTTTCAAATTAGGGCTGAGTGATATAGAACCCCCCCACACACACACACACAAATAGCGATGTGAAATTATATTGCAATATACTGTATATATATATATATATATATATATATATATATATATATATATATATATATATATATATATATATATATATATATATATATATACATATATATATTGTGGCTCATGAAATAATGAAATTATATTGTAATACACGATATACAGTGGTGTGAAAAAGTGTTTGCTCCCTTCCTGATTTCTCACTTTTTTTTTGTATGTTTGTCACACTTCATTCATTCATCTTCTTCCGCTTAATCCTTTTCGGGTCGCGGGGTGTGTGTGTGTGTGTGTGTGTGTGTGTGTGTGTGCGATGGACTGTGCCAACACAGAGAGACAGACAACCATTCACTCTCATAGTCATACCTAAGGACAATTTAGAATCCCCAGTTTGATGCCAATTAACCTACACTTAAATATCATAAACCCTCTAGTGCGCTTTTCCAATGCGCACGGCAAGGGGTGAAATAATGAGGATTTACGCACAGGTTAACATCACACACATTTATTGAAGAACACAAACAGTCCCCAACGGTGAAAACGTACAAAAAGACAAGAACACTTACACTGGGCGTTCCTGGGCCGGCATCGCCCAACGAACACATGAGGGGAAGTGACTAACCACAATTGCGTCCAAGAACCGGCATCGCTTCAATGGCACAGGAGAACCACAGCTGAGGTGGAGTGGCGAACACTTTGTGGCACACAGTTTCCACACGATTATGTGCTTCTGTTGACAGTACATTCAGTTAATGACCCAGCAGTGCCTGACTCGCAAAAGACATCTAAATACATGCACTGCTGGTGATGATGTAATTAGGGACACCTGGGCGAGGAGCGAGAAGATGGCACACAGGAATGGGAACAGCTGATGGTAATAGAGAGGGGGCGTGGTCGGACCGACAGACAGTTAGACAGCGCTCACACCAGCGTGAGCCCAAGGAGCTGCTTCACCGTTGCCGGCCAGAAAGCAGTGGCTATGAGTAAGGACGCACACAGGAATACATACTAGAAATAGGTACAAAGCGGCACCTTAACCCACAGAGAGATCAGGGCTAAGCCGGGAGAAACCAAGCCAGCTCGGCTCCTAACACTTAAATGTTTCAGATCATCAAACAAATTTAAATATTAGACAAAGATAACACAAGTAAGCACAAAATACAGTTTTTAAATGAAGGTGTTTATTATTAAGGGTAAAAAAAATCCAAACCTACATGGCCCTGTGTGTAAAAATGATTGCCCCCCCTGTTAAAACATAAATTAACTGTGGTTTTGCCATGAACCGAGTGCTGGAGATTTCTACCAGACTCGGTTTTATGGCATTTTTCATGCTTATTTACTTATCTGTGCTATTTATGCCTGTTTGGGTTTTTGTGTTCCTGTTCTGCTTGTCATTTTCTTGCTTGTGTTATATTTTTATTCTGTATTTATGTGGTATGTTATTTTGTTCTTTATTTCTCTAGTTTACCTTTTTACTGTTGACAGCTGACAGGGGCGTGAAGCTTCGTGTGGGTGTGCCCTGTCAGCTGTCAGGGTGGTTCGCCTCTCTCTCTCACTCACTCAGCTGATTCCAGTCATGTATCCTCACTTTCTCCTGCCCGTTCAGGTACCCGCACCTGTTGTTTAGTTTGTTAATGGATTCTGATTCCTATTTAAGGGCTCTGCACCATTGCATGGTGCAGTGTCCTACTTTCCTCTCACTATTCAGACACGTAAGTTTATTGTCTCTGTGCTACGTGTGTAACAGTTTGTCTCCCGATTTAGCCTGCGATTACTCTTGCTTTAGCTGGGCTATTTTGCATGCTTGTTTTTTGAGATTTGTCTCCAGGTTTTGCCGGCGATGCTCTTGCCTTAGCCTCGGTTATTTTGCTAGCCTGTGTTTCTTTTCCTTCACAAGTTTTTTTGTTAATCAGTTTTGTTCTGTTAATAAATCTGCAAACTCACAGCCGGCATTTGACGCCTTTTTCAGCCTTGGAAGGTGTTTATGACAGAAGGACGCTGCCAGTGTGGGCACCAGTGGCCATGAGTTTGCTTTTTTTTCTGCCTTTATGTCTGGAGTTGTAGAGGGGTATTGCCACCATGGACTTTAGGGTTTTTGGATTGAGTGAGGAGGAGTGTGTGGTGGCAGAACTTGCTGTGGATTTTGCCTCTAAGGCTCAAGCTACCCACACTCCCAAGGCCATTTTTGACTTTATGGACAATGCAGCCGGGTTGATTGAGACTTGCCCCAATATCTGGAGCTACCCGAGTCTGACTCCTCTTCTTTACAAGATATTCAAAATTAGACGATGACTTGGGGAGTTGTTGGAAGATTCTCTTTCAGTTCAACCCGGACTGAAGAAGAAACATTCACGGGGGCGGAGGGCTCGTCACTCCCGTCTCAAGTCCATGCCATCATCCTCCACCCAGACAGCTCTCGAGACTCCCAGAGAGACGGAGGCTGACTCCGGAACAGCAGCTGACTCCGTCACCTCCCAGGAATTCAGGCAAGTTATCATTCCTCCTGCCGTTGTGTCCCTGGGCAAGGCACTTTACCCACCTTGCCTCCTGTGTCCATGGCACAGGGTATGAATGTGTGTGAATGTTTGGTGGTGGTCGGAGAGGCCGTTGGCGCGGATTGGCAGCCACGTTTCTGTCAGCCTGCCCCAGGGCAGCTGTGGCTACAGTAGTATCTTGCCACTACCGTTGTCTGTCTGGAGTGAATGAATAATGTATCTACTTGTAAAGTGTCTTTGAGTGTCTATGATAAAGCGCTATATAAATCTGATGCATTATTATTATTATTATTCACCCTCTCTCTCTCTCCACTGAAATCACTTGCCTAATTCCTGGTGGTGGGGCTCAGGCATTACAGTCCACTGGGTCCTCACCAGCAGCTGCTGTAGCCACTTTTTCACCTTCTTCTCCTGTCTCTCCAAAATGTCCACTGGTCCTGAGAGGGAATCGCCAGACGACAGCAGGGCCAGTGGATTCTGCTACCCTCCCAGTGAGGGAGAGGTGAGCCAGCTGTATCCCTAAACCAGTGGAGACGAATGAGCGTCCCCTGGTTTTGGCATTGAGGGATCCAGCACTGTCGAAGCCTAAGCCTCCATCTGTGATCATATCTGTGGACGGGACACCTCCATGTTCCTCTGGGGACCCCAAATTCACCGTAACTACTGAAGGGGATGATCCCGGGCCTGCTGCAGCAGGGATCATTGATCTTCAGGAATACAGGCAAGTGAACTCTTGTTCCCCATTACTAAAAAATGAATATTCTTGCCTGGTTCCCGGAGAGGAAAACCAGTCCCTGCAGTCCACTGGGTTTTCTCCGCCTGCTGCAAATAATTGTCTTTCACCTGCTACCCTCGTGTCTCCTCCTTTTGCCCCTGAGTGTCCGCCAGCCCTGGGACTCAACCGCCGGAAGATGGAGGAGCCTGCGGGCCCAGAGGTCCAAGTCCAAGCCCCGCATCCGTGGACTGGACAGAAGGAGAGTGCAGCCTCCGACCCGAAGCCTGCGCCGATGAAAAGGCGTCCCCTGGCTTTGGCTACCCAGGATCCAGTGCCAACAGGGAGATCACCTCCAGAACTCCAGACCGGATGATTCCTCTTCATGGGTTACCTCGCTGGAGATTAGGACCGCACCTACCACCATGCATGCTGCAGAGGCCCCTGCAGCAGAGTTAGAGCCGGACCTCCAATGGACCAGGCCCGAGATGCCGTCATCACTTAGACCGACGGAGTCCTGGATGGCTGTGGACCTCGAGCCCAGGCAAGTGCACTCCTCTGTGTCTGTCTGTCTTTCAGAGAAATCTTGCCTGGCTCTTGGTGAGGAGAGTTGAGTGCAGCTGACAGCTGCACCTGAGCTCACCTTGCCAGGCTTTGCCACTGCCTGTGACCCTGACCCTGCTTTTTCGCTTGTCCTGTCTGAGCTCTCCCTCAGGGTCACTGAGGAAGATCAACCTGAGCCAGAAGTCTCCGTGGGTCCAGGCCCACTGCCTGAGGTTGTCGTGGGTCCATCTCCTCCCCCTGAGGTCAACGCGGGTGAGCTGTTCTAGCCCGGGGCCTCCAAGGGTGCAGCATTGATCCAGTCCCGGTCCAACGTGGGTGCAGCCGTGACCCAGTCCGGGTTCATCGTGGGTGCAGCCATGGGCCAGTCCAGGTTCACCGTGGGTGCTGCTATGCTCAAGCCCGGAGCCACCGTGGGTGCTGCTATGCTCCAGCCTGGAGCCACTGTGGGTGCAGCTCCGTTCCTGACCGGAGCCACCGCGGGTGCAGCTCCACTCCTGTCCGGAGCCACCGCGGGTGCAGCTCCACTCCTTTCCAGAGCCACAGCAGGTGCATCTCCACTCCTGTCCAGAGCCACCGTGGGTGCAGCTCCACTCCTGCCCGGAGCCACCGAGGGTGCAGCTCCGCTCCTGCCTGGAGCCACTGAGGGTGCAGCTCCGCTCCTGCCCAGAGCCACCGGGGGTGCAGCTCTGCTCCTGCCCGGAGCCACCGAGGGTGCAGCTCTGCTCCTGCCTGGGACCAATGAAGGTGCAGCTCCTCTTCTTCCCAGGACCACTGAAGGTGCTGCTGTTCAGCTCAGAGGCGTCGTGGTCCTCTATCCTTCACCTGACACCGTCATTTCCCCTCCCGTGCTGGACATCGTCGTGATTCCCCCTCCTGTGCTCGACATTGTCCTGCTTTCAGTGACTCCTCCTGCTGCACAGCTGCCTCCCGGGCCACCCCTCCTATTCAGGTGGCTTAAGAACTCTGGTCGGCCACCTGACAGACTGAGCCATTGGGTTGGATGGCCCATGTTCTCCGGCAGACCACCTGACTCAGACCACCTTGCCGTCCCCCAGGTCTGGGACTTTGGTCGCTTCCCTAAACCCTTTAGTTCCTCAGCCTGGGGGGCCTAATCTATTGTTTTTTGACTGGTGTGGGTCCTGAGCGGGGTTTGTTTTCTTCCCTCCTAGCCTGTTCCCCCTACCACCTATCCTGGGAGGGTCATTGTGGTTTCTGCTGGGAGGATGGTCTCTTTCCTTTTCTTTTTGTTGGTGTCACCATAGGGTGTCTGGGTTCTACCCCTTGAGAGGGGGGCTCTGTCATGAACCGAGTGCTGGAGATTGCTACCAGACTCGGTTTCATGGCTTTTTTCCTGCTTATTTACTTATCTGTGCTATTTATGCCTGTTTGGGTTTTTGTGTTCCTGTTCTGCTTGTCATTTTCTTGTTTGTGTTATATTTTAAGTTTTTTGTTAATCAGTTTTGTTCTGTTAATAAATCTGCAATCTCACAGCCGATGTTTGGTGCCTTTTTCTGCCTTTGAAGGTGTTTATGACAGGTTTATCATATCTTTGGGAAGCTGAGTTCATTTTCTCTTGCCACACCCAGGCCTGATTACTGCTACACCGGTTCTCAGTCAAGAAATCACTTAAATAAGACCTGGCTGACAAACTGAAGTAGACCAAAAGATCCTTAAAAGCTCGACATCATGCTGCAATCCAAAGAAATTCAGGAACAAATGAGAAACAAAGTAATCGAGAGCTATCAGTCTGGAAAATGTTATAAAGCCATTTCTAAAGCTTTGGGACTCCAACAAACAAGAGTGAGAGCCATTATCCACAAATGGCGAAAACATGGAACAGTGGTAAACCTTCCCAGGAGTGGCCGGTCGACCAAAATTACCCCAAGAGCGCAGCGACGACTCATCCAAGAGGTCACAAACAACCCCACAACAACACTCAAAGAACTGCAGGCCTCACTCTAGACTCCACCACAAGAAAGAGACTGGGCAAAAATGGCCTGCATGGCAGCGTTCCAAAACAAAAGCTATTGCTGAGCAAAAAGAGCATAAAGGCTTGTCTCAGTTTTGCCAGAAAGCATCTTGAAGATCCCAATGACTTTTGGGAAAATACTCTTTTTTGGAAGTTGTACCTTCCTCTTGTGTTAGGGTCGGCACCGACCCGTTTTAGTTTTTAAATGCATAAAAAAATCACTTAAAATTTGTTTATTGCATCAAGGACTTTTGACTTTGTCAGGAACCTTGATTTCAACAAAATTAAACATTTTTTTTTTCACTACATTATAAAGTGTTCTGGTTGAAATTATGTCCTTTGTGGTGTTAGGGTTGGTTTCAACCCGGTTATAAAAATAAGATTATAAAGCAATAATTACAGCCAAAATTGAAATCATAAGTGTACTGTCAGCCTAACAAGGTAACCAAGAGATGACAAAAAAATTGGATGATAGGTTATTGTTTTTAGTGTATTTTAAAGCTGATTTATCCTTCCTCTTGTGTTAGGGTCGGCACCGACCCGTTTTAGTTTATTGCATCAAGGCTTTTTGACTTTGTCAGGAACCTTGATTTCAACAAAATTAAATAAAAAAAAATCACTACATTAAAAAATGCTCTGGTTGAAATTATGTCCTTTGTGGTGTTAGGGTCGGTTTCGACCCGATTATAAAAATAAGATTACAAAGCAATAATTATAGCCAAAATTAAAATCATAAGTGCACTGTCAGCCTAACAAGGTAACCAAGAGATGACAAAAAAACTGGATGATAGGTTATTGTTTTTAGTGTCGTGTATTTTAAAGCTGATTTAAGACACGGGTCAAAACCGACACGTTAACACTGGGGATGGTAACAGAAAGCTAACACAGGAGGAAAGTTAATTCGATCTAAAAGTAATGCAGCATTGCAGAAAAGGCACTTCATACCAACAGTAAAATATGGTTGTGATAGTGTGATGGTCTTGGGCTGTTTTGCTCCTTCAGGACCTGGAAGACTTGCTGGGGTAAATGGAAGCATGAATTCTGCTGTCTACCAAAAAATCCTGAAGGAGAATATCCGTCCATCTGTCCGTGACCTCAAGCTGAAGCGCACTTGGGTTCTGCAGCAAGACAATGATCCAAAATACACCAGCAAGTCCACCTCTGAATGGCTTAAGAAAAACAAAATGAAGACTTTGGAGTGGCCTAGTCAAAGTCCTGACTTGAATCTGATTGAGGTGCTGTGGCATGACCTTCAAAAGGCGGTTTATGCTGGAAAGCCCTCCAATGTGGCTGAATTACAACAATTTTGCAAAGATGAGTGGGCCACAATTCCTCCGCAGCGCTGTAAAAGACTCATTGCCAGTTTTCGCAAACGCTTGATTGCAGTTGTTGCTGCTCAGGGTGGCCCAACCAGTTATTAGGTTTAGGGGGCAATCGCTTTTTCACACAGGGCCATGTAGGTTTGGATTTTTTTCCCTTAATAATAAACACCTTCATTTAAAAACTGCATTTTGTGTTTACTTGTGTTATCTTTGTCTAATATTTAAATTTGTTTGATGATCTGAAACATTTAAGTGTGACAAAACATACAGAAAAATGAGAAACCAGGAAGGGGGCAAACACTTTTTCACACCACTGTACCCTTCTCACAAAAAGTTAGGGATATTTGGCTTTCGGGTGAAATTTATGGAAAATGTAAAACGTTCACACTACAGTGATATTATATCATGAAAGCAGAGCATTAAAGTAGAAGCATGCAATGGTGATTTCCTCATCTCAAGCAATTTATTGAAACAAAAGCCAACAACAGTGGTGGGTATACCACAACAAAAAATGTCAAGATTTCACTAACTTGTCATATGCCCCTGAGCATCAGTTACAGCTTGACCACGACGTCTCATGCTGTTCACAAGTTGACTTATTGTCTGCTGAGGCACAGCATTCAACTGTTCTTGAAGGGCGGCCCTCAGGTTGTTGAGTTTGTGGGGTGCAGGGTTACAAGCCTCTACACAGCAACTCAGCTTATCCCATAGGTTTTCTATGGGATTCAGGTCTGGAGAAAGTGCAGGCCACTCCATTTGCGGTACCCCAGCCTCCAGCAGCTGTTCTCTAATGATGCGACCTCGATGAGCTGGAGCAGTGTCTTCCATGAAGATAAAATTAGGCATGTGTTGTTCATGCATGGGCACAGTGACGACATTAATGATGTTATTCAGGTAGTATTGGCTTGCCACTGTACCATTCACAAGTTGTAGGGCAGTTCTGTTTTGACTAGGTACACCTACCAAGACTGCAACACCACCACCACCAAAGGCTCCTCTGGTGACAACAGTGGCTGATGCATAGCACTTTCCTTGACATCTCCATTCTTACATTGCACATAACTCTCACACTGCTTTTTACTTCATTCACATTATATCACTGAATCTGAGTTCACATTGAAATACTGTGTGACTGTATATTTTTTCATATATTTCTGCAAAGTGTGGTTAGTCTGAGTAAATAACTGCATATTATTTCCTGCATATATATTTCCTGCATATATATTCCTGCATATTATTTCTGCATTTCCCCGTTGTGGGACTAATAAAGGCTTATCTTATCTTAAATATTCCTGTATATATTTGCATCCTTTTATAGAAATGTGGACAGACTGTAATTTACTGTACATACTCTGTTGTCATTGAATCCTTATTTAAATCCTCCACCTGAACAACGAGAGCAAGTTTTTAGCCAAAGTCAAATTCCTTGTATGTGCTGTGCATACTTGGCCAATAAAGCTGATTCTGATTCTGATTCTGATCGTTGGCAGCCATCATTTCTGCTCAACGTGATTCGACTTTTATCAGAGAACACCACTGAGGCTCACTGGTCCCTTGTCCAGCATAACTGCTCCCTGGCCCGTGCAAGATGATGATGCCTGTGCCTGGTGATGTGGTCAGGTACCCTTGCAGGTCATCTAGCATGCAGACCATGCTGATGTAAACAGTTATGAATGCTCTGATGTGACACTTGGGTGCCTCTCACCTCCCTTAAATGTGCCTGGAGTTGAGTGGCATTCATCATCTGGTTCCACAGGGCACTGTTCACAATGAAGCGGTCATCAGCATGGGATGTGGCCAAAGGACGTCCACTTCTGTGCCTTTCTGTGACTCTTCCAGTCTCTCTGTATCTCTGTTGCAACCTGCTGATGACACTCTGTGACATTCTATGCTCAGTGGCCACCTCCCTCTGAGAAAATCCTGTTTGAAGCCTCACAGTGGCGAGATACTGTTGATCAATTGTTAGGTGTCGTCTTGGTCTCATGATGTCAAAATGTGAACAGCATGATGAAGAGGACTGTTTAAATAGCAATTCTAATTGAACCAGAAAATGTTTTGGTCGATTCATGGATCAAACACCTGTTGTGAATTTTGCCAACCTTTTAACTGTCACAGGTGCCAAATTGCGCCATAACCCCTTAGTGGTCAAGATTTTTTTCAAGAAAATATTCAGATCAGATGTCAGAGATTTCCAAGGCTATAACTTGAAAGCGGTAAGAGATAATGGCTTACTGTCAATTAGAAAGATATAGAATATGATCCAAAGTTTGAGATAGGAGTAAATTTACACATCTAATTTGCATAACGCCACGACAACCATATCAAATTATATAACTTTCAGTCAAAAGTGGACTTTAGACATATTTACACAAAGAATGGTTCTGCTTTTTGTCACCGTTTCTTGTTTTGGGCATTCTGTTATCTTCAAAGTATATGGACCAGAAAATCAGTACAATGCAGTACAATGTAAACAAAATAATAAACAAACACAGACATTGGTCACTTCCCGCTGGTGAAGGCGGCTGGCTTCGCCATTTTTGCAGCATCTTGGTCATTATTTTCTCTTCTGTCGGTCATTTTATTTTCCCCCCTCACATCCAGAAACTGTTATGATTATTCCACCTCAATTTCACTTTCATTCCGTCACAATTTATCTGATATGACGACACAAAACAGGCGCGATTGTTCTCTAGTCACATGGCGCTGGGCATGGACAGCTGGTGAACATCAGGCAGCTTCGTGCACCCTCTGTTATAACGAAATGTAAATATTTACCTTCATAAGCTAAATAATCTCTTTTTAGAATCATAGTTGGCAAATTCGGGAGCAAATGCTCCTCCGCCCGCGACCAAGTATGTCCAATCGGCAACGTCCATATGTGTTTGTCTAAAAACTTCTTCCTCTCTGGTGTAAAGAAGGATGCTTCTATGTTCGCCATGATTCCTCCAAGGCAAGAGCAGTAAGTTGTACATGTCTGCCACCTTGTGAGGTGAAATCCTTTGTACAACTTAAATCAACTGGGGTGTTTTTTGGGCACGTCATATAACATCATCTGACAGGTGCAGTGCTGCGCTGTGCCAGTAGGGGCGCGATCTGTCCTTGAAATCCTGCTGGTTTAAGGTTAAGCATCTTGTTAGAAAACATCATGTTATGCAAAAAGTACTGAAAAACTGAACAGTTGGACTTGTGCATTCAAAAGGTTAGAGAAGATCAAAGTAAGTTCACCTGTAAAGGTTATAGTGCATTTTAGGTGCATCCTGAAATTTCACCAGAAAGCCGAATATCCCTAACTTTTTCCGAGTAGTGTATATCAAGATATGTTTTTTTGGGGGGGGGGCGGGCTGAAAAGTTCATAATGGTCAAATTTGACCAGATGTGCTTTATTTTTCAACCACAGGGATCCAAGTGCTGCAACACTGATGGAAGAAGTGTGTGGACTAAAGGGGAGACTGTCTTGAAAAATAAATCACATTTGGACAAATTTGACCACAATGAACGTTTCAGCCCCCCTCATATACTATGTATGTACACTACCGTTCAAAAGTTTGGGGTCACTTAGAAATGTCCTTATTTTTGAAAGAAAAGCACTGTTTTTTTCAATGAAGATAACTTTAAACTAATCAGAAATACACTCTAATATCTAATATACATTGCTAATGTGGTAAATGACTATTCTAGCTGCAAATGTCTGGTTTTTGATGCAATATCTACATAGGTGTATAGAGGCCTGTTTCCAGCAACTATCACTCCAGTGTGCTAATGGTACAATGTGTTTGCTCATTGCGTCAGAAGGCTAATGGATGATTAGAAAATCCTTTTGCAATCATGTTAGCACAGCTGAAAACAGTTTAGCTGGTTAGAGAAGCTATAAAACTGACCTTCCTTTGAGCAGGTTGATTATCTGGAAAAAATTATTATTTCAAATGCAAATCATTATTTCTAACCTTGTCAATGTCTTGACTATATTTTCTATTCATTTTACAACTCATGGTGGTAAATAAGTGTGACTTTTCATGGAAAACACAAAATAATTGTCCAGGTGACCCCAAACTTTTGAACAGTAGTGTATATATATATATATATATATATATATATATATATATATATATATATATATATATATATATATATATATATATATATATATATACCAATCCAAACCCCTTCCCATTTCTCTTATTTAAAATAGCAAAAGTATAGAACATACAGTCATGTGAAAAAATTAGGACACCCTGTATAAGCCTGTGTGTTTTTTTTAACATATTTGGACATATGGACATTTGATGTCAGTGTTAAAAATACCGGGAGATTCATGTAATTCAACTAAACAATTAAAAATGATTTAAAGACTTTTATCAAATTTTCTGTAAAATGTAATTCTAAACAAATAGCGAGGAATAAATTAGGACACCCCCCCATCTTTTTTCGGACACCCCCACATTCATTCCCACCTGAAATGGCTAAAATAAATGTTAAAAAGTGCAAATAAAAACAAAAACAAGGTTAGACACAGATATGTGAACATGTCTTAATAAAGAACTGAATATTTAATGGGGTGTCCTAATTTTTTCGCATGACTACTTTAGTAATGACTGGTTGCATTTTGTACACATATCAAAACATAAATCTAAAAGTCAAAGAATATATTACAAATTTGACTCAGTTGAGCAACACTGCTGCTTTTTTTAATTTTAAACTTTGTAACATTGGCAGCTTTTCACTGGTTAGGACCATGTAAACATGCATTTGTCAAGGGGTGTACCCCTCTGGTGTGCAGAAACAGGACCCAAATGCCAAACTGTAGTTTGCGATGTTTATTTAAAGGCGACTGCCAGAGGGCAGTGTGAACAAAAAGCCAAAACGGCAAGTACACAGTCCGTGAGACGAGAACGAGGAATCCCTTGGCATGGCTTGGAACTTGGAAACAGCAACATCGCATGGCAAGAGCGACAAGCGATCACCATGCAGAAGGCAGCGCATGCCATGTATAAATAGCACAACAAATCAAGAACACCGATGAATAATCAATAATCAAGAAACAGCTGTGAACAATTAACAAAACAAAACCCTACTATGTAAAACTGGACATGAACAAAAGATGCTGTCAAAATAAAAACGAAGCCATAACTGTCATGGTCTGGGCATGGACTTAGGACCATGCCAATGCTTCATGTTCATTTCTCTTCTCTGTGTTTTCCCCTGTTTTGGTTTATTGTCTTTATTTGCATTATTTGCCTTCTGTATTCCCCTGGGTCCTCTGTTATTGTCTTCTGTGTTGTGTCCTCCCCGTTTGTATTTATTGTCATTATTGTGGTGTGTTTCCTTGCCTTTGTTTTTGTCCTTTGTCTGGTTCTGGGTCTTGTGTGTATATTTGTTTACCTATTGTTGTCAGTCCCTCCTGTGTTCTGTACCTATAGCCTCTTATGTGTTACTATTTAGCACTGATTGTCTTACACCTGTCTTACATTCCAGTGATTGTTAGCTTCCCTGTTTATGTCAGTCTTTGCTCTCTGTTCATTGTGAGATCATTGTTGTTTCTTCATTGTTGATTCCTGTGGTTTCCCTGTCCCATGCGTTTCCCTAGTTATGCTTGTGAGTGAGTTTTGCTTTTCATGGCTCTTTGTGTTTCAGTCCCAGTGCTTCTTTATTTTATCAATTATCATCTTGCACCTCATCCTGTCTGCGCTCTGGGTCCTGCTTAAAACCTCTGCCTGCCAAAGCAGATATATGACAGAATGACTTTATCAGCTAAGGACTCAGCAGGCATGGATTAATGGAGCTTTGGACTTGATGCGGATGCGGTGTGGGCAGCTGAAATGATTGAAGACTTTGTCTCAGATGCCCGCACCTCCCACATACCAGAGGCAGCCCTGAGGTTCTTGGATGCTGCAGCCAAGGTAGTAGAGGCAAATCCCAGTCTGCGGAGCTACCTCGAGCTGGTCGGGCTGTTAATCTCAGTCTCCCACCTCTGACACATGTATTGTGAGATGGTGAGTAACTTACCTGGATCGCAGAGGTTTGTGCTGGCGAAGAAGCATCCCCAGGCTCAGGCGCCTCCCTTTCCTTGCCACTCTCCTGTGTCAGCTCCAGCTCCAGCGCCAGCCTCACCAGCCCAGAAGCCACTTCATTTGTTGGGGAGTTATTTGTTGGGAGAGCCGAAGCCTGAGGTGATGAAGACATGTCCCCTGGTTCTGGCGCCTTTCTCTCCATGCCGTACTCTGACACCCACACCTCCTCACTCCATTCCAGTCCCACAGCCACTTCCCAGGCTGGAGGAGAGCTCATCATCTGCGCCGAGGCCTGAGCGGATGAGGAAGCGTCCCCTGGCTTCAGTGCTCTCTTCCCGATGAGCTCTGGCTTCTTCATGTCCTCACCACTCTTCTGCCTCTGTTCCAGCCCCACGGTGTTTTCCAGCCCCAGAGGGCTATCCAATGTTGGCTCCCACAGCAGCTACACTGTCGGCTCCCATGATTGCTGTTACGCCGCCTCCCACGTGCGTCTGCAGTGCCGGCTCCAACATCTGCTACGCTGGTTCCCTCGACCGCTGCTGTCCCTCAGACTGCCTCATTCGCTGTTCTGCCAGCATCTCCAGAGGCTATCATGTCTGCTCCTCCAGCATCTTCAGGGGTCGTCATTGCTTCTACTGCAGCAGAGCCTTATGTCCCACAGGGATCAATCGAGGATAAGAAAAAGAAGTCCTGACTGATAACCTTTAAAAAGGTCTGTGAATATCAGATTGTCACACCACAAAGAACTCATGATTAGTAGAAGCAAAGAGCTCTCTCTAGACCTTTGCAACCTTATTGTTGCAAAACATAATGATGACATTGGTTACAGGCACATTTCTTAACTGCTAAATGTTCCAGTAAGCACTGTTGAAGCCATCATTTGGAAGTGGAAAGAACTGACATGGTTACGTGACCCAGTGACAAGACACAGACTCAGAATTGATACAATTAAGTTTATTAACAACAAGTATGGTGTTGGTGCGTGTGAGTGTAGGCTGGAACTGCCGGAGACAGAGCGGGACACCGTACGGCCTAGCAACCCTAGGAACACACAGAGAAAGGGGATTACTGGGAGTCACGGCTGGAGGTAAACAGTTACACTGTGCTTACTGTGGAAGCAGATGGTAGCGGCTCAGGTTCAGCGTGGTGACTGAAGCCAGGGAGACAGTGCCCTTCCGTGGGTGGTGCGACTCCGGCAGGTGAGTGTCCAAGTGGAGTTGGTGAGGAGGGAGTGCGGGGAAAATCAGCCGCCAGGAGGATGGGGGAGGATTCCGCCACCACGGACTCCGCCTGTGCACAGGGGATCTGAAGACAAAGGTGAGTAGGAATTGGTGAGCTTACGTGGCCAGCTGGATGGATTCTCCGGCGACGATGAAGCAGGCTTTGGCTGGAACTTCGGTAGACAGGAGGAATTGGCGATGAGCTCGTCAGGAGCGCTGAGAGACAGCTCTGCACCACTGTGATGGGCAGCGCGGAAGATATAGGCCAGGCGTAATGAGGACCAGGTGTGCACGCAGCTGGGAATGATGAGCAGACCAGACCATGACAGTACTCCCCCCCCTAATGAGCACCTCTTGGCGATCGTCCCAGCCTACCTGGATGTGTCCGATGGAACTCCCTGATGAGGTCTTTATCAAGCACGAGGGCAGGACGCACCCAGGACCTGGACTCCAGCCCATAGCCCTCCCAGTCCACCAGGTACAGTGGGGTAAAAAAGTATTTAGTCAGCCACCAATTGTGCAAGTTCTCCCACTTAAAAGATGAGAGAGGTCTCCAATTTTCATCATAGGTATACCTCAACTGTGAGAGACAAAAAAAAAAAAAAATCAAGAAAATCACATTGAAGGATTTTTAATGAATTAATTGGTAAATTAAGTATTTGGTCAATAACAAAAGTTCATCTCAATACTTTGTTATACACCCTTTGTTGGCAATGACAGAGGTCAAACGATTTCTGTAAGTTTTCACAAGGTTTTCACACACTGTTGCTGGTATTTTGGCCCATTCCTCCATGCAGATCTCCTCTAGAGCAGTGATGTTTTGGGGCTGTCGCTGGGCAACACAGACTTTCAACTCCCTACAAAGATTTTCTATGGGGTTGAGGTCTGGAGACTGGCTAGGCCACTCCAGGATCTTGAAATGCTTCTTACGAAGCCACTCCTTCATTGCCCGGGCGGTGTGTTTGGGATCATTGTCATGCTGAAAGACCCAGCCACGTTTCATCTTCAATGCCCTTGCTGGTGGAAGAAGGTTTTCACTCAAAATCTCACGATACATGGCCCCATTCATTCTTTCCTTTACACGGATCAGTCGTCCTGGTCCCTTTGCAGAAAAACAGCCCCAAAGTATGATGTTTCCACCCCCATGCTTCACAGTAGGTATAGTGTTCTTTCTCCTCCAAACACGACAAGTTGAGTTTTTACCAAAAAGTTCTATTTTGGTTTCATCTGACCATATGACATTCTCCCAATCCTCTTCTGGATCATCCAAATGCTCTCTAGCAAACTTCAGACGGGCCTGGACATGTTCTGGCTTAAGCAGGGGGACACGTCTGGCACTGCAGGATTTGAGTCCCTGGCGGCGTAGTGTGTTTCTGATGTAGCCTTTGTTACTTTGGTCCCAGCTCTCTGCAGGTCATTCACTAGGTCCCCCCATGTGGTTCAGGGAATTTTGCTCACCGTTCTCGTGATAATTTTGACCCCACGGGGTGAGATCTTGCGTGGAGCCCCAGATCGAGGGATATTATCAGTGGTCTTGTATGTCTTCCATTTTCTAATAATTGCTCCCACAGTTGATTTCTTCACACCAAGCTGCTTACCTATTGCAGATTCAGTCTTCCCAGCCTGGTGCAGGTCTACAATTTTGTTTCTGGTGTCCTTTGATAGCTCTTTGGTCTTGGAAATAGTGGAGTTTGGAGTCTGACTGTTTGAGGTTGTGGACAGGTGTCTTTTATACTGATAACGAGTTCAAACAGGTGCCATTAATACAGGTAACGAGTGGAGGACAGAGGAGCCTCTTAAAGAAGTTGTTACAGGTCTGTGAGAGCCAGAAATCTTGCTTGTTTGTAGGTGACCAAACTCTTATTTTACTGAGGAATTTACCAATTAATTTATTAAAAATCCTTCAATGTGATTTTTTGGATTTTTTTCTCATTTTGTCTCTCATAGTTGAGGTATACCTATGATGAAAATTGGAGACCTCTCTCATCTTTTAAGTGGAGAACTTGCACAATCGGTGGCTGACTAAATACTTTTTTGCCCCACTGTATTGCAGATCGTGGCCCCGGCGGCGGACGTTCAGGATAGCAGTCACTCCCCACGCCGGGCTGCCGTCGATCATCCTCGAAGGGGGTGGAGACCTGGGAGGAGGACACAGGGGGCTGGAAAATACAGGCTTAATTTGAGAGACATGAAACGTGGGACATATGCGGGGGGGGGGGGGGGATCCAGCCGCACAGAAGCAGGGTTGATGATGCAGGAGATGGAAAAAGGCCCAATAAAACACTGTGTTGTCTTCCTGAGCTTACCCTTCACATTGATGTTCTTAGTAGAAAGCCAAACCTACTGGCCCACCTGGTATGACAGGGCTGGGGTCCGGTGGCGGTTGGCCACTGAAGCGCTGTGTTCCGCCATGTGAAGCAGCGCGGTCCGGGCTGCCCTCCACAGACATCGACAGCATCTCAGATGCGCCCGGACTGATGGTATGGTGATGTCACCCTCTTCTTCGGGAAATAAAGGAGGAGAATACCCAAGTGAAGCCTGAAAAGGGGACATACCTATGGCAGAGGACACAGTCGAGTTATAGGCATACTCAATCCAGGGCAGGTATGAGTTCCAGGAGGTCGAGTTGGTAGAAACCACGCACTGCAGCGCCGCCTCCAACTCCTGGTTGGCCCGTTCACACTGACCATTAGACTGCGGGTGGTACCCGGATGACAGGCTGACAGTGGCCCCAAGGGCGTGACAAAATGACCTCCAGACCTGAGAGATAAATTGAGGACCCTGATCGGAGACGATGTCCTCGGGGATCCCGTGTAGCCTCACCACGTGTTAGACCAATAGGTCAGCTGTCTCCTTAGCAGTAGGCAGCCCCAGAAGGGGAACAAAATGGGCCGCCTTAGAGAACCTGTCCACCAAGGTGAGCACTACCATGTGGTTGTTGGAAGGAGGGAGGCCGGTGACGAAGTCCAAGGCCACATGAGACCAGGGCCTGCCAGGAACCGGGGGGGGGTGGAGCAGCCCAGCTGGCGGGGATGATGGGGACTTACCGGTGGCACACTGGGGACAGGCACGGAAGTATTCCCCAACGTCCTTCTGCAGAGAGGGCCACCAGAAAGAATGTTGCAACAGCAACTCTGTGCGTCACCTCCCTGGATGGCAGGCGAACTTGGAGGCGTGAGCCCAGTGAATGACGTCACCCCGGACAGCCGATGGAACAAACATCTTACCCGCTGGCCCCCCACCCGGGTCCACCTCCGTCTCTTGAGCCCTCCTAACCTTTTCCTTAATCCCCCACGAGAGGGTGCCCACGACACAGGAGGCAGAAAGGACGGGATGATCTTCAGGCTCTACTGGATCCATGGCGAATTGCCTGGAGAGGGCGTCCGGCTTGATATTTTTGGACGCAGGACGGTATGTGATGGTGAAGTCAAACTGACCAAAAAACAAGGACCAGCGGGCCTGGCGGGCATTCAAGCTCTTGGCCGTCTGGAGGTACTCCAAGTTCCTATGATCCATCCAAACCACGAATGGCTGTGAGGACCCCTCCAGCCAATGGCGCCACTCCTCCAGGGCCAGTTTAACCGCCAGCAGCTCCCTGTCACCGATGCTATAATTCCGCTCCGCAGGGGACAGCGGCCGAGAGAGGAAAGCACACGGTCGGACCTTGCCATCCGCCAGGGAACGCTGAGACAGGACGGCCCCCACACCAGAATCCGAAGCGTCCACCTCCACCAGACATTGCAGATTAGGATCAACCTGCACCAAGATTGGAGACTCGGAGAACTGCTTCTTAACCTCTTGTACTCCGGGATACCGCGGGCGGTCACGTCTCTGCATCCTAGTGCGTCTCAGTGCGCACTGAAAAAAAAAAAAGCTGCATTTCTGTTCTTCCAGTACAGACACAGCCGTGAACAGAAAGCCACAGGAGTGTTTTGATTGGTTTAGATTTGATTGACCTCTCATTCGACTAATAAGAGCCTTGAATTGGGTTTCTGAAACCTTGAAGAACCAATGACTGAAATCCTAGCAAGAAGGACCCGCCTACCAACGACTGCAAATACAACGAGCCAATTGAAGCAGAGAAGTTCGACGATTGAAACGCGTTCGTCCCATGCGTAAAATCTGTTTTGTGTAAGCCGCTGTGTGTAACGGTAGCATTCACCAGTCTTTTTTTATTACTACTGTTCTTATTTGTTTTGAAAAATCGTTTGCCAAAACCGCAATCATGGAAGTGCAAAACCGCAATCATGGAATCATGGTTTGACCGGGTCGCGTGACCAGAACCACGAGTCGTAACAAGCGGACCAGCGTCATGTTCGTCTGACAATGAGGAACAGATGTTCGCCAACGACACTGCTGTTGTGAACAGGTAAGTGTTATAAGCTAAATTATTCTTTATCACTGAAAATAGTAATAAAAATGACTTTTGACCGATCGGTAATTACAATGGTGCATCATCGCCACATGACGGACCGTTGACGGACCGTTTTTTGTGCGCCGAGCGCCTCTGTAGCGGGGGGGGGGGAGTTGTTATCCTCTACATTGCAGATATTTTAGTATAATTTTTATTGCACTGTAGGTTATTTTTTCTTGTAAAAAAAGGCCACACATTTTTTACGTGGCATGCTTCTTTGTGTGTGGGGGGCTTGTTTGTTCATTCATTCATTCATGAATGAATAAACAACCCCCCCCCCCACACACACACACACACACAACCCTGAGTGTCACCTTTCATTAGAGCTCAAGATCAGCTCAAGATCAGATCAGATTCTATGTTGAATCATTCAAAAGTTATAGACGTTTTTCCAAACTGTGCCATTTGGCACAATTTGGCACAGTTCAAAAACGCCTGGGAAACAACCTGAGAAAAAAAGCTGTGTAATATATTCATTTTTTGTGGTATTGTTACAAAATCTTGACCTCAGCTTGATAATACTTGGTTCTACATTTCTGTTACATTTTCCAGCCAGTATCTGACAGCTGTGTGTTATTTGCAAGCATTTGTATCTAAAAAAAACACCCAGGTGAACTTTATTTTCTTCAAGTTCAGTATGTTTAGATGACTGTTACTCAGTGGCAGGAGCACTTCAGAATCAGAATCAGAATCAGAATCAGAATCAGATTTATTGCCATTGTTCATGTAGTAAACAAACTAGGAATTTGTCTCGGTGCAATGGTGCAACATTAAACACGATAAAATAAAAGAAATAAGTTATACATGCAATAAAGTGTAGAATAAGTGAGTAATACTAGTCAGCAGTTTAAATATATTAGCGAGCAGCAGATAATGTGGAGAACCATATAGTGCAGTCGGTAATGCAGGAAGAAAACAGTGATGATTGACATGAGTCTGGTTGAGCTGCTGTACATAGTGCACGAGAGTCAATAAGTCACTTAGTATTCAGCAGTCTGATGGCAGAGGGGAAGAAGCTGTTCATGTGATGGGAGGTTTTAGTCTGGATGGACCGAAGTCTTCTACCTGAGGGGAGAGGGGCAAACAGTACGTGACCAGGGTGTGAGGGATCGGCTATGATCCGGCCAGCATGCCTCCGGGTCCTGGAGATGTACAGATCCTGGAGAGATGGGAGCTTGCAGCCGATCACCTTCTCAGCAGTGCGCATGACGCGCTGCAGCCTTAGTCTGTCCCTGGCAGTGGCTCCTGCGTACCACACGGTTATGGACGTGGTGAGGATGGACTCGATGATGGCTGTGTAGAACTGCACTAACATCTTGGTGGGTAGCTTGAGCTTCCTCAGCTGCCGCAGGAAGAACATCCTCTGCTGGGCCTTTTTGATGAGGGAGCTGAGATTAGAGAGATTATGACTTAATCTTAGAGAGATTATGACTATTTTGCCAAAAAAATTCAAAGTGTTTTCTTTTAAATGAGACCAACCCCATGGAGATGCTGCAAAGGGTTGAAGAACAGCTTTTGATTTACTTTGGGTATGTTATTTTTAGGCGTTTTTAGGGAAATTGACCAGAGTGCAAGGGGTTAAGATCCGTAAAGGCTGCAGCCGCCTCCTCAGTCCACTGGAAAGGGACCTTCATAGATGTGAGATGCATCAAGGGGAGAGTCAAACTGCTGTAGTTCCTGATGAACCGGTAGTAGAAATTATAAAACCCCAGGAACTGCTGGAGCTGTTTCTTGGAGGACGGAACCGGCCATTCCACCACCACCTTGATCTTGCCAGGGTCCCGGATAATTTCCTTATGCAAGATAATGAAACCCAAAAAAGACGTTTTGGAAGCGTGAAACTCTCATTTCTCCTCCTTGACAAACAGCTGGTTATCCAATAGCCGCTGCAACACACGTCTGACATGCACCCGGTGTTCCTCTAGAGATTGGGAAAAAATCAAGATGTCATCCAGGTACATAAACACGAATACCCATTTTAATGAAAATAAGCTCCCATGTACCTCCCAAAAATTACGGGAAACCTTTTTTTTGCCCAAAATTCAAAATGGCCACCAAAATGCATACCACCACCTATATCTCAGTAACTAATTCAGCTAGGAGGTTGATTTTGGTGTCTAGACATAGGTTTTTGGGGTCAAGCATTCCATTAATGCTATTAGTTTACTTGTGAAACAAACCCATCACGATGAAATCCAATATGGCCGCCAATATGGCCACCGATTAACGTTTTTTTTTGTTTCTTGACTACTAAGGCACCTAGAAAGCTGATGTTGGTGTCAAAACAGAGGTTTAAGGGGTCATACTATCTGTTTATTCCAATAAAAGTGTGTTTAAATGATTACATAATCGAGAAATCCAAGATGGCGGCCGGCTGTCATTTTCACATGCAATGGACTTTTTCATATCCGTCACCAAATGAGCTAAAAATGTCAAATGAGGTATCCTTACATTCATTTTTAATAATTATTAGAAAGCTCCTGCATTGATTCAGTGATTTCACTGAGGAACACTTGGTCCTTGGTATTATCCAAAGAGTCACTTTTGGTACATGGTTGACCACAACGTAGAATGCATTCGTATTCACCGGAAGACGTTGATGGTAATTCATCGTTGTCACTTGCAGTATCCATTTTATCCCTCACTTTATATGAATAAGTGTCTGAAAACAAAAACAAATTTGTCATTATCAGAACAGAGGAGAGAAAAAGGAGGGATGACAAGACCTAGAGTCAAAGGCCCTTGCACTGTCTACTGTCATTACGGTAGCATTAAGCAAGCAGCATGGTCAATATGCTAACATTACCTGACTATACAGTATGGAACAAGATTCAGAATTCTAACCTCTCCAGATAAGTTTAAAGCTAAATTTATACATACCTGGCAACCTTGGTTAAATTGGAAAGATTAGGACTACATATTATGGCAGCACAGACGTTACAAAATCACTGCATCCTCTCTCTTGCTATGCAAAAAGGAATCAATGAATCAAGCATAGGATTTCGGGAATCCTAAGGGGACTACCCAAGTGTTCCTCAGTGAAATCACTGAATCAATGCAGGAGCTTTCTAATAATTATTAAAAATGAATGTAAGGATACCTCATTTGACATTTTTAGCTCATTTGGTGACGGATATGAAAAAGTCCATTGCATGTGAAAATGACAGCCGGCCGCCATCTTGGATTTCTCGATTATGTAATCATTTAAACACACTTTTATTGGAATAAACAGATAGTATGACCCCTTAAACCTCTGTTTTGACACCAACATCAGCTTTCTAGGTGCCTTAGTAGTCAAGAAACAAAAAAAATGTTAATCGGTGGCCATATTGGCGGCCATATTGGATTTCATCGTGATGGGTTTGTTTCACAAGTAAACTAATAGCATTAATGGAATGCTTGACCCCAAAAACCTATGTCTAGACACCAAAATCAACCTCCTAGCTGAATTAGTTACTGAGATATAGGTGGTGGTATGCATTTTGGTGGCCATTTTGAATTTTGGGCAAAAAAAAGGTTTCCCGTAATTTTTGGGAGGTACATGGGAGCTTATTTTCATTAAAATGGGTCTAGAATGCTAAATCCAGTGAGAAAAAAAGGTCCTGGGAGGTTGGTCACGAAACCCCCAAAAATGACTCTACTATGATAGGCGTTGCACAGATCCAGGTTCGTGAACCATGATGCCCCCTGGAGAGAGCCAAACGCAAGAAAGAAATTTCTTGCGGTCGGCAAATGGATTTCTTTCTCGCGAAGAAAGAAATCCATCTAGCCGCTAGATGGAAGTGGAGCCCCCGGGCGGAAATTTATGGCGCAGTCATACGGACGGTGCGGGGGGGGGGGGGAGAGAGATAGGGCCTGGGCCTTACTAAAAACAGCTCCAATGTCATGATATTCTGGGGGAACTTTAGCCAGGTCGAGGAGCGGGACGGAGGGAACCCCCAGGGGCAAGGATGGTGAGCATGCGGCTGACTGAAGACAGGCACTGAAGCAAAACAAACTCCACGATCTGATACTCCCTGAGTGCCAGTCAATGGTCGGATTATGGAGGCGTAACCAGGAGAACCCAAGGATGACAGGAGAGGAAGCGATCGGCAGCACAAAAACCTGAAGCTCCTCCCGATGGTTACCAGACACAATGATGGATACTGGGGCGGTGCGCTGGGACACAATGGCCATGGGGGCCTTGGACAGTGCTATCAGTTGTAGCGGAGTCTTAAGGGAAATGCAAGGAAGCCCCAAACGGGTTGCCAGGTCCTTAGAGATAAAATTCTACTCTGCCCCAGAGTCGATTAATGCCTGTGTAGGAATCTCAGTGTGTTTGTGTATGAACTGGATAGGGAGAAGAAGTCTGCATAGGGGATTAGGCTGAGGTGAGTCCGTGAGTCCCCCTACTGCGACGCACGGACTCCCCCTTTTGGCTGAAGCTGACAACACGAGTCCTCATGCTCCTCGCTCCCGCAATAAAGGCACAATCCCAATTCGTGGCAGCGCTGTTTATCTGACGCAGACAACCTGGACTGCCCTACACTCATGGGTTCTGAGGTAACAGAAGCGTCAGAAGATGGTAGAGCCAATAGGGAGGATTGAGGAGTGGGGTGAACCTGATTCCCTGAGCGACCATAGGCCTTACGTTCAGCCGCCCGCTCTCTCACTCTATTATCTAGGCTAATGGCAAGCGAAATTAACTCAGAGAGCCTAGACGGCTTCACTAGAGGGGCTATCTCATCCCAAAGGCTAGGGCTAAGGCTCCTAATGAAAATGCTACAGAGGGCAGCATCTTCCCACCCCACTTCAGTAGCTGCTACCCGGAAATCCACAGCATAATCTGCCACAGCCTTAGTTCCCTGTCTCAAGTTCAATAACCGAGTGGTGAGAATGCTATCTCGGTCTGAGTGATCAAACACTTTGCTAAATTCCTGGATAAACTGGCAAAAGGTCAGACTAGCATAATTAGCTCTAGCCATAACTGCATATGTCCATGCTAGCGCTCTTCCCTCCAACAGGTTGATAACATATCCGATCTTACTGTGGTCCACGGAAAAGTCCTCAGATACCCGCTGGAACACTACCTCGCACTGCATGATGAACCCCTGGGCCTCTCCAAGTTTTCCGCTAAAATGGTTGGGGGTAGGAACAGGAGTAAGGCAAGCCAGAGGTCCTAGCCTGGGCTGGTTAGCTGGAGAGCTAGCGGGAGCTGAGGAGCTGCTGAGAGAAGGTAAAGCCTGGGACCTAGTTAGCTGGTCTAACCGGTCTGTGACTCGGGCTAATTGGGTGAGAATGGACTGCTGCTGATAAGCTAATTGATTGTACTGACATGGTTACGTGACCCAGTGACAAGACACAGACTCAGAATTGATACAATTAAGTTTATTAACGACAAGTATGGTGTTGGTGCGTGTGAGTGTAGGCTGGAACTGCTGGAGACAGAGCGGGACACCGTACGGCCTGGCAACCCTAGGAACACACAGAGAAAGGGGATTACTGGAAGTCACGGTTGGAGGTAAACAGTTATACTGTGCTTACTGTGGAAGCAGATGGTAGCGGCTCAGGTTCAGCGTGGTGACTGCAGCCAGGGAGACAGTGCCCTTCCATGGGTGGTGCGACTCTGGCAGGTGAGTGTCCAAGTGGAGTTGGTGAGGAGGGAGTGCGGGGAAAATCCGCCGCCAGGAGGATGGGGGAGGATTCCGCCAACACGGACTCCGCCTGTGCACAGGGGATCTGAAGACAAAGATGAGTAGGAATTGGTGAGCTTACGTGGCCAGCTGGAGGGATTCTCCGGTGACGATGAAGCAGGCTTTGGCTGGAACTTCGGTAGACAGGAGGAATTGGTGATGAGGTCGTCAGGAGCGCTGAGAGACATCTCCGCACCGCCATGACAGGCAGCGCGGAAGATATAGGCCAGGCGTAATGAGGACCAGGTGTGTGCACAGCTGGGATTGATGAGCAGACCAGACCATGACAAGAACATCATTTTACCATAAACCAGCCATGACCAGGAGCTGCTCACAATATTTCTGACAGAGGAGTCAAAAGAATTATCGGGAGAGTTATCCAAGAGCCAAAGACCACTCATGGAAAAACTGACCTCTGACCTTGACCTGAAGTTCTATAATTCCTGCAAAAATCATCTGATCAGAGTGAAATTGCAATATGTGCATCATCAGTGTATATTAAACCCTGATACCAAGCTTCAAAACATTTTGAACAAAACTGTAGAAGGAGTAAGATTTCAGAAGACAGGTCATGTCAGGGGCGATAACTCATGCAAAAATCATCCGATCAGAGCCAAATAGCAATGTGCACATCATCAGTGTATATCAATCCCTGGACCAAGTTTCAAAACAATCAAAAACTGTAAGATGAATTGATTTCAAGAAAGTGGCAGTCAGACAGACTGCCCCATAACATAATCCCCCTTCAGTCTTCACCCAAACCGGTCTTTGACATGAAAATGCACAAACATATTTCGGTCCCTGTTGAAAGCTGCCCCCCCCCCCCCCGCTTAAAATGGTCATGCCCACACACAAGCAAATACATGACCACCCCTGGGCAGTTACAGCAATACTTAATATTAGGAAAAATTAGTGGTGTGGGACTATTAAAATTTTTAATAGCTATTAATCTGTGGAATGTTAAGTTAATCGTGATTAATAACACATTAATTGTGTGTTTTTCCATACAGATACAGTGTACCTTAAGTTGGTAATTTTTCAAGTTTGTTATACTGTTATGAACATGGGAGTGGACAAATATGCTTGCTGTCTTCACCTGCAGGTTTATTAAAGCTCTCAACATATCCAAAATGACAAAAACTATCCAGAATATTCTCCAGAAAATTCTCACAAGTATTACTGCATGTGCAAACAACAAAATGCCAAGGCTCAATAACGTCACTGAACAACAACCAGCCAACCAGCAACCACATGCTTGCTCTTTGGGCAGCACGGTGGTGCAGTGGTTAGCACTGTTGCCTAACAGCTAGAAGGTTCCATGTTCGAATTCCCAGGTTGGCAGGGGTAGGAACCTTTCTGTGTGGAGTTTGCATGTTCTCCCTGTGCTGCGTAGGTTTACTCCAGGGGCTCCTGTTTCCTCCCACAATCCAAAGACATGCATGTTAGATTAATTGGTTGTTCTAAATTGTCCCTAGATATCTGTCTCCTATAGGCCCTTAGAATAGAGGGTTAGTACTAGTGATGTGCTTTGAGTGGTCTTTGAGACTAGAAAAAGTGCTATATAAGTACAGGTCCTTATCCCTTTCTCCCATAGCAAATCAATCAATCAACTTTATAAAGCACTTTAAAAAGCAACACTCGCTACACAAAGTGCTGTACAGAAAGGACACAAAAAAAACGTAAAAGCAAGGAGCAGGACACTAGCACAAAAACAATATAAAACCAACTATGGTGCATATTTAAGGCACATATACGGCATGCTTGTGTGGTACGCATTCTCCCCCACAGGCATCCAGTAGGCATGACGGTGCAGACCCTACAGATCAAACGTCCAAAGGAACAATGCCCCAGCAGGGACCTCGGCTAGGAGATGGGTGCTGGGGAAGACGGAGGTCAGAGACAATGTCCCAACGGGAGCCCCGAGGTGGAGAAGGGAACAGAGGCGCCAGCAAGTCTCGGAGGCTATATGTGACTGTGGGTTCATGTGTTTACTGAACTTCTGTGGGGTGAAGGTGTGAGATACTTGATGTGGGGGTTTAGTATCTCTGGGGTATAAAAGCTGTGAGGAAAGTTGGTTCTGTCTCTTTTCTGTTGAGAACTTTGATGATAGAAGATGTGACTTCCAATAAAGCTTTCCTGAGAAATAAACTCAGTCTCGTTTGTAAGGCATCTTCTACACTGGTGACCTACGACTAACTATGGCCGGTGGCGGCGAGCTTTCCGCACCGGACCCTTCAGGAGCCAACCGGGTTAACGCAGCTACCATACTACAGCTGCCCGACTTCTGGCAACATAACCCGCGCTCCTGGTTTACCACTGTGGAGGCGCAATTCCACCTTCAGGGAATCTCAGCGGATGCTACGAGGTTCTACCATGTCGTCGCAAAGCTGGACAGCCTCACAGTGCAGCGGGTGGAGAGCCTGACCAACCACCCGCCCCAAGACAACAAGTATGACACACTGAAAGCTGCCCTCATCCGAGCCTTCACTCCCTCGCGGGAAGAGCGAGCAGAGAAGCTCCTGGCGCTAACAGAGGGAGAAGCAGACAGGCCAGCGGATCTGATGGCAAAGATGATGAGCCCGAGAGGCGAAGATGACGACAGTTTTATCTTCGCCCACCTCTTCCTCAGAACGCTCCCGCCAGCAGTGAGAGTCGCCCTGGCCAGTTCGCAGCCACTCGTCAACCGTGACTACCACGAGCTGGGACAGGTGGCGCAACGCCTCGTCGACTCCCATAGATGGCGCACGGCCACGACGGTAGCAGCAGAGATGACCGCCCCTTCGCGAGAAGGAGGGAGACCAGAGGCTGCGACACCGGATCCACTGACGGCAGCAGCGGCAGAGACCAGGAGAAGCGGAGCTGACAACGCTCTCTGCTTCTACCATCGACGTTTCGCCGAGAAAGCCCACAGATGCGTCCCACCATGCCGGTACCAGCGCCAGGGAAACGCCAAGTCCGGGAGCCGGTAGCAGCTGCGACTCTCGGCACGAAGAACAGGCTGCTTTTCGTGACGGACGCGAATTCTGGGAAAGAATTCCTGGTGGACACGGGCTCCCAGCTGAGTTTTGTCAAGCCTACCTACGCGGACACCCTGGCGCCGGCCAGCAGCCCCCTGGTGTTAGCGGCGAACGGCTCCACGATCAAAACCTATGGGGAGAAGACGCTCCACCTGTCCCTCCACGGGCGCACCTTCGAGTGGACCTTCGTTGTTGCTACAGTTAACAGCAACATGTTAGGTGCTGACTTCTTGTGCTCAAACAGTTTGTTAGTTGACCTTGCTAATAGACGTATTGTAAATGCACTGTCTTTCTACTCTATCTCCTGCACAGCTCGGGTGGCCCTGCCTTCTGCACATTCCAATGTCACAGCTGCGGGTGGTAAGTTTCATGCATTACTCAACCAGTTTCCAGCACTCACGGTCCCTACATTTTCAGCGTCAGTTGCCAAACACGGGGTCGAGCATTTCATAAGTACTTCGGGCCCCCCTGTTTTTGCAAAAGCTCAGCGGTTGGACCCAGCTAAACTGGCCATCGCGCGCGAGGAATTCACCAACTTGGAAAAACTGGGCATAGTCCGGCGTTCGAACAGCGCCTGGTCGTCACCCCTGCACATGGTACCCAAGGCTGACGGCTCGTGGCGCCCTTGCGGTGATTTCCGCAGATTAAATAATGCTTCAGCCCACGACCGCTATCCGATTCCGCACATCCAGGATTTTTTGGCGCATTTAGCGGGGGCGCGCATCTTTTCCAAAATAGATTTGGTGCGTGGTTATCACCAAGTTCCAGTCCATGCGCAGGACATACCCAAAATGGCAGTTATAACCCCTTTCGGGCTTTTTGAGTTTTTGCGCATGCCTTTCGGCCTCAAGGGCGCCGCGCAGACCTTCCAACGCATGATGGATGCAGTGCTGCGCGACCTCCCTTTCGTGTTCGCTTATTTGGATGATATTTTGGTAGCCAGCGCGTCCGAAGCCGAGCACGAAAGCCACCTCACAGCCGTTTTTCAGAGGCTCACAGAACACGGGCTGATCATTAACCCAACGAAGTGCCAATTCGGGGTAGCGAAAATCGATTTTTTGGGACACCGCGTGTCGCCAGAAGGCGCGTCCCGCTGCCGGATAAAGTGCGCGCGATAACGGATTTCCCCCAACCGCAGACGGTTAAAGCGCTGCAGGAATTCTTGGGAATGGTCAGTTTTTATAACCGTTTCCTCCCAAACGCGGCACGGCTCATGCACCCATTGTACGCGGCATTAAAGAAGCAAAAACCTGCATCTAAGGTCGAGTGGTCCCCGGATCGGGAGCGCGCTTTTTCACAGGTCAAATCAGCCCTCGTGAACGCTGCATTATTGGCATACCCGGTGCCGGCAGCTCGCATGGCGCTAACCACAGACGCCTCCGACGTGGCAGTGGGAGCGGTTGTCGAGCAACTGGTGGCAGGATGCTGGCAACCACTCGCGTTTTTCAGCAAAACATTGCACGATAGCGAGCGTAAATACAGCGCGTTTGACAGGGAGCTTTTAGCCCTGCATTTGGTCATCCGCCACTTCCAGTTCTGGTTGGAAGGGTGCCGTTTTACCGCGTTCGTGGACCATAAACCCTTAACTTTTGCAATGGCTAAAGTTTCAGAGCCTTGGTCGGGCCGACAATAGAGGCAGCTGGCTGCAATTTCGGAGTTTACCACTGACATTCAACACGTGGCAGGTAAACACAATGTAGTGGCAGATTGCCTCTCGCGTGCAGTTGCAGCGACAGGCCCCCAGGGGGCAGATTCGGCGGCTGCAGACCTAGGTCAGGCTTGCGGCGCGGAAGCGCTCACAGCTTCGGTCTGCGTCGGGTTAGATTATGCAGCCATGGCCGCTGAACAGGTTGGCGACGCGGACGTGCGCACGCTCCAGTCTGGGCCAACAGGGCTAAGGCTGGAGCACAGGGTGCTTCAAAGAGGCATGCCCTCCCTAATCTGCGATACCTCCACGGGGCGTCCTCGTCCCGTGGTCCCAGCTGCGTGGCGTCGCCGTGTTTTTGACTTAATACATTCGCTGGCACACCCGGGCGTCCGCGCGTCTATCAAGATGGTAGGAGAGAAGTTTGTTTGGCCGGGGCTGCGTAAACAAGTCAAAGAGTGGGCTGCAGCCTGCGCTGTGTGTCAAAGAGCAAAGGTACACAAACACACACGAGCCTCTCTAGAACCTTTTCACATCCCAGCCAAACGCTTTGATCATGTGCATATCGACTTAGTAGGACCTCTTCCGCTGTCCCAGGGGTTCACACACCTTTTAACCATGGTAGACCGCACCACGCGCTGGCCAGAGGCGGTCCCTCTGGCGGCAACCACAGCGGCAGATGTTGCACGTGCCTTTTTAACAGCTTGGGTCGCACGTTTTGGTATCCCGTCAGACATAATGTCTGACAGAGGACCCCAGTTTGTTTCCGAGCTCTGGTCGTCCATGGCACTCAGCCTGGGGGTGAAAATTCATCGCACGACCGCGTATAACCCCCAGGCCAACGGTTTGTGCGAGCGCTTCCATCGGTCATTGAAAGCAGCCCTCAGAGCGGCTCTCACGGACACAAATTGGGTTGATAAGCTCCCATGGGTTTTATTAGGGTTGCGTTCAGCACCTAAAGAGGATTTGCAAGCCTCTCCGGCCGAACTCGTTTTCGCCCAACCCCTCCGGTTACCGGGAGATTTCCTCCCTGAGAACCCTGCTCCGGAGCACCTCCCCGCTCAGCTGCTGCAGAGCGACGCGGGGTCACACACCCTCCCCGGTCCCGTTCATCACAGTTTTCCACATGTTTTTGTGCCCAAAGCCTTAAAGAATACAGAATTTGTCTTTGTTAGACACGACGCACAGAGGTTAGGTTTAAGGCCACCTTACGATGGACCGTTCAGAGTGTTAGAAACCGGGGAAAAGCATTTTTTGCTCGATTTGGGAGACAGGAGGGACTTAGTCTGCATTAACAGGCTCAAACCCGCTTTTGTGTTAGCTGACGACCCAGTACAGTTGGCCAGAGCCCCCCGCCGCGGCAGGCCACCCGGGAG
This sequence comes from Pholidichthys leucotaenia, assembly GCA_020510985.1. Taxonomy (NCBI): domain Eukaryota; kingdom Metazoa; phylum Chordata; class Actinopteri; order Cichliformes; family Pholidichthyidae; genus Pholidichthys; species Pholidichthys leucotaenia. The sequence goes on from CM035843.1 coordinate 220,303,010, forward strand.
ACGCTCTGCTAACCTTTCACGACGATGTGTTAATGATTCTACTTCACAGATGCAGCAGACAGCCACAGGCAGAGCGAGACCTGCTCGCAGCAGATATGGCAGAGAGTTGAAGCCCAAGCAGTGGGAAATGTGATCTGTTGTGCCAAGTTTTTTCTCTCTTGTTCTGTGTGGGGTGTCATGATTCTATGCATTTGAAGTGTAACTTGTCCTTATTTGAACGTTTGGGGGGGGGGTTATATGGTGCATATTTAAGGCACATATACGGCATGCTTGTGTGGTACGCATTCTCCCCCACAGGCATCCAGTAGGCATGACGGTGCAGACCAGGTCCTTATCCCTTTCTCCCATAGCAAATCAATCAATCAACTTTATAAAGCACTTTAAAAAGCAACACTCGCTACACAAAGTGCTGTACAGAAAGGACACACATAAAAAACGTAAAAGCAAGGAGCAGGACACTAGCACAAAAACAATATAAAACCAACAAGACAATATAAAACTCAGCATGAGTAGAAACCACAGTCAATAAAATAAAAGGTAAGGGGCAGCGCGGTGGCGGAGTGGTTAGCACTGTGGCAACACAGCAACGTAACCCTTGGCTGGGGGAACCTGGGTTCAATCCCAGCCCCTGACCAACAGCGATCTGTGTGGCGTTTGCATGTTCTCTCCATGTCTGCATGGGATTTCTCCGGTTTCCTCCCACATGCCAAAAACATGCAAGTTAAGTTAATTGGAATCAACTGGGGATTCTAAATTTTCCTGAGGTATGACTGTGAAAGTGAATGGTTGTCTGTCTCTCTGTGTTGGCCCTGTGATGGACTGGCAATCTGTCCAGGGTGTACCCTGCCTCTCGCCAAAAGATGCTGGGATAGGCTCCAGCCCCCCACGACCCAAAAAGGATTAAGCGGAAGAAGATGGATGGGAATAAAAGGTAAGAGAAGCAAACATCCACCACTTTTAAGGAGATCAACACAAAACCTTGTGTATGTGATAGAAAATTTAGTTAGACTAGTGCATACCTGTGCATGCCCGTAGAAACCCATGCATGCCCATAGAGGGGATGCACTGGAACAGAATTCTTGCCAGTTACAGGACAGTTGGTATAGCAACACAGCACTAAGTGGTAATCACATGTGATGGCTTTTGTATGCAGCAAAACATAAAAATCACACAAAATATGCCCTGCCATCTGGGGCTGTTTGCCCCTGCTTGTTACTTCTTCTCCTGCCTGTCACTGTTCTGTGTTATGTTGCTTACCTGTGTCTATGCTCTATGTACCGTCATATACAGTAGACATCATCTGGTTGGTCTTCTTCTTCGTTCAGACCACTGAAGGGTCTCCTCCTGTCTCAGACGGCTGTGTTGTTCACAGTCATGCCTGTGGTGTACTGGTGGAACCTGAGGTGTTTCATGTTCACGGCATCCTTTCTGATGTGCAGCAGTTCTCCTTATTCTATTGCTCTCCATCTGGTGGGTCTTCTTCTTCTTTGTTCAGACCACTGGTTGAGGGATGGGTGCGTCATAATTCCAGTTCATGGGCATGATCCTGAAAAAGTGGCTTTCAACCCTGTTCAGGAAGGCCCGTGCATGCCAGTAGAAACCAAGAAACCAGAGCACCTGGAGAAAATCAGCACTTTGCTTGGCATTTTACCCATTTGTAGTGTAGACTGGCATTCATTAAAATTATACATTTGCCATCATGTAGGCATGGCGAGTCATCCTATGATGCCTGAGTTCATAGGACGAGCTATGTGATGAGGCAGAGATCATAGGCTGTCCTATGATGTCCTAGAAATGTGCTTAAAAGTCTGTTGTACCCTATGCAGGTGAAGGGTGTCCTCCTGTCTCAGACAGGTGCAATGTACTCCTGGAACCTCAGGTGTTTCATCTTCATGGCATCTTTTTTGACGTATAGCAGTTGTTGTCATTCTATTGCACTCCATCTGGTGGTTCTTCTTCTTCTTCTTCTTCTTCTTCTTCTTCTTCTTCTTCTTCTTCTTCTTCTTCTTCTTCTTCTTCTTCTTCTTCTTCTTCTTCTTCTTCTTCTTCTTCTTCTTCGTTGAGACCACTGGTTGAGGGATAGGTGTGTCATAATTCCAGTTCATTGACAGGATCATGAAAATAGATCTGAGCAAAAAGAGGCTTTCTGGCATGGACTCACTGTATGATATCATAAAGACATGAAGGCAGCCTTGATGTATATGACATCATAAGAACACATTTGTCTATGTGTCCTATGATACCTGAGTTCATAGGACATCCTATGATGTTCAGGCAGAGATCATAGGCCGTTCTATGAAGTGTGACAGACACACACACAGACAGACAGACACACACACACAGAGATTTCTTGCTTTTATAGAGTGAAGAGTGATAAGGGGATACACAATGTGCTTACTGTTGCATGAATATGTTGCACTGCGACAAAGTATGTGGCAGTAATGCACCTGTAAGCTGGTTGCCAACCGCCAATCAAATCTAAAAGAAGAAGAAGATGTTGCACTGCTCGCACGCTCACATATCAGGCAGCACCCACACACCCCAATTGCTTAGCAACGAAGTAACGGCTTCTGCTCACATACAGGGTTATTCAAGGTTGGGTGGCGCGATAGTGGAAAGATACCAGACATCTGCAAGGGGAAGAGTCACCTGATGAAGAAGATGGTTCCTCTCGCTGCCATGGGAAGAAACAACGAACTGGTTTAAACCTGTTTTGACAGAGACTGGCCATTGTAGGAGGACATTGGGAACATCCAGGGTCCAGAAGAAGTATATGTATCACTGAGTTCTTAGTTTGGGGGCTTTTACCAGATTGTGCTGCAAAAGACCCACAATTGTGTCTGACTCTGTGTGCTTCAATAAAACAAGATGAGCTGAGGAATAAAATCTCTCGTTATTTTTGGTTGGTAAAATGAAAAGACCATGCTAATGGTTAACTTATTGAACTTTTACAGATTTGGTGGAGGATACGAGCATTTTGCCAACTACATTGAAGGACATCGGGACTCAGAAGTGTTGGCTGACTACTACAGACAATCCAGGCACCAAATCAAGAAGGTAAAACAGTGAACCTTTTCTAAAATCACTGTAGGATTGTCTGTAATAATACAGCGAAGTAAGTCTCTTTGTCCTGATTTTCTAAATTTACTGAAAGATTTAAAGTAAAAATAGATTTATATTTGTGAATATTCTCATTATTGTGATTATAAAGAAAACACTGAGTCACAAAAGCATTCACATGTTAGAGACAGATCAATGAGTCACTTTTTATAGATACATAGGAAGTCTTAATGTAAAATAAGACTTTCAAATGTTACCAATGAATGATTAATTGACAGATAATGGAATAAGAGGTTACAGTACAATAAACTTAGAAACAACAAGTAGCCCCCAGTTTGTTAAAATTAGTCTAGGACTAATCTATATGATAAGCTTGGTTGGGCGCACGCAGCGACCGACAGCTGGTGAAAAAAGTCTGTCGTCTGTGTGTCTGTTTTTACGCACTTTAATGTGTTTAAACAAAATTCTTTGTGTCGTTTTTGTCCTTGAACGTTTGTGGACTGTATAACGAAGAGCTCCCTGGTTCCATCATTATGGATTTCCTCCTTATGTTTGCACTGCTGTTTCTTTCCCACCGGCTCTTTGTCTCTGAGGGAAGCGCAATCATGATCATGCCGGGGAGAATACAATATTCCAGAGACATGTTACTGCATTTAAACACGGATAATGCAGTATCTGTGATTGAGTCTATGCCACAACTGCCACAACTTTATTTTAAGAGACTTTCATGGACACAGCGATGAAAAGAGAGACAAGAGGAGGAAACACGGAAAGCGTGGAGGCGTGAAATTAAGCCTGAGGAGACGACGTGGCTTACGGCGCAAGACCCGGATGCGGACCTGTGGATTGATGGCTATGGAGCCCCACTTTGCTCGGATCGGCAGGAAGAGGTAACGGGAAAACGTCAGGGGGGTGGCGTATGTTTATACATTAATAAACAGTACTGCACATCTGTCACGGTCAGAGAGCGCATCTGTACACCAGATGTGGAACTTCTGTCCGTATCGCTACACCCCTTTTATCTGCCCCGTGAGTTCCCCTAACTTTTCATCACGACTGTGTACATTCACCCGAGGGCAGATGCTGACTCCGCCTCCAGCACCGTCTTTGATGTGGTACAGCGGCTGCAGTCAATTTCTCCAGAGGCTCCAAACTTTATTCTTGGGGATTTTAACCATGTTTCTTTAAAGAAGACACTTAAAAACTTTTATCAGTATGTCTCCTGCCCAACCAGGTGAAAAAAGACATTGGACCTGTGCTGTGGATCCTTTGAGAGGGCCTATAAATCACTTCCCCTTCCTCCTGTAGGATCCTCAGATTACAACTGTGTACATTTGCTGCCCATGTATAAAACTGCTCTCAGAAGAGGCAAGGTGATGACCAGAGACATAGATGTGTGGACAGAGGATTCAGTGCACTGCCTCCAGGAATGCTTTAACTGTACGGACTGGGAGGTTTTCACACTGTCCTGCGGGGATGATTTGGACTCTTTGGTAGACGTCACATGCTCATACATGGCTTTCTGTAAAAATATGATCGTTCCACGTAAACGTGTCAAAATATATCCCAACAACAAGCCATGGGTTACAAAATCAGTTAAATCCTGCTTACAGAGGAAAGCACTTGCCTTTAAACAGGGGTCTGCTTCTGAGCTACAGGTTGCCACAAAAGAGCTGAAGTCCGAAATTTTAAGAGCAAAACAGAATTATAAATCAGAATTGGAAAGCAAGATGGCAATAAAGAAACTTGGTTCAGCCTGGGCCAGTATGAAAACTACTGCAGGCCTTCAGAGCACAGAGTGCAGTAATCGTGTGTTTTTAGATGGTTTTAATTCAGACACGGAGCTGGCTAATGCTCTTAATGGTTTTTATGGTTGTTTTGATTCCTCTGATTTTAGCACAGAAACCCAAGATTTGAAACAGAAACTCAAAGACAATCAGCACTTTAATATTGAGGTGCAGGATATTAAAAGGGCATTCTGTGCTGTAAAAGTGAACAAAAGTCAGGGCCCTGATAACATATGTGGGCGATTGGTAAAGTCCTGTGCACATGAACTGAGTCCTGTATTTCATTACATTTTCAATAAGTCCTTACAGACACAACATGTGCCTAAGATCTGGAAAGATGCCGTGGTTGTTCCTGTTCCAAAATCCAGCTGTCCTAAAATGGTAAATGACTTTAGACCAGTTGCTCTGACTTCAATTTTAATGAAAATTTTTGAAAAACTGCTCAGATTTGAGGTCCTAAAGCAGACTGAACATGCATTGGATCCTTTGCAGTTTGCATATAGGCCTCACAAATGAGTGGAGGACGCCATTGTCACTCTGTTTAACATGCTTTTTAAACATCTGGATTTTAATGGGACACCCGCCAGGCTTTTATTTGTGGACTTTTCCTCCGCCTTTAAGACAATCCAACCTCATATATTAGTTGAAAGGCTCCTGCAACAATTTGATTTGAGCAATAATCTGGTGGGTTGGATTCTGGATTTCTTAACCAACAGGACGCAGAGAATAAGAGTCAATGGTACATTGTCTGACCAAAAGTGCTCTTCTACTGGCTCTTCTAAGGGGTGTGTGTTGTCACCACTACTCTTCATCCTGTACACAAACATGTGTCGGAGCAGACATGACAACAGACACATTATAAAGTATGCTGATGATTCAGCTATTGTCAGTCTCCTCCAGGATGGTGAGAGTGGCCACGGCCCAGTAGTTGATGATTTTGCTCACTGGTGTGAGGATTCCTACCTGCAGCTGAATACGACAAAAACTAAAGATATGATTATTGACTTTAGGAGTAAAACTCCCAGGCACAAAGTCACCGTACTAAAAGGCCAGACCACTGAATGTGTACAATCCTACAAATATCTTGGGACAGTTATTGATAGTAATTTAAACTTTGAAGAGAACTGTGAAAGGGTGTGCAAAAAGGGTCAGCAACATTTGCATTGTTTGAGGAAACTTGCACACTTCCAAATTGACCAAACCATAATGACAATGTTTTATTGGGCTTTTATTGAATCTGTTTTATTCTTTTCTTTAGTGTCATGGTTTGGTCAGATAAAACTGAAACAGAGGAAATCCTTGGATCAGGTAGTTAGATGGTCCAGTCGTTTGCTTGGTGAGTCACAGCTGAGCCTGACATCCTTGTACACCAGACAGGTACAGAGGATTGCTACCTCCATTTTAAAATGATGACTCCCACCCTTTGCACTGCCACTTTCAGCTTCTTCCCTCAAGACGGAGGTTTGCTGTCCCAAAAAGTAAAACCCAGTGCTACAAAAACAGCATTGTTCCTGCTGCTGTCAAAGAGTTGAACAAGTTGTAACAATATATTGCACATAATTTAGTTACCTATTTATTAACTCCATTTTATATTTACTTATTTTTGTAGGATTTTTATTTGGGTTCTAAATCTTTTACTGGGTTTTAGACCTTTGAGTTTTTAACCTCTTTGACTAGTGTTTAACTTTTTAATATAACCCTTCTCTCTTATCTCTGGTTTTTCTCTCATCTCTTTGTCTTTATATCCTGATTGATGGAGCCTTGAGTATTTTTATCATGTTTATAGTCAGCTTCATGTGTGCCTGTGTTTGTGTTTATGTTGAATGTAATTGTGGTTTGTAAATATGGATGTCACCAGACTGCAAAACAAATCTACCTACGGGTACAAATAAAGTAACCTGAACCTGAACCTGAACTTGAAGCTATCACTGGTATTGATGACTGGACGCAGCTCAATGTAAATAGCCTCTACATGTAGTTAAGCTGGTTAAAGTTAAATCGTATTGAGCGGCAGGGACAAATTCACACAAACAACTCAGTGTTGATTCTGTAAATCTTGTGGGAAAATCGTGGGTGGCTTTGCCTTTCTATTCTCAATTTAAAGCACAAAGGTTGGTGTGGAGTGAAAGGATTAGCCAAGATCTTAAATTTCCACCCGGGTTGTCTAGAATGAGAAGAATTTCTGCATTGTGGAGTGGAAATAAAGGCAAAAGCCCGGGGACTGTGAACATTTTCTTTGGTCTACCAGAAACAAAGAATCCTGATTTCCACTAGCATTCCAGGCCATATGCTCTCCTGCTTGTCTCACTAGGATTCAAGTAGAAGCTTGGAGAGGCTGGAATTTCTAGAAAGGGATTGGGATTTGGAGTTTGGACCCTAGGGTTGTAAATACTACTAACTTTTGCTTCTTAAATATCTACTGAAGGAGAGTCTGTAATCATGGCAATAGAAAAAATGAGTCTTACTGTGGAGGAGGCAGTGAATAGAGCACAAGAAGCAGTGAAGAGACAAACAGATAAGAAGGGCTGGCAAAAGGAGGAAAGGAGATTTCACCAGTGGGTGGAAGAAATGGAGGATCAGGGATATTTGCCAGAATCACAAAAAACAATGCCCCAACCAGCTAAACTGGTGGGAGTTTTGCAAACAATTATACAAAGTCATACAACAGCTAAGGAAAAGTATGAAAAGGGACGGAATCCTAAGTAGGGAAGAGTCAAAGGAAAGTTGAAGGAAATAGAAAAGAAGAAAACTAGGACTATGGATTATATTCCCAAACTCGTAGCTGCACTTCGGGGAGGACAGGTGATAGTGAGTGACAATGGTAAAGTAACATTGCAACTGTTTAGGCAGAAGGACAGTGCAGATGCACCACCCCAATATGCTGATGTGGCTCCACCTCCATCAGCTCCCCCAGCACCTACTGTAACACAGACTGGCCCAAATGCTGAGTGTTCAGCAATGTTATCTAACCAAATGCCCCTCACAACATTCATAAAAGATAATGGTGATCAGGTGAGGGCAGTAACGGGAATATTGCAACTAAGACCTATGTTGGATGGGGAAAAGCTGGAAAAGTGAACCCACTGACCCATCACAGTCAGAATTAAGTCAACAGGATAAGATTAGGGTGTCTTTCACTACATCAACTCCAACATATCTTCAGGCTAAGCCAAAAGATGTTGGGGAGGGAGAGGATTTACAGGATGAGAATGATGAACTAGGAAGGGAGGTTTCACACATAAGTAAGTTGTATGAGGATGATATAAGCAGACTGTAGAGTGAGTTGGAAAAAAGAATATGATGAATCCACCAACAAAAACGTTGGTCCAAGAAAGTGGAAATTTAATGCTTATGGTACCACACATGATAATCTAGATGAGAGAACTACTTGCACTAATGCAGGCAACATACCGAGGAAAAACAATTCAAATAGGGCATCCATGATTGCAACAGAAGATGGTACAGCCCAATATGTAGAATGGTCATTTAAGGACCTTAAAGGTATTTGTGACACACTGCCTCCCTTTACCTCGGGAGGTTCTCCTTTGATTAGAGCAATGCAGAAGACCACAGTGGGCTGCCGATTGTGCATGGCAGACATTAGACATATAGTCACCAGCCACACTTCACCCTCTATATTTAAGAACATGGAGGAAGCGGCATACACTATTAATGCTGCAGATGAAGCACCATTCAGAGATCACAGTGATGGAATCTTTGCAGTAATGAGGAGAATGTTCCCTCTTGATCTCACAAGTGCTGAATTAACTGATATTTCGATGAAACCAGGAGAGTTTGCTGGAGCTTATGTAGATACACTACCGTTCAAAAGTTTGGGGTCACCCGGACAATTATTTTGTGTTTTCCAAGAAAAGTCACACTTATTTACCACCATGAGTTGTAAAATGAATAGAAAATATAGTCAAGATATTGACAAGGTTAGAAATAATGATTTGTATTTGAAATAATAATTTTTTTTCCTTCAAACTTTGCTTTCGTCAAAGAATCCTCCATTTGCAGCAATTACAGCATTGCAGACCTAACATGATTGCACAAGGGTTTTCTAATCATCCATTAGCCTTCTGACGCAATGAGCAAACACATTGTACCATTAGAACACTGGAGTGATAGTTGCTGGAAATGGGCCTCTATACACCTATCTAGATATTGCTCCAAAAACCAGACATTTGCAGCTAGAATAGTCATTTACCACATTAGCAATGTATAGAGTGTATTTCTGATTAGTTTAAAGTTATCTTCATTGAAAAAAGTGTTTTTCTTTCAAAAATAAGGAAATTTCTAAGTGACCCCAAACTTTTGAACGGTAGTGTAGGTGTTTGGCACTTTGGGCAGACGTGACTGGAGAAAACCCTCATAACAATCCCACAACACTTCCATTCCGAGATGTGATAGAGTCACCAGTGCCACCGCCCGTAAGGGTCACATTGGAGGGAGTGGTTGGTTTAAATACCCAACCTTGGACAACATGGCTCTCACATGTGCATCATTATGTTAAACAACATCAAAAGAAGTAAAATGAAAAAGAGGCTGAAACTGCAAATTTGTCAAATCAGTTGGTGAAAGTTCAGTTAAAAGCAGCTAGAGAAGTGTTAAACAAGGATAAAAAGCAGAAAACTACCGTAAAGGCCCCAGCCATTACAGTAGCAACCCCTCAGGCCATTGTTGGTCCAGTCCCTGCTGAACCCTTCGTGTTGGCACACCAACAACAATGGCATCCTTGCCCACCAGAAACAGAGCGTGGGAGAGGTGCGTACAGAGGAAATAGAAGACCACCTGGCCTGCCACAGGATATGTGCCTTAGATGTGGCAGAAGGGGGCATTGGGCACGTGACTGTAGAAGTCTGCCTGCTAATAGAGGCGCTCACATATGATGTACATGCCTATCCCACCCCCAGCACCAGGAATGTGGCCTGACCAGTCCTCTGCACCACAACAACATTACATGGCTCCCAATCCGAACATGATGCCCAGCCAATAATGACGGGGCCTAGGGAGCCACACTGAAGAGGGGACACTTTCAGATCCAATGCTATCCCTCAAGCTGGGATGCAAAACTTATGAAGTTATGGTGGCTACAGGTGCTCGTTTTTCATCAACATCAACTTCTTTACCCCTGTCCATTAACTATACCTCAGTTGTTGGCATCTCTGGGACCCCGAAGCATCTCCCTTTCTCAGTACCATTGAACTGTTCATTGGCTGGACTGGATTTTGTCTACTCTTTTCTGTACTCTCCAGACTGTCCTGTAAACCTTCTGGGAAGAGATGTGCTTTTGAAAGTAAGAGCACACATCTATATTGCTTCTACTGGAACTCTGGTGTGTCTGCCTGATGGTACCATGCTCCGATGTACATCAGATCTGTCCACTCCCCTGAATGCTCCACAACTTCAAGCTCAGAAAGTTGGATTGAAGGAGGATCAAACCTCTTCAGCAACTGTTTGGTGGTTAAAACTGAATGATGTGAGTCCTGACAAAAATCAATTGATAAATATGTTTCGTGGGCCCCATGGATAGATTCTGTTCAGCCATATGACCCCCCACATGATCCACTCCACCGTACAATGAACTATTCACATGATGACCAAGAACTGTACGATGATCAGTGGGAGACTTTGATGGGGGTTCAGGATTTGATGTGCAAGGACATTTATGTTGGCCCACAAGGAGTGGCTGCTGAAGTCTGTTTGAATGAAGACTTGCTGCCTCTGTATGCCCTGTCGGACACTGCTGCACCTCATGTGACACTGGGGGTGTCCACAGGGGAGGAGACAAGGGCATTGGGACCAATGGTGAAAAACTGTCTTAAGTTAACTGACTGGGTAATTACACAATGTAGGGATTTACATTATTCTCCATCTGCATATTGCTATCGTACATCAAGCAATGTGATAATACAGGCCACCCCATAAAGGTTACACCTTGACTGAACACATGGTAGAGAAAACACTGATCACCCAGATTCTGATACACTGTTGGAGTCTATGCCTCACTCTCTATGGTCAGACAGCTCTGCGGATGTTTGTCAGATTACCTGTACACCAGTAAAAATCACACTCAAACCAAACACTCAGCATATACAGTGGGGTAAAAAAGTATTTAGTCAGCCACCAATTGAATTGGTGAATTCAAAAAGGGCCCAAGTCCCCATTGAAAAAGTGTGGACTTGGGCCCTTTTTGAATTCACCGATTCAATTGTGCAAGTTCTCCCACTTAAAAGATGAGAGAGGTCTCCAATTTTCATCATAGGTATACCTCAACTATGAAAGACAAAATAAGAAAAAAAAAATCCAGAAAATCACATTGAATGATTTTTAATGAATTAATTGGTAAATTCCTTGGTAAAATAAGTATTTGGTCAATAACAAAAGCTCATCTCAATACTTTGTTATATACCCTTTGTTGGCAATGACAGAGGTCAAACGTTTTCTGTAAGTTTTCACAAGGTTTTCACACACTGTTGCTGGTATTTTGGCCCATTCCTCCATGCAGATCTCCTCTAGAGCAGTGATGTTTTGGGGCTGTCGCTGGGCAACACAGACTTTCAACTCCCTCCAAAGATTTTCTATGGGGTTGAGATCTGGAGACTGGCTAGGCCACTCCAGGACCTTGAAATGCTTCTTACCAAGCCACTCCTTCGTTGCCCGGGCGGTGTGTTTGGGATCATTGTCATGCTGAAAGACCCAGCCACGTTTCATCTTCAATGCCCTTGCTGGTGGAAGGAGGTTTTCACTCAAAATCTCACGACACATGGCCCCATTCATTCTTTCCTTTACACGGATCAGTCATCCTGGTCCCTTTGCAGAAAAACAGCCCCAAAGTATAATGTTTCCACCCCCCTGCTTCACAGTAGGTATGGTGTTCTTTCTCCACCAAACACAACAAGTTGAGTTTTTACCAAAAAGTTCTATTTTGGTTTCATCTGACCATATGACATTCTCCCACTCCTCTTCTGGATCATCCAAATGCTCTCCAGCAAACTTCAGATGGGCCTGGACATGTACTGGCTTAAGCAGGGGGACACGTCTGGCACTGCAGGATTTGAGTCCCTGGCGGCGTAGTGTGTTTCTGATGTAGCCTTTGTTACTTTGGTCCCAGCTCTCTGCAGGTCATTCACTAGGTCCCCCCATGTGGTTCTGGGATTTTTGCTCACCGCTCTTGTGATCATTTTGACCCCACGGGGTGAGATCTTGCGTGGAGCCCCAGATCGAGGGAGATTATCAGTGGTTTTGTATGTCTTCCATTTTCTAATAATTGCTCCCACAGTTGATTTCTTCACACCAAGCTGCTTACCTATTGCAGATTACAATACAATACAATACAATATACAATATACAATACAATATACAATACAATTTTGTTTCTGATGTCCTTTGACAGCTCTTTGGTCTTGGCCATAGTGGAGTTTGGAGTCTGACTGTTTGGGGTTGTGGACAGGTGTCTTTTATACTGATAACGAGTTCAAACAGGTGCCATTAGTACAGGTAACGAGTGGAGGACAGAGGAGCCTCTTAAAGAAGAAGTTACAGGTCTGTGAGAGCCAGAAATTTTGCTTGTTTGTAGGTGACCAAATACTTATTTTACTGAGGAATTTACCAATTAATTCATTAAAAATCCTTCAATGTGATTTTCTGGTTTTTTTTTTCCTCATTTTGTCTCTCATATTTGAGGTATACCTATGATGAAAATTGGAGACCTCTCTCATCTTTTAAGTGGGAGAACTTGCACAATTGGTGGCTGACTAAATACTTTTTTGCCCCACTGTATGGTGAGGACAATGTCCTCTCCCAAAGGAGAAAGAGACAGGTATAGCAGGGACAATACAGGGTCTTCTCCAGGCAGGGGTCCTTGTACAAACACAATCCCTCTGGAACACACCAATTCTTCCTGTAGAGAAGCCTGGGAAACCGGACTACAGGATGGTTCATGATCTGCGACCCATTAACGCTGTAGTGGTGCCTACAAATTATATTGTTCCAAATCCTTACCTGCTGCTGAATAACATTGCTCCACAGCATAAGTTTTTCACTGTAGTGGATATATCTAATCCCTTTTTTCAGTATCACTGCACGCTGACAGCAAGCCTCTTTTTGCATTCGCCTATCACAGTCAGCAACACACTTACAGCATACTACCACAAGGTTTTGTTGACTCACCAGTCATGTTTAACCACATACTGCGTCAGCGGGATTTAGTCCTGCTCCCTGGCACATTACTGTTGCAGCATGTTGATGATCTGTTATTGGGTGGCCCCACTGCTGCTTCTGTGCTCTCAGCCACAGAGTGCCTTCTGAAACACCTCTATCAGAAAGGCTATAAATTAAGCTGTGAGAAGGTACAATGTTATCGCCCCAGAGTTCATTATTTGGGTAGACTAATCACATCTGCCGATTCCGCAGTGTCTCCATCCCAAAGGTCATCAATTTTCTCACACCCTAAACCGTGCACTGTTAGGGAAATGATGTCATTTCTAGGTCTTACCGGATACAGCAGAAATTTTGTTCCCAATTACACTGCACTTATTCAACCACTGTGCGACCTTCTTAAGGAAGCAGGACAGAAAAATCTCATGTCACCCTTGAAATGGACGGCTTTGGCTCACAGTGTTTTGTTGAACTCAAGCAACTGATGTCACATGCATGTTCACTGAAACCACCTGATTACTCTTCCTCATTTCATCTTGATGTTTCTGAACAGTTTGCATTGTGAATGCCGTACTGTATTAGAATCAGAATCAGAATCAGATTTATTGCCATTGTTCATGTAGTACACAAACTAGGAATTTGTCTCGGTGCAATGCTGCAACATTAAACATGATAAAATAAAAGAAATAAACTATACATGCAATAAAGTGTAGAATAAGAGAGTAATACTGGTCAGCAGTTAATATATATATATATATATATATATATATATATATATATATATATATATATATATACTGTATATATATATATATATATATATATATATAGAAGGGGGAAGGTACAGGGTTCAGGTCAGTTCTAATGTATTACAGCTCAACATTAGATAACATAGAGTAAGGACACCCGCCATGCACACATCATGTTGCAGCAATAGCTAAAGCATTAGAAAAAACCTCACACATCACAAAGCAACATACCGTGATAATACACACCATGCATGGAGTAGCTTCATACCTGCAAAGTGTACAGTTCACACTACCCACCAAACAAACACAAAGGCTGAAAAGAATACTGCAAGCACCAAATGTCATTTACACAAGGGAAGGGAGAAACATGGCAGAGGACATGTTTGTAGGTGAACAACATGATTGTTCAGCAATTGTGGAAACGGACATGAAAGCTGTTCCAAATCTCCAAGCAGATGAAATTGAACATCCAGATTTGAACCTTTTTTGGGATGGCTGCTGCTATCAAAAAATGGATGGATCCCTGAGTGCCTCATATGCAGTTGTAAAATATGATGAAGGGACAGGTGCATTTCAAACTGTAGAGGCAGGAAGGGTAGACCAGCCTACCTCTGCTAAAAAAGCTGAAATTGTAGCTCTTCTCCTTCTTCTTGTAGATTTGACTGGCAGTTGGCAACCAGCTTACATGTGCATTACTGCCACATACTTCACTCTATATTATCACTCTATATCCTTGAACAAGGAGTTCCCACTGTCCTTGGATTGTCCTTATAAGGCTAAGGACATCATCGTGTGCCCTATCCACGCACTTCCCTGTGATGCTGTCTTCTTCTTCTTCTTCTTCTTCTTCTTCTTCTTCTTCTTCTTCTTCTTCTTCTTCTTCTTCTTCTTCTTCTTCTTCTTCTTCTTTTAGATGTGATTGGTGGTTGGCAACCAGCTTACAGGTGCATTACCACCATGTACTTCACTTGAAATCATCACTCTATCTGGTCAGGAGCTGTAGTCCTTACAAATTCATCACTTACTAAAGCATGTCAATACGCAAAACAACAAGAGGTAAACATATACACTGATTCAGCTTATGCCCACCAGGCTGCACATGTTGAATTACTACATTGTAAAAGAAGGGATTTCTCACTTCCACTAACACACCAATTTAACACTTAACAGAAATGGTTGAGTTGTTGAAGGCCATGGGCCAACCAAAGAGGATGACAATTTTGAAGTGTAAAGGACATCAAAAAGGAAATGCAATTGTGGCTAGAGTAAATGAAGCTGCTGATCTAGCAGCTAAGCAAGCAGATGGTTATGTTACTCAATCGTGATGGTACAGAAGGAAGATCAGGAGTACATGAAATGTACAGAGGAAATTAAGCAGTTACAGGAGAGATCAAGTCCTGAAGAAAAAAGTAGGTGGATAGAGAAAGGAGCAAAGAAAGATGAGGAAGGTTTGTGGAGATCAGCTGACGAAAGGCTAGTAACCGCAGCTAAGGTGTTGTTACTATTGTGCAAAGAGGCACACTTAAAAGGCCATGTCTCAAAAACAAAACTCTCTGCTTTGACTGAAGTACATTGGTGGCATTCACACTTGATTGAGGTTGCAGAGCTAGTCATCTCTGAATATGAAGCATGCCAGAAGTTCAATCCCAAATGCACATTAAAGGCCTCTATGGGAGCTTTTTTCCAGCCCCTTAAGGACCATGGAAAGGCACAGTGACTGACTTCACAGACATAGGCCCAGAAAACAGATGCAGAGGCTACAGATATCTGTTGGTGTGTGTGGATACATTCTCAAGGTGGGTTGAGGCGAAAGCGTGCAAAACAGAAAGTGCAAAGGAAGTGATTAAATGGTTGACAGAAGAAGTGATTCCCAGACATGGTTTTCCAATGGTGATTAGGTCAGACAACGGCAGTCATTTTGCAAATAAACATTTGAAGGAAGTTGAATGTGCCTTATGCTTAAGGCATAAGTTTGGCTCACTAGATCATCCATCCTCCCAAGAGCTACTTAAAAAAGCAAATGGTACATTGAAAAGAATGCTAGCCAAACAATGCATGGGGACAGGCATGATATAGGTTGATGCACTGCCATTAGTGCTGATGCCACTATGATCTACTCCCAACACAACGCTCTGCCTGACTCCCCATGAGCTGCTAACAGGGAGAAAAATGCCAGGGCCATTTGTTAATTCACCTTTGACTCCTAGGAATAGTCAAGTTGTAGAATTGTCACAGTACATCAAGAGTTTACGGAAAATATCTGAAGCTTTCTCTCAACAGGTTCCGGACATTCTCAACAAGGACATACAAGGAGACGCTGCCCCACTGGAACCTGGTAACTGGGTGTGGCAAAAAGTAGTGAGACCACACTGGGTCTCACCTTAGTGGCAAGGACCTTTTAAAGTTATAAAGGCCACTTCACATGCAGTACAAGTGCGGAAAAAAGGAAAACTCAGCAACTGGACTCATGTGACTCATTGTGCTAGAGCAGCTGAGCCAAATCATTCACTCTTACAAACTGTTGTTGATTTAGCAAACAAACAGTAAAATATCATCTTTACTAAATTTCAGTACAAAAGAAACAGTTTGCTTACTCTTGTTCTTATCTTTAGTAATATCATTTCCAGTTGTTTAGTGGAAACTTCAGCAGTCAAACCATCTGAATGAAAATAGGTGCTCTGTTTCAGTCATAGATAAAGAAAATATGGGGCTAAAATAGAGATCCAAGCTCAGAACAATAGACTCACTGTAGTGACTTTTGATTTATGCTCCATAATTGAGTGCAGAGCTTCTGAAGTAGCCTGGAGAGGCTACTGATGTATATATGTGTGTAGTAGGTAATCCACCAAACATTAATGATCTTTGTCCGGGATGGGGCAATGTCTGGTGGAATACTATGCCCGGAGGTTGGACATACTCCCCAACATCACTAAAAATTGTACCACGCTGCATTATCTGTTTCCACCAATACTTGAGATGACTCCCCCACCATTCCAACCTTACAAAAGGCAATTACACCTGTTTCCAAAAGGACACAGGCTCCCTCTTAGTAGGAAAGTTTGTTTGAGTACTCAATCAGTTAATAACTCTTGTAATGCTGAGTTAATGAATATGTCCCTGCCCAGGCCAGATGTTAGGTTCTGGTGTGGGCAGATGAGGTTATGGCCCATATTACTGAAAAACTGGAAGGGCATTTGTACCCTAGTTCAATTACTGATGCTCTTTTCAATTTTCCCATTAGGCCCAATCTCAAAGGGATCATATAGGCATAAGAGAAAAGTTTTAGGACTAATGGAAGACACCCTTGGAGGAACTAGGCGTTATGTTTCTGCAACAGGAAATATAGAAGGAGTACTGGAAGAATTTAAAATATGAAACTACCATTTGGCTAAATACACTCATATGGTCCCATGGATTGGCCAAATTGTAGAAGCTAATAAAATAAACTCTCATGGTGAATATTTGTTTTATAACCAGCAGCGCATGCTAAACTACACAGTGGATGCCCTTAAAGGAGTCCATGAACAATTGAAAATGACATCTCTAATTACTTATCAGAACCACATTACCCTTGATATGCTGCTGGCAGAGTCAGGGGGAGTGTGCAAAATTTTTGGTTTCGTTTATTGTACTTTTGTCCCTAACAATACGAGCCCAGACTTAAGTATTACATGTGTTATAGAGGCCCTAGAGGGCTTGAGGACAGAGTTTGGTCAAAATACAGGCTATGAGCTTGATGCATTTACTGCATGGCTGCAGTCTATTTTTGGACGATGGACAGGGGTGATCTGCTCAGCAATTCTGATAACAGTCATCTCTCTGGCAGTAATACTCGTGGTGGGCTGTTGCTGCATCCCATGCTTGAGAACACTGCTGTAGAGATGTATAGTTACCACCCTGTCCAAAGAGCCAGTCCAAAGGATGATGGCTCAAGTCCACTCCCAAGAGGAGTCTAGGTCTCTTCTCCACGACAAGGACCATTGTGAATCTGAGAATAACAGTGATGGAGGAGAGGCTATTGTTTAAAATGTCTATATATTATATCTTTCTGCTATCCACTGTTCTATTTGCTGCTCACACATCCAACACCTCACTCATATATATAAAATTACACGAAAAGGGGATGCGCTGAAGGCACCTCCCTACGGTGGGTCATGTGCTAGTAACCTTTGGACCCTTCTTACTCCTTTGCTTTTGTACAGGTATACCAAGAAGAATACTGTACTCTTTGTGGTCATGTAGTCAGAATAGATGTGAAGGATACAGGCTCTGTTGTACGGTAGGTCTTGAGGCCCGGCTACAACATACATGGATAGAAATATCTTCTGTCTTGAATGTGTTGCTTTGCTCATTTACATCATTTGTATCATCTGTTCATTTCATTATATGTTTATTTCATTAATAAAAGTTTTTGTAAAAGTCCGCCAAAGGCAGTGGGGCCAGAATAAGAGCTTTTGCCTGTAAATATGCATCAGTGAATAAAGGAAATGCATAACTATGATTGTTTCATGAAAGTTATACTGCCTACAGGTTTTTCGCTTCTCTCATAATTAAATGAGCAACATATATATCTGCGTCTGTCTGCTAGTGGACCTGCCATAATTGACTCTATAAAATGGAGTGAAAAGAGGGAAGGTGTGATAGAAAATTTAGTTAGATAAGGGGATGCACGATGTGTTTATTGTTGCATGAATTTGTTGCACTGCTCGCATGCTCACATATCAGGCTGCACCCACACACCCCAATTGCTTAGCAACGAAGTAATGGCTTCTGCTCACATACAGGGTTATTCAAGGTTAGGTGTTGTGATAGTGGAAATATACCAGGCATCTGCAAGGGTGAGACTCACCTGATGAAGAAGATGGTTCCTCTCACTGCCATGGTAAGAAGCAAAGAACTGGTTTAAACCTGTTTTGACAAAGACTGGCCATTGTAGGAGGACAATGGGAATGTCCAGGGTCCAGAAGAAGTATATGTATCACTGAATTCTTGGTTTGGGGGCTTTTACCAAACTGTACCGCAAAAGACCCACAATTGTATCTGACTGTGGGCTTCAATAAAAAAGATGAGTTGAGGAATAAAATGCCTCTTGTCATTTTTGGTTGGTAAAATGAAAAGATCTTGCTAATGGTTAACTTATTGAACTTTTACATGTGTCACAACAGACAATTTCCCTTTTAGCAGAAAAACTGCAAACAAACAACTATCTCGCTCGTGATGACACCTGTGTTGCAAAAACGGCGGGGGAGAAAGTGAACATTACGAACACAGCTTGAGAACTTTTTTAGACTGGTACTCACCGACAGTTGGACCTATGAGGATGAAAACAGGCAAACTTCTATCCATGTCAGCAGCTGGAGGTCAGCTATAACATAGCATGTAGCTAGTAGCTAGCTAGCTTCCACAGAAGAAGAACAACCCAACATCCAGGCGAAATTTTGGAGTAGGCTGTAACAATTATCCAGGTGAAAGCGCCAACAGAAAACGTTGTAAACTTAAACATGACAGCACTTTGAGGATATCCATGGCTGTAATCCAACTTGTTTGACTAAGCAATGTGTGCATAGTGCGCACAGTGTCTGTGGCCAGAACGGCTTTGGTACGGAGAGCCGCTAGGCCAAAAAGAACTGTTTGCGCTTTCTGCCGTTAACTGCTGTTAACCGCAATCACAAAATTTGGCGCCGTTAACGGGGGCAAAGCGTTAACATGTGATTAACGCGATAACGCCAACACCACTAGAAAAAAATTAAATGGATTCAAACTCACCACTGCTGCCAAATATGTACCATTAGTGTACCATGCCACCAAATATGTACCATGCCACCATCAGTGTGTGAATGTGTGTGTGAATGGGTGGATTGCAGGATCTGTAAAGCGCTTTGGTCATCAAGAGATGAGAATAAAAGCGCTATATAAGTCAATGCCATTTACCATTTACCATTTACCATGTACCAAATAAGTCTGTGGCAATCAGTTATTTTTTGACATTTCATTATTAACCAAAGCTCATTATAAAACATTTAGAATGAAACCATGCTTCCTTCACATCAGCTGCACCCCTGCAATTCTGGAAAACTGTGGAAAAATCCTCTGTGGTTAAATGTGATTTATTTATTTATTTTATTTTTTTTTTTTAGAGCCAGAAGCTCCTATTTTCGTCACATCTACAAATGTGACTTTTGATAGGACAGAGAAAAAAAAGTAAGTGCAGCTCTCTTTTTATTTGTGTGTGTGTGTGTGTGTGTGTGTGTGTGTGTGTGTGTGTGTGTGTGTGTGTGAGACTGTATACATTTTTTCCCACATAATTTTAGTATTGTTCCCACAAATTTGCAGCTACTTTCTAGTAAATTACTGATTTTTAATCACAAATTTGAAGCTGGAACAAAAAGAAATTATGAACAAAAGGACACAGTTTTTAATACAAAGACTATGTCTGGAGAAGTTTGAACACAGTAATAAATCCAGGAGATACCTTTCTAATCAGCTTAAACTCAATAAAGAAAAAACAACCATCCACTCTATTAAGGATACCACTGGAAATATCACCCATGATGCTGAAGAAATAAATAACTCCTTCAGAAAGTTTTATGAAAACCTCTGTTCATCTCAGATTAATCTGTCTGACTTAGAGATAAATGAATTTCTGGACAATATTAATTTACCACGATTAAATAATAAACAGATTGCAGCTCTGGACTCACTTCTTCTAATGTCCGAACTCCAGGAGGTGCTTAAGCACATCCCAAACAACAAAGCTCAGGTACCAGATGGTTTTCCAGTAGAATTTTATAAAGAATTCTGGCCTGTGCTGACACCTGCTTTCTTTAAAATGGTGAATCAAATTAAAGAAGATCACGTAATCCCTCCAAATATGAACTCAGCTAGCTTTATTCTGCTCCTTAAATCTGAAAAATTACCTTCACTTCCATCCAGCTACTGTCCCATCTCACTTATGAATGTTGATCTAAAAATAATTTGCAAACCTCTCACTAGAAGACTGGAAAGGATAACTGTGTTTATTATACACCCAGATCAAACAGGTTTCATCAAGGGTAGGCACTCTTGCCTAGCAGGGGCGGTAGAAGACCCAAACGCCGACTGTGGGTTTTGCAGGTATTTTAATAACAACAAAAGCACAAAAATGTAAAACACAAAAACTTACAGGATGCAAGGAAAGACAGGTAACAAGAGGACAAATAGCTGGACGGGCTAAGGCATGGAACACACACCAGGAATAAACAATAGGAGCGGGGGGCACCCACAGCGATGAAGTCCTACTCATGAAACTCACAAACTGTACAGAAACAAAAAGACGTGAAACCGAACTGCAGAGCAGGCGGCCTTATAAAGGGTACAGGGAAATGGCACAAATGACTCCAGGTGTGGGTACGTGGGTGAGGATTATTACTTAAACAGGTGACAGCTTTGACAGCCCACGAAAAGAGTTGACAGCCGGAAGTACACAGATAGCTGTCAAAGGGAAAAGCACAACCGGGCAGAATGAAAATCATTTACCTTTTGTTCTTATTAAAGACAAAAAAAGAAAGGAGATGTTTTTACCTTCTTTACATGTTTTGACTGTTCACTGCAGACTTTGTCAGAAGTGTCAGCTGATTGCTGCGAGGTGTCATTTTATCAGCTAACTTTCGTAGGTGGGGCCACCTACGAAAGTCTCCCTCATCCCAGGGCCAGCTGGCACCTCAAATGTCAAATGACACCTCGCAGCAATCAGCTGACACTTCTGACGAAGGCTGCAGTGAACAGTCGAAACATGTAAAGAAGGTAAAAGCATCTCCTTTCTATTTTTGTCTTTAATAAGAACAAAAGGTAAATAATTAAAAGAAGACAAAATGAACCTACTTGAACCAGAATGAAAATCAAAATGAGAACCAGGGAATGATTATAATATACCAAGGTGGAGACAAGAGAAATTACCAAACCAAGAGATACAAAAACTGGAATACTAATATCAATATATAAAAGGAGAACCGAAAGCAAAGGTGAGAATACTCAAATATAAACAAAGAAAAATAATGTAACCTCCCAGGTGATCCAAAACACATAATAATGAACAATGCTAAATGACCTAACCAAAAACATGGGATAATACAAAAACAGACAGAGACAAATGAAAACGGGAAAATAAATACAAGATAATACAAAAATGTGTAAAACCCAGCCTAAGATTAAGTGCAGGATACACACATACTGAAATGCAAAAAATGACTTAAATAACCTGGAAGGCTGAGCACAGTTCCCCACTCATGCTTAGCATCGTGACAGAGCCCCTCCCTCAAGGGGTGGGGGCTCCAGACACCCCAACGTAACATCAAAGAAGAGAATGAGACCCCCCCCCCACACACACACACAACCTCACGGCAACCTCGGACAGAGGACCCACGGAGACCTCTGGTGCAGAGGAAGGACCCACGGAGACCTCTGGTGCAGAGGAAGGACCCACGGAGACCTCTGGTGGAGTGGAAGGACCCATGGAGACCTCTGATGAGGGTAGAGGACCAACGAAAACCTTAGGCAAAGATAGAGGACCCGCGGAGACCTTAGGAGGAGATGGAGGATGATCATCAGTGGAACCAGACACAGACTCGTGCCGAGGAGAAGAAACACACACCAGGTTACTACCACCAGCAATAGTGAAGCACAACGAGGAGAATTCAGGAACGGCTGGCAGATGCGACTGGTTCTAAGATGGGGAGGAAGAGAAAAACACCGGAACATAGTTACCGGCAGTGGTGGAGTTTGGAGAGGAGAATTAAGTAGCAGAGGACATCTGCAGCCGGTTCTCCTCACCATGAGCCAGACAAAATTTCTCTAGATCTGCAGTTGTTAAAACAGAACAGAGTACTTGCCTGGACTTGAACTCCACCGCCGCCCAGGACTCCGGCGACTTGGCTCCGGCAACCCCAGAAGCAGGCATGATGGTGAGTGCATCTGGTGGAACCCCAGTCGTGACGGCTGATGCTGACGGGACCCCAGATGAAGCAGCTAACACCGGTAGACCTCCACAGGTGGCAGATGAAACTGGAGATCGTCTCACTACTGGCGCCGAGTCCTGTGATGCCAAAACCAGGGGACACTCATTTGTCGGCTCAGGCTCTGGGACACAGGAGACACTCCTCTCCAATCCAGGACAAGGCTGCAGGACTGGAACAGGATCCTTCATGGTTGCAGGTCCCCTCGTCGTCCGGCGGCACCCTCCCAGGACCGGCGGACTCACAGAAAACCCAGAGGAGGACAGGGGAGAAGCAGGTGAGGATACATGGGTGGATGCAGTAGCAGATGGTGAGAGTGCAGCCAAAGTGTATGGCTGCAGCTGAGCCCTCCCACTGGGAATAAGGCAAGGCATTTCATCATCAAGTATAACTGAATGAAAAGGTACTTGCCTAAATTCCCGTGCTGTGGTGGTTACTGCTGCAGAAGAACCAGGTGACTCCTTCTTGGTGGCTGTAGAGATTGCTTGGTGAGGTGGTGAGGAACACTGCTCAAGAGACAAAGGTGAGGCTGAAGATCGGCAAACAGTTGAGGATGTCCACACCAGCGGACACTCAATCATCGGCTAAGGTGCAGGCAGGACACAGTGGAGTGTGGAGGCCGGAGCAGTGGCATGTTCCTCAGACAGGGATGGAGAAGCACAGCCAGACATAAAGTCCATATTAGGGAACATGGCAGAAAAAGCAGGGCACAGAGGCTCAGCAGTGATGGGTGACTGCCACTGTCAACCTCTGTTAAATACCAAGCAAGACCCCTCTCCCATAGGTGTGAAAAGAGGAAATAGGTACTTGCCTGGCCTGCTCTGCTACTCCAGGTGTCACCCCGGGGATCTCAAAATAAGAATCGGCTGAGGGCGAAGGCACCACTGTGGAAAATGGAGGAGCCGGCCTGTAGACATGATGATGGACGGAGCTGGGGATGAGGTGGAGGAGTTCTTCCAGTGGGATGCAGCTGGGTAGCGGCAAGACGCTGAAGGTGTCTGTACAAGGGAATGTTTTTCCGGGGTATTTTTGGAGTATTTCCTCAGCCCGAGATGCACCTCCACAATCCTGACCGCTGCTTCCATGTTCTGCAGGACTTTCTTCAGGCTGTGTGAGGTGCAGGAGATGAACAGGATAGACAGGAATCCTAACAGTATATCTACCTTTCTTCTCTCCATCATATCAGCCAACTCTCTTCCTTTACCAGTCATAGTCCCTACATTTAACATCCCTTCTCTCCCCTCCACACTTCTACCTTTCCTTTTCTCTCTCTCCATCCTAACATGCCTCCCCCCCCCCCCCCCCGATCTTCGACCAACAGTTGTCCAATTTCCACTGGCACCCTGTCGGTTAACCTTTTGAGTGTGAGATTTTGCGTGCCCCTAGTGGCAGAGTGCGGCGCTGCGCCTGTCATCTCACTCTGACATGATCGGCTGCATTGGGGATTTGTACTGATTTGTACTGATCTGCCAGTTTCAGAAGGTGGCAGACATCCGTTGGAGGACTCAGTGGATGGCACGTAATACACCAAAGAAGAAGAACTCCTCATATCCTTTTCCTGTTTTTAGCATTTTAGCCCAGAAAGCTAATATGGCTGCTGTCTGTCATCGGGCACCATCACTTAGTCGGCTTTGTGTGTGGAAAATAGCTGCCCGATACGAGCAAAATTTATGTGGGAAAATCATAAGACTTTGCAGATGTGGTAGAGAGCGTAAATGACCTACAGAACGCAAAATAAGAATCACGATGGATGAAAACGCAGTGACCACGGCAGCGAGCTAGTCCCCTTAGCCGCCGGTAAGTGAGGAATTTCTGTGTTTTTTTAATATTGTTCTGATTTCTTGTTCATATACTTTGAAGACAAGATGATGAGGTACCTCTGTACAAAAAAGAAAAAAAAAACGGTGTCAAAAGACTGAACCATTCTTTGTGTAAATACATCCAAAGTATAGTTTTGATTGAGTTATGGAATTTAAAGAGGTGCCATGACATTATGCAAATTAGATGCGTAAATTTATTCCTACGTGAAACTTTGGATCATATTTTACATCTTTCTAATTTACAGTAGGCCATTATCTCTTACCACTTTCAAGTTATAGCCTTGGAAATCTGAACTATTTTATTGACAAAAATATTTACCACTCTTGACCACTAGGGGTTATGTCGCAATTTGGCGACAGACACACTCAAAGAGTTAACATCACCAGTGGCGGTCGTTTGTTAAGCCGGGCCTTGACTGATCCGGTATGAAAGTCGCATTCGTCATGATCTGCATGTTTGATTTGGCAAAGGTTTTATATCGGATTGCCCTTCCTGACTTAACTTTCCCCATTTATCCAGGCTTGGGACTGATACTAGGAGTACACTGGCTTTTGCACCCCCTGTGGCTGGGTTAAAACAATTTAAATAAAGTATTAAAAGTTATTACAAGAGGAGTCTATAAGTAATGTAGATTACATAGATATGTGCTGTATAAAGGTCATTTTGGCAAAGTAAATCTGTGTGGCACAATAAGGGAAGCAGATTTGTGTTCTGCTTACCTAGCTGCTTGACAGGACAAGGAGAAAAAATGATCAATTTGAGACTTTTTTCTTATCTTTTTTTCCTGGGGAAATGTGGTAGGTTGTCTATTTACCTTAAAGCCATCAGTTACTAGTGATGTAACTCAGCCCTGAAGAGGTGTCCCATGTCTTCTGGGTCGTTTTCAACCACTTTATCTTGTAACATGATTTTAGATGCCAAGGGGTAGAGGAGCAGCAGCAGCCTATCTAAAAATCCAGTTCTCAAAAGTAACTAGTAAATGCGCACCAGGATACACAATTAGGTAGGTCGGATCAAAGCCCTGCTGACCCTACCAGTTCTGCGGTCCATGCATTCTGACCTCATTGGTCTTTGACCGGCGTTGGATAAAAACTATACATTTATGTGCAAATATTAGTCCCTCCAGGATTTCACAATGTTGCAATCATGTCAATTCACACAAAATGAGCCAGGCAGCGCAACTATTGCACAGCCTTGCAACTTTGTCCAATCACCGCAACTTTCTCACAATTTTGGCTAATCCTCATCAACTTCCACCAATTTCACCAATCAAATTTGTCTCTGACTGGCGCTCAGACGCCCAGTCTAACCAACCAAATGCATCGCTGCATCGTGTTCACTTCCATGTTTACAGTGAGTATTAACAGAACACATTAGCAGAGTGTGTGATTAAAAAAAAAAAAAAAAAACACTCACCCACAAGGTTTCCAACACTGTCCCTTCCTCCGTCCCCCCCAGCCTGGATGTCTTGTCACATCTCCGTCCTGACCATGTGTACGAAGCATTGACAAACGTTTGCCTGCCCCAAAAGTCTGTATTTGCTGTTTCACAAAAGAGTTTTTCTGTATAGCAGAAGTTTCTGCTTAATTTACAAATCACTATAATAGGAAATTTTTGACAATCCTGTGTTTTTTCTTGTATTGTTATATAGAATATCACTGCAGTCAACTGGGAAAAAAAAAATCTGCTTTAAAATTTGTAATTCTTCCCACAACTTTTACTGCAAAAAACACTCTAAAAACATTGCAACGTTTATCACAACATTTTTTAAAAAGCTCCCGCAAATTCAGGCTTTTTGGGTGACAACAATCATAAAAACATCCTGTGAAATCCTGGAGGGATTGAAATATGTAAAAAGCCATGTTAGCAAAGTTAGCATGTTGGCTGCATTAGCTATTGCCATGGAAACAAGAGAGATAATGGTGCACTATTGTGACATCAAACCACAGCTTTGCTGGTAGGCCTGTCACAATAATTATTGGTATATCAACTTATTGTATACACATACTGTATATTTTTATCAAGTTCATTTTTAGACTTTTTCTTTTTTATCATATACCATTTTTAAACTGAACTGAGCTGCCTTCATGTTCTTCCTCCTTGTGTTGTTTGATTCTGGCTCTTAAGATCAGCTCGCTGGTGCATTGCTGCCATCTACTGTGTGGACGTATCAATAAACAATATTTTTTCCAATGCTGAATATTGTCAATAAATTAAAGTTGCATGTGGATAAAAGGCCAAACTGCATAGAAAAAGCTACATTTATGCTACATTTAAAAAGATACCTGTGTCAACAACACCTGTGTGTGTCAACAAAGCCTTGATACACAAAGGATAATTAGGGAAGTCCAAACAGCTGAGGAGGAAAACAGGTGTGAGCAATCACAAAAACATGAGGGAGACAAAGACGCAGAGGCAGAATGAACACAGAAATTTGACTGAGGGGGAAGACGAATCCATGTAAACATGGGAAAAACCTGAACATAGCATCAATAGGGGAAAAAACAACAACAAATGGAAATACAACAAAAATTACAGCAAACTAAGAACAGGAAATATCATCAAACTGAAAAAGGAACCAAGAGGAAGAAAAACTCAGAACTAAATAAGGTTCACTTTTGTGAATATAACAAAACCATTTAAACTGAAATTAAGTACAAAACTACACCACAAAAAACACAAAACCCATGAGTAGATTATGACAATCTTTAAACAGATCATATTCCAATCAAGGCAGTTTGTTACAGCTTGCTGTGTCTTTACATAATGTCAAATTTTATTTAAGGGCAACATTTTTGTATTTCATAGTTTGAATAGTCAGAATACATCAGATCAATTATCTTCTATTCATCACTTTTTTGAGATACAGTCTTACTTGTTAATACTTTACTGGGTATTTGCTTTACTGTGCTCATTATGTCTGTTTTTCATGGTTCACAATGTGCAGCTGGGGCCCTTTTTGCTGCCATCGCTGTGCCAGCAGAAGTATTCGTTAGATGAGTGTGATGCCTTAAAAAAAACCTTTAAAAATCTTACCATTAAAAAAACCCCACAGAATTAGTTGGAGAGCTCGAACTGTGACATGGTCACCAGAGAAAGTCAAAGTAATAAAAAGTGCTTTAATGCAGAGAAAGTCGAATGTTTGACATCAAAACGAGACAAAGGACAATGGCCATTTGATTGTGTTTGATGGTAATTACTACGAAATGATGAATGGTGGTAAATCCATTATTGCTGTGGCAGGACAATGAGAAATGTGAAATAAATACACTGGCCTCTGTTATTGCCATCCCTTGCAAAGTTTAGTGAAAAGGAGTTAGAAAAAAAAGGAGCTTCTCATGATGTATGAAAATTTGACAGTTAACAAAAGCACCCAAGCTGTGATTAATCTAACTTTGGCATTCAGCACTTTTCACAACACTACAGTGTACTTTAACGTTGTAGAAGCTGCAAATTTACTGTCAAAACTGACATTTATCATCAACTCTTTGGTCATATAATTTTAACAACAGCTGCTGTCAAAGTTATGATTTTTCATTCTCACTGAGGGCCAATAACAGGGTAATGAATAAATCCAGGGGACAGGCATTCATTTTAATTATCTGTTTTTCATGAAAAATTATTGTAACTTATCTGAAAAATATCTAGCATGAATCTGGGGGAAAAGTGAGGTTACAAGAAGGGTAAGAGTCACAATTTTATGGAATTGGATAAAAAGTTGGAAATTTACAAAACTGGTGAAAAATAACAGTTTCAAAAACTAGATAAAAGTTGCAAAACTGTAGGAATAAAGTTCCAAATTTACAAAAAGTGGAAAAGTCACAAACTTATTAGCATTTCACATGAAATATGGCAGAGGGCTGCATCTGGCCCCCAGGTTTGATACTATCCCCATTTCCATTACCCGAACCAGGAACTAATTTTACAGGAACTTTCTCCATAGTGTGTCTTCACTACATAAACCTCCCTGAAAGGGGAAGTTTTCAGGAACTCACAGTGGCCGAAATAATACTGTAGTCAGGGACAGTGTTGGGAGTAATGCATTACAAAGTAATGTGTTGCTGTAACGCCACTGCTTTTGCAGTATACCATGTTTTGCAACAAAATCACTATTTTAAAATTCAGTAATGCATTACAGTTACTGAAATTTGGACAGATTTGTTACTTGTTTTATTTACATATAAATATGGATATACTGTATATTTTTCACACAAATCAATATACAAACTAACCCGACCTTAGCTGAGATGCAGCTGTTACTCGACATGACCTCAAAGATTCAAAGATTCAAAGACTTTTTTGGTCAGTACGACTATACGTACAGGAGATACAGGAGAATTGAAATGGTGTTTCTCTCTCTATTCAGTGATGTGCACAATATAAAAAAAGAAAAAGGAATAAGGCTGGAAAAACAACAATAGCAGTCTAGGTACAGTAATGCTACCCGTAATGCAAATGGTGACAAAAGATAGACCAAGGCCTCATAGTGCAAATAAAGATAAACGATGAAACTTAGCAATCCTATGTACAGAAAAGAAGAGCAGTAATACTCGTAGTTGCAAGTTCAGTGTGGTAGTGTAGGTGCAGACAGTGACAGATTGGACTGCACATGATCAGTACTGCAATGACAGACAGCAGCAGGAGTGGCAATCTTCTTCTCCTTCTTCTTCTTCTTTTAGATTTGATTGGCGGTTGGCAACCAGCTTACAGGCACATTACCGCCATTGACTTGATTATCATCATTCTATGTCTTTGTATAAGGAGTTCTGAACAACTCCTTATGTGTGAAAAAATTTTCCGTCCTTGGACTGTGTCTGAGGTGTGGGTCCTCTTGGCGGCATTGCCCCGTGCTGGCAAAACGAGTCAGAATGTCCACTGCCTGTCATTACGAGCTACAGGCACGAGAAGTCATAAATCATGACTCTTTCTTTGTTTGCTAGTGGCAAGTCCCGGGAAAACCCCCATGAGTGACTGGTATCATTGTAAAGCATAGAAATTGTACTTTCTAAAAATACATATGTTTTGGCAGAAAATGTAATTCCCGACCAATCAAACGCGAGTTTAAAACCTAGCCAAAATATAAACAAATCGGCTTTTTCCAAGTCCGTTTTTGTGCACTTCCTACAAATTAAATATCATTTTGAAGGTCTTTCAATGCAGAATATGGAAAAAAGTGTTACCTCAGTTTTGATAATTCCCTCAAAAAGACTCATTTTGCCAGCACGGGTCACAAATGGTTGCAGTAAAGTGCAGACATACAGCAGCAAATCAGTTACTGTTGGTGTGCCAGTCTTTCTGTGCCAACAGCTGAGGTAGTTATTGTGCGGGTGAATGCGTTATGGTCTGGGGGAAGGGGGAAGGGCAGAGTTCAGGGTCCTGATGGCCTGATGAACAAAGCTGTTTAGCAGTCTTGTGGAGCAGGTCCAGATGCTCCGGTACCTTTTCTCCAAGGGCAGGGGGCTGAAGAGGGAGTGTGAAGGGTGGGAGATGTTGTCTGCAATGTTGATGGTTCTGTGGGTGAGGCGGGTGAGGTAGATGTCCGAGAGAGGGGGCAGAGGGATACCGATGATCTTGCTGGCTGCTTTCACTGTGCGTTGTAATGTCTTCCGGGAGGAGGCAGTGCAGCTTCCATACCACACCGTGATGCAGCTGGTGAGGATGCTCTCAGTGGTGCCCCAGTAGAATGAGCACATGATGGGGGGTGGGACTCATGCT
The DNA here is from genome assembly GCA_020510985.1 of Pholidichthys leucotaenia. Classification (NCBI taxonomy): domain Eukaryota; kingdom Metazoa; phylum Chordata; class Actinopteri; order Cichliformes; family Pholidichthyidae; genus Pholidichthys; species Pholidichthys leucotaenia. Next base: position 220,333,295 of record CM035843.1, read on the forward strand.
CTCCTCAGTTTGTGGAGGAAATGGAGGCGAGTGTGAGCCTTCTTGGCCAGTGATGTGGTCTTGTTTGACCAGGAGAGGTCCTCAGTGATGTGCACCCCCAGGAACTTGGTGCTGCTCACCTTTTCCATAACTGCACCCTCGATGATCAGAGGGGGATGCTGTGTGTGTCTCCTCCTGAAGTCAACCACAATCTCTTTGGTTTTTCCCACATTCAGGAAGAGGTTATTGTCTTTACACCAGTGGACCAGTTGTTTCACCTCATTTCTGTAGTTGGCCTCCTCGTTGATGGTGATGAGACTGTCCACTGTTGTGTCATCCGCAAACTTGATGGCGTGGTTGGTGGTGTAGGTTGGTACACAGTCATGGGTCAGCAGGGTGAAGAGCAGCAGGATGAGCATGCACCCTTGTGGGGCCCCTGCACTCGGTATGATGGTCTGGGAGGTGTTGCTGCCAACCCATAAATTCTGTGGCCTCCCTGTGAGAATGTCCAGCACCCAGTTACAGAGAAAGGTTTTGAGTCTCAAGTGTCTGAGTTTTTGTATTAGGTGCTGAGGGATGATTGTGTTGAATGTTGAACTGAAGTCCAAGAACAGCATTCACACGTAGGAGTTCTTTGAGTCCAGGTGGGTAAGAGCTGGATGGAGAGCAGCAGCAATAGCATCTTCTGTGGATCAGTTTGACCTGTATGCAAACTGAGATGGGTCGTGGGAGGGAGGAATTTGGTATCGATGCAAGATTTGGTATCAAGATTTGGTATCAATGCAATACCAAACCTTGTGGCTGCCTGTGGGTGCCTGTGATAGCTCCACAAGCAGCCACCACCACCAGGCTTCACAGGCACTCACCATCACCAGGCCCTGCAGCCACCTCCATCAGGCTTCAGGCCTGGCACCAGGTCTTACACACATTCATGTTGTTGTTGCTGTTATTTTTGTCATTGCTGCTGAAATTTTTCCTAGATACTGTGCAAACTGCTAACTGTGGCTAACTGTTGTGGCTGTTGAAGGAAGCCCAGAGAGTGGAAGTAGACTGGAAGCTGATAAAGACACTCAAAATGCCACCAAAATCATCAAAGGCTGAAATGAAACCCAAGGGAGAGTGTGTTACTCAGTCAGGTGACCAAACTCATGCAGCAACAGAAGGATATGTTTATGGCACTACTTCACTAACAACAGGAAAACATTAAAGGTTTCATCAAAATCATTGTGGATACTACAAACTCCTGACTTGATGCAATAACAAAGGACTTTCAAAAAATTCAAACGAGCTTACAGTTTACATAAAAAAAAGGAGGATGATTTGAAAATGGACAACAAGTAAATTGAGTGCTGTAACACCATGCAGGCTGATATTTATAAAATCTGTGACAGCTTGCTCACCATCACATACAAAATTGAGTATTTGGAGGGACAAACCAGATGTAATAACCTGGTTTTTGATGGAATAATAGAGTCACCAGGAGAAACTTGGGCTGAGACTGAGGAAAAGGTCAATCAAATTCTGGCAGAGAAACTACAGTTACAGCTGCAGTGGGATATCGAGGTGGAGAGCGCACCACATAGGAAAAACTGGAGGGGACATACCAAGGTCCATAGTGGTTAATCTCCTGAGGCTGAAAGCCAAAAAAGCCATATTACAATGCACCAAGGCACTAAAAGGATCAAAAATTTACATCAGTGAGGACTTCATGGACGCTGTCAGACGGAAGAGAAGAGAACTGATTCCAGAGTTGAGCACTGCAAGAGAAAAAGGGGATGTTGCTTACTTGCGTTATGACAAACTGGTGATTCATCCCCGTACCAGAACACCAAAACAAAAGTAAGACAGTATCTCATCAAATGGTATGTTAAATTGTAACATTTGATATGACTGCTAACACAAATCATATGCATTCCGAAGCTGATCAGGTTACCAAAAAGGATTGTTGAAATTGAACAACTGGAGTTGAATACATTTCATTATACTCTACATAAACCTCAGGATACTGAAAATGATACTGATCCAGAAAACAACTTTTTGTTAAACATTAACAATGACTGTCATTACTACACAGATGATCAGCACACCAGAACCTTCAAAACTGAAAATAAGATCTCAATCATCCACTTTAAAAGTAGAAGTTCGTATGCCAATTTTCATAGTATAAAGGATTACTTAAACCAGTTCACACAGCCATTCAATATAATTTTGATATATGAAACATGGATTAACAGCGGAAAGGGCATGGACTTTTATTGGGAAGGGTATGAGTTGATTTGCATGAATAGAAAAAACAAAAATTGTAGTGCTGTTGCTATAGATGTGGATTTGAATTAAAATTACAAGATGGCTGAAAGTATGTCAACTGTAATACTCAATACATAAGTACATACTTGAATGTCTCACAATTGAAATATGTAGTTGAAAAATAAAAATATAATTGTGAGTTGTGCATATATAGAACACCGGGTTCTAATATAAACATGTGTAAAAGCTGGATGGAGGAACACTTTGTAAAATTACAACATAAAATCCTGTTCATTGGTGGTGATTTTAATTTTGATGTGTTAAATTTTAAGAATCATAAAATGACAGAAGAATTTAAGATAAGATAATGTAGGAAAAAGTCAATTTTGGACAACCTCTAGTAAACCCCCAGAAAACACTGTTGATTAGATGCTAATGGCTAATATAAATATTCCTAATAAATGTATCTAAAAGACTGTGATTGAATGGTTAATGGTAAATAGGAGCATTTATGGGAAATGTAACTAAAGGACTGAATCTGAACTGTTTAGATGTAAACTGTCAGTGAAAGCAGTAGCGCTTTTGCACCACAGGTGGCGCTCAGTAGTGATAAGACGCTGTACAGTGTTAGAGAACAAGAGAAGAAGAGTAGCGAATGTTCCAGAGTGTGAAGAAGATGGTGTCAAGTGATATATGGCCGTTGCTGGCTGATGTGCTGTGTAAGTGGGCCGTGCCGGGTGTGCTGGAAAGTCAATAAACTGCTGCATAGTCTGACAGCTTGGCCCTCATCCTTTCCCCTTCGCCCTCTGGGGTGTAACAAAAACTTGGTAGCAGAGGACGGTTCAGTCGTGTCTAAGATGGTGAGTGTGCAAATAAAAAAAAAAAAAGGCTGTAACGATGGAACTGGAGCAGCTACAAGACAAGCTAAGTGACGCCTTGGTGCCGTTACGGGCCGAACAGCTAAACGAGGTCTGTTTATTTGCAAAGATAAGCCCAGCCAAGCCGTCTAAAAAGTACACGCTGATACGACTGTTAATCGAGGAAGTGGAAAAAACCATTGAAAGCGAAGAGGAGGATTTAGCCCGCGCGTTTCTGCTAAAGCTAATAGCATGTGCTACCGAAGCTAAGCAAAGCAAACCGTTGACGCAGGCGGCGGCAGCGGCCGGCACGAGCCGGGAGACAGAGGCACTCGCCAGTTTACAAAGCCAATATGCCACTCTGCATGAAAGTATCCTTGATTCAGCTAAAAGGGTTGAAGAGGAGATAGCGAGGCTGACCGATGACGAGGCCGCGCAGCCACCGAGCCGCCATTTTGTGACACAGCCCGCGGTCCCCGCAGTGCCCCTACTGCCAGAAGTGACCATTAAATGGGAGTTTAAGATAAATGGGCAGATAGGGGAGCGGGGCCAGAAAGACAAGTTGTCTTATTTCAATCTCATTCACCAGATCGATATGGGCCTAAAGAAAAAGCACAGTGAGGCTGAGATAATTGAGGCTGTTGTCAGAGCAGTGAGTCCCGGATTGAGTTTGCACGCTATGCTGGAGATCAAGTCAGATCTCACCCTGCCACAGCTGCGCATCATCCTGCGAGGACATTATAAAGAAGATAGTTCCACTGACTTGTATCATCGTCTGATAAATGTCACACAAGACAGTAATGAGTCACCCCAGAACTTCCTGTTTCGCGCCATTGAGCTAAAGGAAAGACTTTTAGCAGCATCCAGAGAGCCTGGCACGGAAGAGCAGTTTAGTTCTGATCTTATTCAGAGTAAGTTTCTGAGGGCGGTGGAAACAGGACTGATCAGTGCTGATGTGAAGTATCAACTGAAGCGCTATTTGGAGGATCCTGCCGTCACCGAAGAGCTTCTGATTTCAAAGACGAATGCAGCAGCCAGTCTTGAATGGGAACGACACCAACAATTCAAGAGGCACACAAAAGAACCAAAAGTTCGAGAATGCCGAGTGGAAAATCTAACGGGTCAGTATGCAACTGTGGAAGAAGTGGATGGCCAAGAGCGCTCTCCACCATCGACAAAAGGTAAAATCCTTAAATCCCAAAGCACAGTGACCCGTACGGAATCTGAGCTCCTGGACATAGTCACGTAGCTGAAGAGTGACATGGAGGAGATCAAGAAGGCCATATGTGAGTCTCCCCGAGTACCTCACGCTCAAAGAGCCAGGAGGGCACGTAGCTGCAAGAGCTGTCAATCCACCAGCAATGGCAATCAATGCTACCACTGCTTCAGATGTGGAATCAGCGGCCACATGTCAAGGGAATGTCGGATAGGAAGGAGACTTGGAAGAAGGATAGGGCAACTAGACACGGCGGCCAATACTGTTGCAACCACATCAGAACAAGCTAACACACAAGAACTGTATGAGCTAGTTACTGACAGTATTCGGAGGTTAGAAGCAAGGCTGGTAGCTAAGGCCGAGACACCTCCTGAAGAAACGGTCTGTGTTAATCTACTGTCCCCTAATCGCCAATTACAGTTACTCAATTTGGTTGGAAAAAAATATGTCATCACCTGCTTCCTCGATGACGAGGAGACACAAGCATTGTGGGACACAGGGTCACAGGTCTGATTAATGAATGACACCTGGAGACAGGAGCACCTGCCACACACCACCGTCAGAGACTTAGCCGAGTTGGTGGGTCCGAGTATTCTGAATGGGAGGGCAGTGAACCAGACACCGATTCCATTCTCAGGGTGGGTCGAAGTCATTTTCAAGCTGCCGACAGTTAGTCGCCCACCGGTGGAACTCTTAGTTCCTGTGCTAGTGGTGAAGGAGGATGGAGTGGCAGAGCCGCCTATCATTGGGTTCAACGTGATTGACCATGTCCTGAAGATGGGCATTAAACCCCCTTGTGCCATCAGTGAAGCTGTTAGTGCAGCCTTCTCATTTGACTGTAAGAAAACAGAAGTGTTTTTGAAAGTGATGCAAAGTGAGGAGGATAGGCTAGGAGAAGGAATGGTAAAAGTTGGCAGTGAGTTGGTTACCATCCCTGCTGGCCAAACCAAAGCAGTCAAAGGTTGTGTCAGAGCAGGCTCACTTCCAGACACACAAGACATCTTATTTGAGCCGAGTCAGTACACCTAATTACCGGAGGGTTTGCAGATGCAAAGTGGGTTGGTGTAGTTATGGAAAGGGAGGCGACCTATGTTCAAAATACCTATAACAAACAGTACGTCCCGTGATATCCAGCTGCCCGCTAAGACCATTTTGGGGGAAACACAGAGAGTTAAAACTGCTTACCCGGCAGACATTAGACCCCCTGCTGTAAACCAAGCGACAGTCGACCCGACGACGAGTGAAACAGGAAGAAACAAAGAGACCGAGATGAACTGTGCCGTCAAAGAGACTATGGACATGTGGGACCCCCCAGTTCCCCTTGATCATCTCTCGCCCATACAGCAAGAGCAAGTAAAACAGCTCCTACGGCAGGAACGGCAAGCGTTTTCCCGTGATGAGTATGATGTAGGATCCCACTCCTGTCAAAAAGACTTATATCTCTGTTCCCAGACCACTTCATAAAGAAGTAAAGGAGTATTTAGAAGACCTGCTTAACAGGGGCTGGATCACCAAATCCAAGTCATCGTATTCCAGTCCAATCGTCTGTGTGCAAAAGAAAGATGGAGGTCTGCGCTTGTGTTGTGACTTTAGAGAGCTAAACAAGAAGTCCATCCCTGACAGACACCCAATTCCCCGCATACAAGATATGCTAAACAGTCTAAATGGGAGTGCGTGGTTTTCAGTCCTCGACCAAGGGAAGGCGTATCACCAGGGTTTCCTGGAAGAGTCGAGTAGGCCCCTCACTGCATTTATCACTCCCTGGGGTTTGTTCGAGTGGGTAAGAATTCCATTTGGTTTGTCCTCAGCACCAGCAGCATTCCAAAGATCTATGGAGGAGTGCTTATGGGGGTTGAGAGATGATATTTGTCTGCCTTACCTCGATGATAACCTTGTTCATTCACAGACTTTTGAAGACCACTTGCGAGACCTGAGAAGCGTCCTGCACCGCTATCAAAGCCATGGGGTGAAGCTGACTCCCCGGAAATGTGAGTTATTCAAGCAGCAGGTACGTTTCCTTGATAAAATGGTAACAGGACAGGGCTACACCATGGACCCTGCGGACATTGCCCCGGTGCAGACACTCAAACAGCAGCAACCTTCCACTTTTGGAGAACTAAGGAAATTGCTAGGTTTTATTTCATATTACCGCAGCTATATTCCAAACTTCTCCCATATAGCAAAGCCTCTTTATGACCTTCTTGCTAACGATCACACAGATAAAGCAAAGAAAAACTCAAGAAAACATGTCAAAAAGAACGATGGTGGCCAGTTGCCCTCATCCCATCCAATCAGGTGGCACCCAGAGCATCAAGCAGTACTCTGTCAGCTTGTTGACTTTCTTTCCCAACCCCCAGTGTTAGGTTACCTGAACTTTGAGGAACCCTTTATTTTGCACTGTGACGCTTCACAGGAGGGGCTTGGAGCGGTGTTATACCAGCGACAACAAGACAAACTGGTGGTGATAGCGTATGGCTCCAGGACACTTTCAAATCCAGAGAAGAACTACCACCTTCATTCAGGGAAGCTGGAGTTTCTTGCCATGTAGTGGGCCATCTGTGAGAGGTTTCGGGATTATCTGTACTATTCTCCACCATTCACGGTCTATACGGACAATAATCCCCTAACGTATGTGCTCACCACCGCAAAGTTAAATGCAACCACACAGAGGTGGGTAGCAGAACTAGCTGATTTCCAGTTTGTGATTAAGTATCGCCCTGGGAAAGCAAACAGAGATGCAGACGGCCTTTCACGTATGCCCCTAGATGTGGAGCAGTACATGAACAAATGTACACAAAATGTTGATCCTGATGTAATGAATTGTGTGGCGCAGGCAGTCAAGGTAAAGTCACAAGAAAATGAACCATGGCTCTGCCCAGTCACCATTTCTACTCTCATCAGTGAAGCAGATCAAGAAGCCAGCTCTGTAGCTGAAATATCAAAGACTGCTCTAAAAAGAGCTCAAGAAGAAGACTCCGTGATTGGAGAAGTGTTGTGTTATGTGTTGTCAAAACAATGGCCAAGAAGTGGAAAGCAGCAGAACAGTAAAATTGCAGCTTTAGTCACGCAAAAACACAAGCTGTACCTGGAAGATGATGGACTGCTTTACAGGAGAACGGCAACGCATGACCAGCTACTCCTACCCCAGAAGTTTCACAAGCTCGTGTTCAAAGAGCTCCACAAAAACATGGGCCATTTAGGGGTAGAGAGAGTGATGAACTTGATAAGAGAGCGTTTTTATTGGGCTCATATGCAAAGAGATGTGGAGCACTACATCACTAAAGTTTGCAGTGGTTTGAAGAACAAACGTCCCAATAAGATAACAAGAGCACCACTGACTAACATTGTCACCACGTACCCATTTGAATTGGTGTCCGTTGATTTCCTGCACTTGGAGAAGTGCAAAGGAGGATATGAGTATATTTTGGTTTTAATGGACCACTTCACTCGTTTTGCCCAGGCTTACCCTTGTCGCAATAAAGCTGCCCACACCGCTGCTGAGAAGATCTTTGGAGATTTTGCCCTCAAGTTTGGCTTCCCCACACGACTCCATCATGATCAGGGTAGAGAGTTCCAAAATAAACTTTTTGCAAAGCTCCAAGAGTACAGTGGTGTGCAGGGGTCCCGAACAACACCCTACCATCCCCAAGGGAATAGGCAGGTGGAACGATTTAATCGTACACTGTTGGCAATGCTCAGAAATCTGCCCGAAGCAGCCAAGGAAGACTGGAAGTCCTCTCTGGCAAAAGTGGTTCATGCCTATAATTGTACGCGTAGTGAGGCTACGGGGTACGCGCCATATTTTCTGTTGTTTGGCCGTAGTCCAAAGTTGCCTATTGATCTAATGTTTGGCCTCACAACAAGAGAGCAGGGTGTTTCTCAGCAGGACTATGCTGAAAAGTGGAGAGCTACAATGACTGAAGCTTACAAACTTGCCTCTAAAACAGCAAACAAAGAAGGGATGAGAAGTAAAGCACTTTATGATAAAAAGGTTCACGGTGCTGAATTGTCCCCTGGATCCAGAGTACTGGTCCGAAACTTGACCGAAAAAGGTTGGCCAGGAAAATTAAGATCATTCTGGGAAGACAAGGTGTATGTCGTGACCCAAAAGAAGTATCCAGACAGTCCAGTGTATGAAATCAGACCTGAAAATGGCAAGGGACGCACTCGGGTCATGCACAGAAACCTTTTGCTACCCTGTGATTTTCTTTCCATGGAAACAGTGGAGCATGCCTCTAATCAAACAAGAGAAAGAGAGTCTACAAGACAAAGGCATGTAGACAGACAAAACAGCACGGATGATGAAGATGACGAGGGTTGGAGTGCCATAATCGGATTACGAGTTGGGAAGGATCAAGATCACCGCCCACTGAGAGCCGATGCACCGGAGTTCTACCCGCACAGTGACACTACTCCGGAGGATGAGGACCAGGACCCAGATGACGTCACGCAGGTGCAGCTGGCACCAGAGGTCAACAATCCGGTGGTCCCAGATCCAGCTGAGGCAGACCAGGACCAGGGTGATGAGGTGTCGGAGTCCAGTTCCAGTGACCAGGAGGGACCTGGCGAGTTTCCTGCTAAAACGTATCCTTCAAGAATGAGAAAACAGCCATTGAGATTTACTTATGATAAGTTAGGCCAACTTTGCACTTCATCTGTCTAGAACAAATGTATAGGAGCTAGAGATAACCATTGTCCAGACATGAATGTTTTGGAAAGTAAATGAGTAGTGACTAACCTCATTACCAAGTTACTTTGATGGTTAATTAAAAAAAGAAAAAAAAGAAAAAAAAAGAAAAAAAGAAAAAGAGATTTTCAGTGTTACTAAGGCACAGGCATTACACAAAGGTTTATTTGGTAGGCTATGACTAGATTGAGTACCCTTACTCTCAGGAAAGATACAGATACCCACCATGATGGATGGAGCGGTTGATGGCTATCGTGCACAAAGACCTCTTCTGCAAACGTATTGCATGGAATAGGAGATACATGCTGTACTATGGACAATTACCAGTTTGCATCTTTATGGACTTTAATGAACTCTGACTCCTGTTTAGTAATACCCTACTTACATGAGATACATGGTTACCAAATGTGGACTGTGAGAAAAAAAACAAACAAACAGTAGTTTTGGGAAAGGTGTAATGTCGGGACGACATTAAATTTTTGAGGGGTGAGTGTAGGAAAAAGTCAATTTAGGACAACATCTAGTAAATCCCCAGAAAACAGTGTTGATTAGATGCTAACGGCTAATATAAATATTCCTAAAAAATGTATCTAAAAGACTGTGATTGAATGGTTAATGGTAAATAGGAGCATTTATGGGAAATGTAACTAAAGGACTGAATCTGAACTGTTTAGATGTAAACTGTCAGTGAAAGCAGTAGCGCTTTTGCGCCACAGGTGGCGCTCAGTAGTGATAAGACGCTGTACAGTGTTAGAGAACAAGAGAAGAAGAGTAGCAAATGTTCCAGAGTGTGAAGAAGATGGTGTCAAGTGATATATGGCCGTTGCTGGCTGATGTGCTGTGTAAGTGGGCCGTGCCAGGTGTGGTGGAAAGTCAATAAACTGCTGCAAAGTCTGACAGCTTGGCCCTCATCCTTTCCCCTTCGCCCTCCGGGGTGTAACAATAAGATAAGATAAGATAAGATAAGCCTTTGTTAGTCCCACAATGGGGAAATTCCAGGATTGCAACAGCACAGGGATAGCAACACTCAGAGCAACAATCAGAAGGCAAGAAAAAACAAGAGCAGCTAGTATACATATGTACATATTAATATAAATGCATATATATATATATATATATATATATATATATATATATATATATACTGTATGTGTGTGTGTATATATATATATATATATATATATATATATATATATATATATATACACACAGTGCGGAGCATTGTGGTTGGTGGATGTGCAGCAGAAAGTCTAAGCTCTCTCTCCGCGGATGCGGTGGGCCAGCTGGATGTCTTTGGGCATGATGGTGACCCTCTTGGCGTGGATGGTGCACAGGTTGGTGTCCTCGAAGAGACCCACCAGGTAGACCTCACTGGCCTCCTGCAGAGCCATGACGGTGGAGCTCTGGAAGCGCAGGTCGGTCCTGAAGTCCTGAGCGATCTCCCTCACCAGGCGCTGGAAGGGCAGCCCACGGATGAACAGCTCCGTGGACCTCTGGCAGCGACGGATCTCTCTCAGAGCCACGGCACCGGGCCTGCGACGGTGAGGCCTCCTCACTCCGCCGGCGGCCGGAGCATCTTTTCGAGCAGCCTTGGTGGCCAGCTGCTTCCTGGGAGCTTTTCTTCCAGTAGATTTACGGGCGGTCTGCTTAGTTCTTGCCATCGCTCTTTATTATTATGTCTTATATTTCCTGCACGCCGCCCAAACTCCAGCCCGGCACCCGCGTCGCTCCCGCTTCAGCTCTCCCGGTATGTCGAGCCTCTCCGTTAGCACCGGGTGGCGGCCGAGTGCTAGCTAGCTCCTCCCCACTGCATCGTCTCCCGCTGTAAACAGAGGCTCCGTCCGCCGACTCGGGAGACCCCCAGGCGCGATCTGTGTGTCCGTGATACACATAGAGTGAAAGGTGTGCCGGATCAGAAAGCCATCACCGGATCGGAAAGAAGAAGGAAGATAAAAAGACTCAGAATTGAGCCGCTGTTGCAAAAGGCAGCCAACTCGTGTGGCGCCGGAACCGCACAATTTATTAATACTTTGCATAGTATTGGCATACACATGGACAAAATTGTTGGTACCCCTCTATTAATGAAAGAAAAACCCACAATGGTCACAGAAATAACTTGAATTTGACAAAAGTGGTAATAAATAAAAATTCTATGAAAATTAACCAATGAAAATCAGACAATGCTTTTGAATTGTGGTTCAACAGAATTACTTTAAAAAATAAACTCATGAAACAGGCCTGGACAAAAATGATGGTACCCCTAGAAAAGATTGAAAATAGTGTGACCATAGGGACATGTTCAACAAAGATGTGTCCTCTAATTAGCATCACAGGTGTCTACAAACTTGTAATCAGTCAGTCAGCCTATTTAAAGGGTGACAAGTAGTCACTGTGCTGTTTGATGACATGGTGTGTACCACACTATACATGGTCCAGAGGAAGCAAAGGAAAGAGCTGTCTCAGGAGATTAGAAAGAAAATTATAGACAAGCATGTTAAAGGTAAAGGTTATAAGACCATCTTCAAGCAGCTTAATGTTCCTTTGACTACAGTTGCACATATTATTCAGAAAGTTAAGATCCACGGGACTGTAGCCAACCTCCCTGGACGTGGCCACAGGAGGAAACTTGATGAAGAATGGAAACAAAAGAGCCCAGAACAACCTCTAAACACATTCATGGTGAACTCCAAGGTCAAGGTACATCAGTGTCAGATCGCACCATCCGTCGTTGTTTGAGCCAAAGTGGACTTCATGGGAGACGACCAAGGAGGACACCACTGTTGAAAACAAATCATAAAAAAGCCAGACTGGAATTTGCCAAACTGTATGTTGACAAGCCACAAAGCTTCTGGGAGAATGTCCTACGGACAAACGAGACAAAACTGGAACTTTTTGGCAAGGCACATCAGCTCTATGTTCACAGACACAAAAATGAAGCATACCAAGAAAAGAACACTGTCCCTACTGTGAAACATGGAGGAGGTTCTGTTATGTTCTAGGGCTGCTTTGCTGCATCTGGCACAGGGTGTCTTGAATCTGTGCAGGGTACAATGAAATCTCAAGACTATCAAGGTACAGTGGGGCAAAAAAGTATTTAGTCATCCACCAATTGTGCAAGTTCTCCCACTTAAAAATCCAGAATATCACATTGAAGGATTTTTAATGAATTAATTGGTAAATTCCTCAGTAAAATAAGTATTTGGTCACTTACAAACAAGCAAGATTTCTGGCTCTCACAGACCTGTAACTTCTTCTTTAAGGGGCTCCTCTGTCCGTTACCTGTATTAATGGCACCTGTTTGAACTCATTATAAGTATAAAAGACACCTGTCCACAACCTCAAACAGTCAGACTCCAAACTCCACTATGGCCAAGACCAAAGAGCTGTCAAAGGACACCAGAAACAAAATTGTAGACCTGCACTAGGCTGGGAAGGCTGAATCTGCAATAGGTAAGCAGCTTGGTGTGAAGAAATCAACTGTGGGAGCAATTATTAGAAAATGGAAGACATACAAGACCACTGATAATATCCCTCGATCTGGGGCTCCACGCAAAATCTCACCCCGTGGGGTCAAAATGATCATGAGAATGGTGAGCAAAAATCCCAGAACCACATGGGGGGACCTAGTGAATGACCTGCAGAGAGCTGGGACCAAAGTAACAAAGGCTACCATCAGTAACACACTACGCCGCCAGGGACTCAAATCCTGCAGTGCCAGACGTGTCCCCCTGCTTAAACCAGTACATGTCCAGGCCCGTCTGAAGTTTGCTAGAGAGCATTTAGATGATCCAGAAGAGGACTGGGAGAATGTCATATTGTCAGATGAAACCAAAATAGAACTTTTTGGTAAAAACTCAACTTGTCGTGTTTGGAGGAGAAAGAACACCATACCTACTGTGAAGCATGGGGGTGGAAACATCATACTTGGGGGCTGTTTTTTCTGCAAAGGGACCAGGACGACTGACCCATATAAAGGAAAGAATGAATGGGGCCATGTATCGTGAGATTTTGAGTGAAAACCTCCTTCCACCAGCAAGGGCATTGAAGATGAAACGTGGCTGGGTCTTTCAGCATGACAATGATCCCAAACACACCGCCTGGGTAATGAAGGAGTGGCTTGGTAAGAAGCATTTCAAGGTCCTGGAGTGGCCTAGCCAGTCTCCAGATCTCAACCCCATAGAAAATCTTTGGAGGGAGTTGAAAGTCCATGTGACCAGTGACAGCCCCAAAACATCACTGCTCTAGAGGAGATATGCATGGAGGAATGGGCCAAAATACCAGCAACAGTGTGTGAAAACCTTGTGAAAACTTACAGAAAGCATTTGACCTCTGTCATTGCCAACAAAGGGTATTTAACAAAGTATTGAGATGAACTTTTGTTATTGACCAAACACTTATTTTACCGAGGAATTTACCAATTAATTCATTAAAAATCCTTCAATGTGATTTTCTGGATTTTTTTTTTTTTCTTATTTTGTCTCTCATAGTTGAGGTATACCTATGATGAAAATTGGAGACCTCTCTCATCTTTTAAGTGGGAGAACTTGCACAATTGGTGGCTGACTAAATACTTTTTTACCCCACTGCATTCTAGAGAGAAATGTGGTGCCCAGTGTCAGACAGCTTTGTCTCAGTCGCAGGTCATGGGTCTTGCAACAGGATAATGACCCAAAACACACAGCTAAAAACACCCAAGAATGGCTAAGAGCGAAACATTGGACTATTCTAAAGCGGACTTCTATGAGCCCTGATCCAAATCCTACTGAACATTTGTGGAAGGAGCTGAAATATGCCATCTGGAGAAGGCACCCTTCAAACCTGAGACAACTGGAGCAGTTTGCTCATTAGGAGTGGTCCAAAATACCTGCTGAGAGGTGCAGAAGTCCCATTGACAGTTACAGAAATTGTTTGATTGCAGTGATTGGCTCAAAAAGTTGTGCAACAAAATATTAAGAGTTCCATCATTTTTGTCCAGGCCTGTTTCATGAGTTTGTTTTTTTAAAATAATTCTGTTGAACCACAATTCAAAAGCACTGTGTGATTTTCATTGGTTAATTTTCATAGAATTTTTATTTATTACTACTTTTGTCAGATTGGAGTTATTTCTGTGACCATTGTGGGTTTTTCTTTCATTAACAGAGGGGTACCAACAATTTTGTCCACGGCTGTATATCCTAAAATCGCTAGACCTAGCAGGATTACATCCCACAGTGCAACATTAATTGATAATATATTTACAAATGACATGGATAATAAGACAGTAAGTGGACTATTAGTTAATGATATTAGTGACCACCTTCCAGTTTTTACGGCTTTTAATAGTAACCACATAAACACTCAACAGCACAAGAAACTACAATTCAAAAGGGTGAAAACAGAAGAGTCTATGGAAGCATTTAAAAATGATTTATTAATGCAGAAATGGGAATTAATATACAAAGAAAATGATGTTGCTAAAGCATATGATGAATTTCTGAGATTATTTAAAATATTATAATAAAAATTGTCCAATGAAACAATATTATAGAAAACAAAAATGTAACGATAATCAGTGGATGTCAAAGGGACTGCAAAATGCTTGTAAAAAGAAAAATATATTATGTACATAATTTAAAAAACATATAACTAATGAGGCAGAAGAAAAATATAAGAAGTATAAAATTAACCACTATCTTGCGTAACTGAGAATGATTACTATAACAAATTATTAGAGAATAACAAACATAATGTTAAGGTCATATGGAATACACTGAATAATGTAACTGGTAGTAGCTCAAGACAGATTAATTACCCTCAGTATTTTATTGAAAATGATGATGAATTAATAATATGGATGATGTTGTTAATAAATTTAATAATTTTTTGTTAGTGTTGGACCAAATTTAGCAGAAGAAATCCAAAATCCAGTAATACAGAATGATAATCCTATAGAAAGGAATGTTATACAATCTTTATTAAACCAATATAATAAAGTGAGATCAGAGAAATTGTAAGAAATTGTAGAAACAAGACATCCACTGATTGTAATGGAATAGATATTAATATTGCAAAAATGGTAATATGTGAGATTTCCAAACCATTATCTTATATTGGTAATTTGTCATTACAAACTAGTCAATTTCCAAATAATATGAAAATAGCTACAGCTATTCCACTATAAAAAAATGGAGATAAACATCACTTAACAAATTACAGACCTGTTTCACTTCTCCCTCAATTCTCAAAAATTCTGGAAAAACTTTTTATTAATAGATTAAAATATTTTCTTGAAAAAAAATACTGTCTTACAGTCAATATACTGTAGGTTCCAAAGTAATCGGTCAATGTCACAGGCTTTAATTGAACTTATTAAAAATATTACAAATTCCATAGATAAAAAGAATTATGCAGTTGGGGTATTCATCGATTTAAAAAACAAACAAACATTTGATACAAAAAAATCATGAACTATTAATCAATAAATTGGAACTATATGGGATAAGGGGACTTCCATTACATTGGGCGAGAAGTTACATATAGAACAGGAAACAGTTTGTGAAGATGGGAGAATATGACTCTGGATGTTTGGACATTGTGGCATTCTGCAGGGCTCAGTTTTGGGTCTAAAATTATTCATCATCTATATTAATGATATATGTAAATCATCACAAACTCTAAAATTTATATTATTTGCAGATGACACAAGCATTTTAGGTTCAGGAGAGAATTTACAGCAACTGTTGGACATTATCACTTCAGAACTCAGCAAAATTAGAAATTGGTTTGATGCAAATAAGTTATCACTAAATTTAAGTAAGAAAAAAATATGGTATTTAGTAACAATAAAATAAATCAGCAAGTATGGTTACAAATTGAGGGTGTAGCTATAGAAAGAATGCATGAAATTAAATTTCTTGGAGTGATAATAGATGACAAAATTAACTGGAAATCTCCTGTCAAATACATCTGCTCTAAATTGTCCAGAAGCATTTCTGTAATGGCTAAAACAAAACATTTCCTAGACAAAAAGTCACTATGCATTTTGTGTTATTCACTGGTGTTACTTCATTTACAGTACTGTGTTAAAGTTTGGGGAAACACATATACAACTACACTTCAACCACTATTTGTAATGCAAAAAAGAGCAATTAGAACAATTCATAATCAGGGTTTCTTTGAACATACAAATCCATTATTTGTCAAGTCTAAAATAATGAAATGTTTTTGATATTGCAGAACTTCAAATGGCACAATTTTTGTATAGAATTAGGAGTATTTTATTACCAACTGACCTACAGAAAATGTTTTTTGATAAAGATGGGAGGTATGATTTAAGGGGAACTTTAAACTTTAAAACTCAAAGAATTTGAGCAACATTAAAAATATTTTGTATTACATTTATTGGACTTAAGATTTGGAACAAACCCAATGTGGATTTAAAGAAATGTTCAACCATCAGTCAGTTTAAAAATAAATATAAATGTAAATATTTTCACGGTACGTAGAAATGGGGAATAAGAAAAATTAGGGGTCTGCATACTGGGCTATTGTATTATTTTTTTTTATTGAGTTTTTTTTCCTAGTACTGTTCAAATGACCTATATATTTAATTGACATTTTTTTTTTCTAAGTGGTTATAATTATAGGAAAATGTAATATAAATGTATAGGTGAGGCTTAAAAGTTCTTTGTGTAGTATATTATATTTTGTATTTCCTTTGTTATTTTTGTTGGTTTTGTATTAATTAGGGAGTGTCATTATACTTTATGTTTGCTTTGTAATTTTGGTTATGCATTGATTATCGATTAAGGGTAGGCTTTGATAAGTTTATTTCTTCTGCCTACTCCTTTTTTGAACATGCTACAATGATGCTGGACAAAGCTGTCTGTCTTTGATATATTTATTTATACATTGTTTTGTTTGTTTATATATACTGTATATATATATATATATATATATATATATATATATATCACTACCGTTCAAAAGTTTGGGGTCACTTAGAAATTTCCTTATTTTTGAAAGAAAAACACTTTTTTCAATGAAGATAACTTTAAACTAATCAGAAATACACTCTATACATTGCTAATGTGGTAAATGACTATTCTAGCTGCAAATGTCTGGTTTTTGGTGCAATATCTACATAGGTGTATAGAGGCCCATTTCCAGCAACTATCACTCCAGTGTTCTAATGGTACAATGTGTTTGCTCATTGCATCAGAAGGCTAATGGATGATTAGAAAACCCTTGTGCAATCATGTTAGGTCTGCAATGCTGTAATTGCTGCAAATGGAGGATTCTTTGACGAAAGCAAAGTTTGAAGGAAAAAATTATTATTTCAAATACAAATCATTATTTCTAACCTTGTCAATGTCTTGACTATATTTTCTATTCATTTCACAACTCCTGGTGGTAAATAAGTGTGACTTTTCATGGAAAACACAAAATAATTGTCTGGGTGATCCCAAACTTTTGAACGGTAGTGTGTGTGTATATACTGTATATATACTGTATATATATATATATATATATATATATATATATATATATATATATATATATATATATATATATATATATATATATATATATATAATTTTATATGTTAAAAAATAAAGTAATATCATATTATAACATACCAAGTAAGTACAGGGCCAGTAACACTGATACAATACGATAACAATACTTTTTTTTTAATAATTAAGGTGGATGCATCATCAAATTACTAAATCTGAATGAATTTTCATGACCTTTAAGTGTTTTGTAATTTTTCCTTTGCATTATTAATTAGTTAAAGCCGAGGACAGAATTTGGGCAAAGTTAATAGGTAAATAGAAAATACTTTATTATTATAATAAAACTTTTTGTTCAGAAACAGTAACAAAACAATTTTTCCCCATACATTGTCATGTCAGCTTTGTCTTATTACAATTTTCTGTTGTGCATTTGACACATATAAGGACACATAGTTGATTTACGGGTTTTATAGGTATTTTATTATTGGTACAAGTATTAATGTAAATATGAATATAAGTAGGAATGAAGATTTATTTTCATTACAATCATGTCCTCGTAGGACACTAGTCCAGATAATGGACAAGTTTATTAACAATTCTTTACTTGTTACCAATTCAAATCAAATCAAACTTTATTGTCATATTGCTGTACATACAACTGTAGTGCAGGCAAGATGAAATTGCGTTTCTCTCAGCATCCATATAAATAGAAGCAGCATGATTTAAGACACACTCCCACATAGCTTCACCCCCCACCCCCACCCCCCCATCCATTCATACATCCCTGAGACATACTTGGGGAAAAAAAAAAAAACTAACTAACTATAATATACAAATAATATACAAAATGTCCGTAGGTGCAGTAGTGTGTGAGAGATTCCAGGTCAACTGTTCAGCATCCTGACAGCTTGTGGAAGGAAGCTGTTGATCAGTCTGGTGGTTCTGCCTCTGATGCTCCGGAATCGTTTACCAGATGGAAGAAGTTCAAAGTGTTTATGCAGAGGGTGAGAATGGTCCTTGACAATGTTCAGTGCCCTGCTCCTACAATGGCTCTGAAAAAGTTCTTGGACAGAGGGGAAGGAGACTCCAATTACCCTCTCAGCCCCCTTGACTATCCTCTGCAGGGCTTTTTTGTCTGACATACTGCAGCTGGAGTACCATGTAGCAATGCAGTACGTCAGAACACTCTCCACCACACCTCTGTAGAAGGTCCTGAGGATGCAGATGGGGAGAAAGGCCTCTTTGAGTTTCCTCAAGAAGTGCAGTCTCTGCTGAGCCCGCTTCCTGATCTCCAAGGAATTCTTGCTCCAGGTCAGGTCCTGCGAGATCTGCACTCCGAGGAACTTGATGTTCTCCACTCTCTCCACTAAACGGCCGCCGATGCTGAGGGGGACGTGCTCAGGCTGTGACCGCCGGAAGTCGATAATCATCTCCTTCGTTTTGTCCAAGTTGAGCACCAGATTGTTCTCCCTGCACCAGCCCTCCAGGTCTCTCACTTCTTTCCTGTACATTGATTCCTCATCCCTCTGAATAAGTCCCACCACAGTGGTGTTGTCTGCAAACTTAATAATCTGGTTCCCCTCGTGTCTGGATACACAGTCATGTGTTAGAAGTGTAAACAACAGTGGACTGAGTACACAGCCTTGAGGGGATCCGGTGCTCAGCGTGACAGAGTTGGAGATGTTGTTTCCAACCCGGACAGACTGAGGTCTCTCAGTCAGGAAATCCAGGATCCAGAGACATGTGGCGGTGTTCAGACAGAGAAGGAGTAATTTCTCCATCAGTCTCTGGGGAATAATGGTGTTGAATGCTGAACTGAAATCAATGTACAGGAGTCTGGCGTAGGTGTCTTTCTGGACCAGGTGGGTGATGACAGAGTGTAGGGTGGTGACTATAGCATCCTCCGTGGAGCGGTTTGAACGATATGCAAACTGGAGCGGGTCGTGTGATGCAGGGAGGCAGGCTGTAATGTGTAGTTTGACAAGCCGTTCAAAACACTTCATCACAATTGGTGTCAGTGCAACAGGATGATAGTCATTCAAACAGGACACAACTGGTTTCTTTGCCACCGGTACAATAATAGAGGTCTTGAAGCATCTGGGAACGATGGCCTGACTCAGGGAGATGTGATAAATGTCAGTCAGGACATCCGCCAACTCGCTCGCGCAGTCTCGGATCACACGTCCCGGAATGTTGTCCGGAACTGCAGCTTTGCGTGGGTTGACTCTGGTTAGGGTCCTCCGTGTGTCCGCTGTGTTGATGGTAAAAGCTGGTCCGACCGATGGTGGGGGTGGGCCAGCCCTCCCTCTGATTGTCGAGTTTGATGCTTCAAAATGTGCAAAGAAGTCGTTAAGCCTGTCTGGAAGCGAAGCGTTGTCATCATTGACCCCCTGCCAAGACTTATAGCCCGTCAGTGTCCGAACTCCCTGCCACATCTGCTTGGTGTTCCTGGTGTCACAGAGGTGTCCCCAGATTTTCTCCACATAGGCGCGCTTTGCCGCCTTAATTCCCTTTGAGAGCGCAGACCTGGCTTAGCGGAGGGCAATCCTGTCCTTCGCTCTGAAGGCTGCATCTCTGGCCGTAAGCAGCGAGTGCACCTCTGCAGTCATCCAGGGCTTATGGTTACCCCGCATAGTGATGGTCTTCACTGTAGTGACATCCTCTGTGCACTTCGCGATGTAGCTGGTGACTATATCAGCATACTCCTCCACATCTGTCTTGTCTTCGTGGGAGGCTGCTATTTTGAAGACCTCCCAGTCTGTGTGCAGAAAACAGTCTTTCAGTGCAGAGGTTGCACTCTCTGGCCAAATTCTAATTTGTTTCACTGCTGGCCCGCTGCGCTTCAATAAAGGTTTGTAGGCAGGCAGCAGCATCACGGACATGTGAAAAGAAGGCCGAGATGGGGGCGGGGTATCGCCTTATATGCATGTGTGTTTGTGTACACTAAGTCCAACATATTCTCTCCTCTGGTCTTAAAGTCTACACATTGTTTAAACTTGGGGAGCACAGTCTTTAGGCTGGTGTGGTTAAAATCCCCCGCAACCACCACAAAACTGTCCGGGTGTGAAGTTTGGATTTCACTAATCGCATTGTGCAGTACCCCGAGTGCCTTCTTAGCATTAGCTTTAGCATTAGGGCTTGGCGCTATGTAAACACCAGCTACATACACGTTGCTGAATTCCAACGGCAAATAATGTGGCCGACAATTTACAATAAGGAACTCCGCCAACGGAGAGCAGTGTTTAGACGCTAAAGTGGCATTAACGCACCAGTTCTTGTTAACATAGATGCATAGCCCCCCCCCCCCCCGGCTCTTACCGGAGCTCGCCATTTCCCTGTCGGCACGGAACATCGCCATATCTTCCAGTTGAATGGCCTCATCAGGAATGTTGCCGTGGAGCCATGTCTCCGTGAAAACAAACACACAGCAGTCTCTCCACTCTCTCCGGGTTTCTCTCAGCAGACGCAACTCGTCCAGCTTGTTTTCGAGGGAGCGGACGTTAGAGAGAAGAAGCGACGGTACCGCTGGTCTGGAGGGGTTAGCCTTTAGCCTAGCATGGATCCCGGCCCTTTTTCCACGCTTTTGCTTGCGTTCACTCCGCTTACGCCTCCTCCTCTCTCGGGTAGCTTCCAGCGGGGACTCCGCCAGAATTCCATGCTGGCGTAGAATGTCCAAATCACAACCGATCGCCGCGATTCTTGCAGCGTGCAGTACCTTGATGTTTAATAAGGTCTCACGGTTGTAAGTTTTACAGAATGTACGTCTGGGAAGATCAAAACATTCAAAACTCTCACACTCGCTGATGCCAAGAGGGGCCGCTGCGTCCGTGCGCGCTGCAGCCATCCCAAAAATTATGAATCAGTCTCAAAAAAACAAAACAAAAAAAAAAAACCTTGTGAGTGCTTGTCTGCTGATAATCAAGAAGACTGACATAAAATCAAACAATAACCTCCATATGTCTTTCAATAGTTTAATAAGAAATGTCAGAATAGGTTAACACATTTGGATAACTTTAAAACAGAGAATTCAACATGTATCATGGGCATCATAGACTGAGTAACTGAGTATCACATGTGAATCAAACCTTTGTGGAACCAAGGAACCCTAATTTAACTTGTCAGTATACTGGAAATTGGAAAACCATGAAATAGCATTGGTTCAGAAAAGTGGATGCAACTTCATGAAGAAAATGATGAGTAAACTATTTATAAAAATAGAAAATTGGTGTTACTCTGAAAAGAACATAAATTAATAAAAGGACAAAATGGATTTTGGAAATTCTGATGAGGGTTTGCATGAAATTAAGTTTAAAGAACTTTTACCAGGAATATTGTGAAGAATGAAGTTTAAATTAAACAACAGACTGTCAACCAAGCAGAATCATTGTGTCCCAGTAGGTAGCAAATGGTCCACTGGACTCCGTTTCAACTGGACCAGCGTGGGTTCTCTTGGAATACTGGCAGACAGGCTCCTTACCACGGTTATGGCCTACTCCCAAGATCACAAAGGGCTGGTTCTTCAGCAGGCTGGCTGTGACCTTCTCTTATGTACTGAAGAAGGAATTGATTTATTGTACAAAGTCCCATCAGAAATTCAAACGGAGGCAAAAACACATCACAAATCTGTTTCTTCCAATGTTGGTGGTTTAAATTAGTTGGTTTAAGCATAAAAACAATCAAGCAAAATCTTCTTACACGATAATTTAAAGAAAAAGATTAAAATAAGAAAAAGTGAACTTCAAAGAAAAGAAAAAAAAATTCACAGAGCATGACAGGCTCTGGAACATTACTTGGAAGACAGAAAAATATGGGCGAGTAGAGAAGTCTGCTCTGCCCCAAAAACTGAAACCAAAGGAATGTCTTTTTTTTTTTTTTTTGGGTGTGGCAGAATCTCACAGAATTTCATGGCACTTGAGCTGAACCAATTACATGGAGTTTTGTTCAACAAAAGTCATAAACTCTACCTAAAAAGGAGATGCAGTAAAGCCTTGAGCTCTACTGGTCAGTTAAAGTCCAGCTATGGTCTCCCAAAGAGCAGAGAGAGAGAGAAGGGAAGAGACATTTGATATGAGAAGTGACACCTCCCCTTAAGACACATATGTTGCTGTATAAAGCATAAATTCCTTAAACTTTAGTGACTAAGATATTCTACTCAATAATAAGGGGACATACAATGTCTCTACATTGTAACTGTAATTAATTTGTGATAGTAAGCAGGCAAAAATAATTTCTTCCTGAAAATAAAGCAACACATATGAATGAATTAATCTTTATTTCAGATAGATTAAAAGTAGGGCAGCGTGGTGTCGGAGTGGTTAGCACTGCAGCAGCACAGCAACTCACCCTTGGCTGGGGGATCGTGGGTTCGATCCCAGCCCCCGACCAACAGTGATCTGTGTGGAATTTGCATGTTCTCCCCGTGTCTGCGTGGGTTTACTGCAGGATTTCTCCGGTTTCCTCCCACATGCCAAAAACATGCACGTTAGGTTAACTGGCATCAAACTGGGGATTCTAAATTGTCCTTAGGTATGACTGTGAGAGTGAATGGTTGTCTGTCTCTCCGTGTTGGCCCTGCGATGGACTGGCGATCTGTCCAGGGTGTACCCTGCCTCTCGCCCAAAGATGCTGGGATAAGCTCCAGCCCCCCCGCGACCCGAAAAGGATTAAGCGGAAGAAGATGGATGGATGGATAGATTAAAAGTAAAGATTTAAAAAAAGGAACAGAATAATATAACAAAGGGGAAAGAAAAAAAATATACCAATGTCAAATTAAACAATAACTCCTCTGATTATACAGTTCAATTTAAAGTATCAGAAATGGGTGATGGCTGAAGCTGCAGCTTATATTGCCCACCCATATTCCATCCAAGAATTCAAAAGAAAAACAAAACAAGAGCGATTACAATTCAGAACAAAGCTAAGGCAAAACATGACAAAAAACTAAGCAACAGCACAACACAGACTGAATATGATAATTCCTATGTGATTTTACATGTCATCTTGTATATATGTTTGGAGTATTTCTTCCTTTAGTTTTTGTTTAAATTGTCAAAGCGTTGTACATGATTTTAATTCAGGTCCAAAAGCCTTCCACAATCTGACTCCTTGCACTGAGACACAGTGTTGCTTGGTAGTAGTTCTCACTGAAGGTTTTTGAAATATACATGTTCCTCTGAAATGATATTGTTTCTCCCTTATTTGGAACAACCTTTGGATATTTGCGGGCAGTGATAGATTCTTCACTTTAAACATTATTACGGCAGTTTTAAAGTCAACCTGGTAGTTCAACTTCAGAGCTTTTAATTTAAGAAAAAGTGGGTTTGTTGGTTCCCTGTAAGCAGCTTTATTATTATTATTATTATTATTATTATTATTATTATTATTATTATTATTATTATTATTATTATTATTATAGCTCTCTTCTGAAGCACAAAGACTGGATATATGTTTGTTTTATATGTATTTCCCCATACTTCAGTACAATATGTCATGTATGGGAGTATTAATGAATGATACAAAGTATATAGTGTGGGTTGATTCAGCAAATATTTCACTCTGTGTAGTATTGCGATTGATTTGGATATTTTACCTTTAATATAATTAATATGTGACTTCCAACACAGTTTGTTATCAATTATTACTCCAAGAAATTTAATTTTGGATACCCTTTCAATCTCTACACCATTTACACTGAGTTTAGATACTGAGTTGTTGTGATGGTTGTTAAAAATTATAAATTTTGTCTTACTTAAATTGAGCATTAATTTGTTTGAATCAAACCACAGTTTAAGCTTTTCTAATTCCTTTCCGAGTGTATCCAAAAGTTGTTCCAAAATGCTTCCACTGCATAATAAATTAGTGTCATCTGCAAACAATATTAAATCCATTCTTTCAGAAACTTTACATATATCATTTATATACATATTAAATAACAATGGCCTCGAAACTGAATCCTGTGGGACTCTGCAAGTAACCTTCAGTAATTGCAAGTTTTTGCTGCCAACATATACATACTGATATCTGTTCTTTAAGTAACAACATAACCAGGACAGTGCTACCCCCAATACCATAATTTTTTAGTTTCATTAACCTCTTGCACTCCGGTGTACCACGGGTGGGCACGTCTCTGCGTCCTAGAGCGCACGAGGGTGCTCTCGTGCGCTCTAGGATGCATGATGTAGATGGTGATGTAGGTGGTGATGGCGTCCAAGCGCGCACTGAAAATAAAAGCTGCAGACACAGCCGTGAACAGATTAGTTCATCTGATTGACCTCTTATTCGACTAATAAGAGCCTTGAATTGGGTTTCTGAAACCTTGAAGAACCAATGACTGAAAACCTAGCCAGAAGGACCCGCCTACCAAGGCTGTGAATGCAGTGAGCCAATTGAAGCAGAGAAGTTTGCGAGCTGTTTTTTTTAAGGCTGGGTGAAGACTGACTGCTGGAGTGGATCAAAAAAGGACCCGCAGGAAGAACCCCACAGACCCAGCAGCACGGAGACCATCCACAAATGCAACCTGTGTGACAGGGAGTGCCATTCGCGCATGTTCGGCCACAGGCGGTGCTTATTTTGTTTTGGTTCCAGCAGAGTAGACGTTATGATTTCTTCCATGGTCATAGACCGACGGAGGCTGACGACGAAGGCTGAGTGACACACACGCCTTCACCAGACTTTTTTTAATTACTACTGTTATTTGTTTTGAAAAATCGTTCGCCAAAAACCGCAATCATGGAAGCACAAAACCGCAATAATGGAATTATGTTTTGATCGGGTCGCGAGACCAGAACCACGAGCGGATCAGCGTCGCGTTCGTCTGACAATGGGGAAGAGAAGTTCGCCAGGACGCTGCTGTAAAGAGGTATGGTGTAATAAGCTAAATTATTCTTTATTCCTGACTATTCTTCTGTAGCGAGGGGGGGGGGGAAGCCGCGGTGACTGAGCTGCTGTCCCACATTCCACATGAGGCTAATCTGTCATGTAGCGATGGCCAATGTCCATCCTCTGTAGCGAGGGGGGGCACTCCCCCCCCCACACACAGACACAGCTCTGAGTGTGACCTTTCATTAGAGCCCAAAATGAAGGTTCTACATTGAAGCATTCAAAAGTTACAGACGTTTTTCCAAACTGTGGCATTTTGCACAATTTTGCACAGTTCCAAAATGCCTGGGAACAGCCTGAGGAAAAAGGTGTGTAATATATTCATTTTTTGTGGTATTGTTACAAAGTTTGGACCTCAGCTGGAAAACACTTGGTTCTACATTTCTGTTGCATTTTCCAGCCCGGATCTGAAGCTGTGTGTTATTTGCAAGCATTTGTATCCAAAAAAACACCCAGGCCAAATTTATTTTCTTCAAGTTCACTATGTTTAGATAACTGTAACTCAGTGGCCGGAGCACTTAGAAAGATTATGACTGTTTTGCCAAAAAATTCAAAGTGTTTTCTTTTAAATGAGACCAACCCCATGAAGATGCTGCAAAGGGTTGAAGAACAGCTTTCGATTTACTTTGGGCACATTATTTTTTGGCGTTTTTAGGAAAATTGACCGGGGTGCAAGGGGTTAACAATAATTTATGATCCACTGTATCAAATGCTTTTTTAAGATCCAGAAATACCCCAAAAGCCAGTTTAGAAAGCTTGAGATCAGTTCGCCAAGGTCTCCGTCTTTGATCGCCACCTAATCCACATAGCACCGGACCCCCATGATCCCTCCTGCAGGTGGTGAGCCCACTGGAGGGCGGACCCATGTAACTCCTTCTGGCTGAGCCCGGCCAGGTCCCATGGGTGGAAACCTGGCCACCAGATGCTAGCCATCGAGCCTCTCCCCCAAGCCTGGCTTCAGGGTGGGGCCCCGGTAACCTCATACCGGGCGGGGTACACTGAATCCTTGATCTAGAATTTATCATGAGAGTCTGTTGGATCGTTCTTAGTCTGGCCCTTCACCCAGGACCAGTTTGTCTTGGGTGACCCTATCAGAGGCAAATTGCCCCGGACAACATAGCTCCTGGGATCACTGGGGCACGCAAACCCCCCCACCACGATAAGGTGACGATCCATGAGGGGTGACGATCCAGCAATGACCTATAGCTCTCGCTGGGACGGTTTGCCGCTGAGTGTGAAGTGGCTGGGATGAGAATCAGCACCTCCAAGTCCGAGTCCATGGTCCTCAGTCGGAAAAAGGTGGATTGTCCTCTCTGGGTTGGGGACAGGCTCCTGCCCCAAGTGGAGGAGTTTAAGTATCTTGGGGTCTTATTCACGAGTGAGGGGAAAATGGAGCGAGAGATTGACAGACGGATCAAAGTAGCATCTGCAGTGATGCGGACGTTGTACCAGTCTGTTGTGGTGAAAAGGGAGCTGAGTTCTAAGGCAAAGCTGTCGATTTACCAGTCAATCTACGTTCCTACTCTCACCTATGGTCACGAGCTTTGGGTAATGACCGAAAGAACAAGATTGCGGATACAAGCGGCTGAAATGAGCTTTCTCCATAGGATTGCTGGACTCACCCTCAGAGATAGGGTGAGGAGCTCAGTCATCTGGGAGAGGCTCAGACTAGAACAGCTGCTCCTCCACATTGAAAGGAGTCAGTTGAGGTGGTATGGGCATCTGATTAGGATGCCTCCTGGACGCCTCCCACTTGAGGTGTTTTGGGCACGTCCCACTGGGAGGAGACCCCGGGGCAGACCCAGGACTCGGTGGAGAGACTATTGCCCCATTTCCACCAGTATCACCTGGGCTTTACTTTTTTTTACTTGGTTCGGTTTTTCGCCATTTCCACCCAAGTCCTCATGGTTTAACCGTTACGATTTTCGTGCCTGTTCAGAGGCAGCGTACAGCCGAGCGAAAAGCGAGGTGTGATTTGACGTCAATCGACTGCTAAACGCTGATTGGTCAGGGCGTAACGTCACAAAACGCGTCCGTTTTGTTTTCTGTTGAAGCTACACGACCACCATTTGTAATTTCAGCGAGTAACCGCGGTGACTGGATTCACAATTGTGTTCTCATATAATGATGTCCACGCGCAAGTTTATTCCATGAACAAACGAGGAGGTGCGGACTTTTCTGTCCCTCGTAGCCGATGACTACATCCAGAGCGAGTTGGTGGGGCAACTCGCAATGAAAAAATATACCAGGAAGTGTCCGGCCTGCTACCAATGGCAGAGAATTTTGCAGATTCCTTCCGCTTCTTGGGCACCACCATCACCCGAGACCTCAAATGGGAGCCAACCATCAGCTCCCTCATCAAAAAGGCCCAGCAGAGGATGTTCTTCCTGCGGCAGCTGAGGAAGCTCAAGCTACCCACCAAGATGTTAGTGCAGTTCTACACGGCCATCATCGAGTCCATCCTCACCTCCTCCATAACTGTGTGGTACACAGGAGCCACTGCCAGGGACAGACTAAGGCTGCAGCGCGTCGTGCGCACTGCTGAGAAGGTGATAGGCTGCAAGCTCCCATCTCTCCAGGACCTGTACATCTCCAGGACCCGGAGGCGTGCTGGCCGGATCATAGCCAATCCTTCACATCCTGGTCACGTGCTGTTTGCCCCCCTCCCCTCAGGTAGAAGGCTTCGGTCCATTCGGACTAAAACCTCCCGGCACATGAACAGCTTTTTCCCCTCTGCCATCAGACTGCTGAACACTAAGTGACTTTTGACTCTCGTGCACTATGTACAGCAGCTCAACCAGACTCATGTCAATCATCACTGTTTTTCTGTTGCATTATTGACTGCACTATGTGGTACTTCACATTATCTGCTACATGCTAATTTTTTAAAACTGCCTTGACTAGTACTACTCATTATTCCATCCATCCATCCATCTTCTACCGCTTTTCCGGAGGTCCGGGTCGCGGAGGCAGCAGTTCAAGCAGAGAAGCCCAGACTTCCCTCTCCCCAGCCACCTGCTCCAGCTCTTCAGAGGGGATACCAAGGCGTTCCCAGACTAGCTGGGAGACATAGTCTCTCCACCGAGTCCTGGGTCTGCCCCGGGGTCTCCTCCCAGTGGGACGTGCCTGAAACACCTCAAGTGGGAGGCGTCCAGGAGGCATCCTAATCAGATGCCCATACCACCTCAACTGACTCCTTTCAATGTGGAGGAGCAGCGGTTCTACTCTGAGCCTCTCCCGGATGACTGAGCTCCTCACCCTATCTCTGAGGGTGAGTCCAGCAATCCTACGGAGAAAGCTCATTTCAGCCGCTTGTATCCGCGATCTCGTTCTTTCGGTCATTACCCAAAGCTCGTGACCATAGGTGAGAGTAGGAACGTAGATTGACTGGTAAATCGACAGCTTTGCCTTAGAACTAAGCTCCCTCTTCACCACAACAGACCGGTACAGCGTCCGCATCACTGCAGATGCTGCTCCAATCCGTCTGTCGATCTCTCGCTCCATTTTCCCCTCACTCGTGAACAAGACCCCAAGATACTTAAACTCCTCCACTTGGGGCAGGAGCCTGTCCCCAACCCGGAGAGGACAATCCACCTTTTTCCGGCTGAGGACCATGGACTCGGACTTGGAGGTGCTGATTCTCATCCCAGCCGCTTCACACTCAGCGGCAAACCGTCCCAGCAAGAGCTGTAGGTCATTGCTGGATGAAGCCAACAGGACAACATCATCTGCAAACAACAGAGATGAGATCCTGTGGTCACCAAGCATGACACCCTCCATTCCCTGGCTGCGCCTAGAAATCCTGTCCATAAAAATTATGAACAGGACCGGTGACAAAGGGCAGCCCTGGCGGAGTCCAACTCTCACTGGGAATGACTCCGACCGAGTGTTGGCAATGCGAACTAAACTCTCACAACGGTCGTACAGAGACCGAATAGCTCGTAACAACAAGCCCGATACCCCATACTCCCGAAGCACCCCCCACAAAAATCCACGAGGGACGCGGTCACTACTCATTATTACTAGTATTATTATTATTCAACAGCGTATTACAGCGTATAACAGCGTATTATTATTATTATTACTTATTATTACTTATTTTTCTACACTTATTGTGCGTTTCTAGTCCTTTAGTTTTTTAGTTTATCCCTTTTTCTCATTATGTTTTTAATGTTGCAGCATGGCACCGAGACAAATTCCTAGTTTGTGTATCACATGAACAATGGCAATAAACCTGATTCTGATTCTGATTCTGATTCTGACTCGACACGGCCACGCAATTGGAAAACGGTGACGGTGAGTGTTGTTTTGTTATTGTCCGTCTTCTTGCCTTTCGGTCAAAAGCGCACTTTATTTAAGCAATAAAGAAAGTTGTTTGATTGTGGGCAATTGTGGTGATGGCTAGCCCGCTAATAGCTAGCTACCTCTGTACCTTGTTGTTACCTCGCATCAAGCTGCTGAATCGCGCTTTTATTTCAGTATTCACGTGAACAAAACGCTGACGTAAGCTTATTGTATTCTGGTTAAAAAGTTTTGTGTTTGCGGTACATGTTGCACTTTGTTTGTGAGCTTTATTGTGTGTTTTTTCCTTCTATACACAGTTTTCAAATCCCAGGGGTCCGCCTCACTGGACCGCACAGTCCATCACTATCCGGCATCTCCCGGTCAAGTGCTGGTAAGGCACAACAAACTGAAAATTACCACCCGGTTGTTTTTATATGTGATTGTTATTTTCTATAGATGCATAATAAGTAATTTAAAATGTCTTTCTACGTTTATAAAAATACTAGATTCAGGGGTGTTCATAGCCACAGTGGCCCAGTGTTATAGGTGTGTTGATGGTGGAAATACTGTTGTATTTTCACAAAAAAAAAAGGAGCACATGTACCGACTTCAAATCAACATGCTTGATTGAAATTCTTCAAGTCAGCTAACACTATTAACCCATTCTGATTTATGAGGCCACAGTACAAAGAAATTATTTTAAAAATAACCCATTAAATCAAAATACTTTTTACAATTAATCCTTTTTGAAATGAAGGGGGGCCTAACCACATCACCACAGAAGTTGCATATAGTCCACTCTACTGAGGGGCAACAACATGACAGTTGAGCTTACATACAGCAACGAAGCATCCCACCACAGGCTTTCAGCAGTTTAATTTCATAATATTTTTTCTGACATGTTTTGATCCGGTGTTATCTAAATACAATGACTTCTGTCTTTCATATAGGCAAGCTGAAAAGCAGCAACATTGCAGACCTTGCATCGCTGATGGCCCAGAATCATGCTGAGGAGATGCGGATCCATGAAAGGATGCTCGAACAGCGTGAAAGGATGCTCGAACAGCATCAACGGCAGCATGAACAGCGCGAAAGACACCTGCAGTTAGCCCAGCAGCAGGAAGCCGCATTAAGAAGGGATGAGCTGACAGAGACGGCTTCCTTCCACGGATTCTTCCTAAACCATTTTGGCAGTCTGATCGAAGTACTGAAAGCTCCCCATTTGTAAACATGTTTTGGGAATATTTGTAATGTAATAAAATGTTAGTCTTTTGGATAAAAGTGTGGTTTGTATAATATAACACTGGATGATAAAGGCGAATAATTACATACACATTCCATTGCCTCATATGACCCTAATCCTGCTGTTCAGCCATAAAGTTGTCAAGATTTTTAATGGTAATGTAATTGTTATTGTTAAATTTAATAAATATTACCACTGCTGTATCCATTGCTCTACATTGGGTACAGTTTTTAAGTAAAATTGTAAGCAGTTGCACAGGTGTAATTTACATTCAGCAGTAGACATTGATAAAGGTAAAAGTCGAATTAGGTAAAAGGTAAGTACATGTGAATTGAATGTTATATCGGCATTCCAAATTCTGAGAATTCCAATAAATTATAAGCAGTCTAGTATATTATAAAATGAAAATACCCATACATGTAAACCCAAATATAACATTTTCGATGTTGTAAACGTTGACATGAATATGATAAACCTATGCTATTGTGATTCAATAGATCCATAGTGATCTTTGGTTTGAAAAAGAAAATTATAATTTGGTGTTGGGCAGTGTGACAATGTCACATTATTTAGTAGGATTAAAAAAAGTTTCATCATAAAATTTCTAGGTTCATTGGCAATTCCATCAAACCAAAAGTGAGTTGTCTAGCTGCAGCATTTTTTTTTGGAGTCATTTCTACGTTGTTTTAGTGTGTAATTAGCCACCACTGAACAGATAACCCTTATAAATAACAATAGATGGGAAAAATGATACTCAAATGATACACAATGGGCCTAGATTTGGATTGGCTTTTTTATAATATTATAAATTATTTGATAAGTTAAAGTTAACTGGAAGTATAACAAGTTTCCACATATAATTCCAAGGTCAATTGGCAATTCCATCAAACCAAAAGTGAGTTGTCTAGCTGCAGCATTTTCTTTGCAGTCATTTTCTACGTTGTTTTAGTGTGTAATTAGCCACCACCAAACAGATAACCCTTATAAAGAACAATAGATTGTACAATGATACTCAAATGATACACAATACAAAAAATGGGCCTAGATTTGGATTGGCTTTTTTTTATAATATTTTTAATTATTTTGTAAGTTAAAGTTAACTGGAAGTATAACAAGTTTCCACATATAATTCCAAGGTCAATTGGCAATTCAATCAAACCAAAAGTGAGTTGTCTAGCTGCTGCTTTTTTTAGGAAGTCAGTTTATCATCAGTGTATCATTATTACACAATACACAAAATGGGTCTAGATTTGGATTGGCTTTTTTATAATATTATAAATTATTTGGTAAGTTAAAGGGGTTTAGGATTAAGCTTCTGCATTATTTTAAATTACCCCGGTGTTTCAGCATTTAATTAACCGTCTGTTAACATTTAACCGTTTTGAACAACAGAGGCGATGTAGTTTAAAAGTGCACAACATTTTATTTAAAAAACACGTTTGACATATGTATGCACATGAACACTGAACAAATGAAATGATCTCTGAATGATCTCTGCTTCATATGCAACTGCTTCAGATTCCTCCTGGGCAACCGCTATTCTCCTCTCCTGCTCCAACGTGTGTTGTCTCAATCCACGTCGTCTTCTCCTGTAAAATTCTCTTGTCTCGTTAAAGATATTCATTGTGTTAAAAACCCACAGAAGAATAGTGACCACCGTGGAAATCCTCCGCTCGTAATCCGCTATTTTTTTCTTTGTTGTGGAGGAGTCGGTCGCGTCCTTTACTACGTCAGCAGAGTGTAGCGCCACCTCGATCCCGCCCACCCCCAGCAATACTCGGCTTTCCACGGTTTTGATGGAGGCGCAGCCGCGGGAGAAACAAGTAAAAAAGAAAAGAAAAGAGTAGAACAGAACTATATAGTGGAAATGTGGCTTATGTCTCCCAGCTGGTCTGGGAACGCCTTGGTATCCTCTCTGAAGAGCTGGAGCAGGTGGTGGGGGAGAGAGAAGTCTGGACTTCTCTGCTTGAACTGCTGCCTCCTGACCCGGACCTCCGGAAAAGCGGTAGAATATGGATGGATTGATGGCGGAATACCCCAACTGAATACTCTTTATTTTCAACAGCAGTTGATATTTTTTCTTTAAATTCCATTAGAGGAAATGCAGTTGTCCTCTTGTGTCTGAACCCATATTGCTGCTCACACAATAAATTATTCTTCATTATGAAGTTGTCAGTTCTCTCACAGAATATTTTTTCAAGTATCTTGGAAAATTGTGGCAATAGTGAAATAGGTCTATAGTTTGAGAATTCCCCTCTGTCACCCGTCTTGTATATTGGAATTACTTTAGCTGTTTTCATTGCACTGGGAAATATACCTGTTTGGAGAGACAGGTTACAGATATACAGTGGGGTAGAAAAGTATTTAGTCAGCCACCAATTGTGCAAGTTCTCCCACTTAAAAGATGAGAGAGGTCTCCAATTTTCATCATAGGTATACCTCAACTATGAGAGACAAAATAAGAAAAAAAAAATCCAGAAAATCACATTGAAGGATTTTTAATTAATTAATTGGTAAATTCCTCGGTAAAATAAGTATTTGGTCAATAACAAAAGTTCATCTCAATACTTTGTTATATACCCTTTGTTGGCAATGACAGAGGTCAAATGTTTTCTGTAAGTCTTCACAAGGTTTTCACACACTGTTGCTGGTATTCTGGCCCATTCCTCCATGCAGATCTCCTCTAGAGCAATGATGTTTTGGGGCTGTCGCTGGGCAACACAGACTTTCAACTCCCTCCAAAGATTTTCTATGGGGTTGAGATCTGGAGACTGGCTAGGCCACTCCAGGACCTTGAAATGCTTCTTACCAAGCCACTCCTTCATTACCCAGGCGGTGTGTTTGGGATCATTGTCATGCTGAAAGACCCAGCCACGTTTCATCTTCAATGCCCTTGCTGGTGGAAGGAGATTTTCACTCAAAATCTCACGATACATGGCCCCATTCATTCTTTCCTTTACACGGATCGGTCGTCCTGGTCCCTTTGCAGAAAAACAGCCCCAAAGCACAATGTTTCCACCCCCATGCTTCACAGTAGGTATGGTGTTCTTTCTCCTCCAAACACGACAAGTTGAGTTTTTACCAAAAAGTTCTATTTTGGTTTCATCTGACAATATGACATTCTCCCAATCCTCTTCTGGATCATCCAAATGCTCTCTAGCAAACTTCAGACGGGCCTGGACATGTACTGGATTAAGCAGGGGGACACGTCTGGCACTGCAGGATTTGAGTCCCTGGCGGCGTAGTGTGTTTCTGATGTAGCCTTTGTTACTTTGGTCCTTGCTCTCTGCAGGTCATTCACTAGGTCCCCCCGTGTGGTTCTGGGATTTTTGCTCACCGTTCTCCTGATAATTTTGACCCCACGGGGTGAGATCTTGTGTGTAGCCCCAGATCAAGGGAGATTATCAGTGGTCTTGTATGTCTTCCATTTTCTAATAATTGCTCCCACAGTTGATTTCTTCACACCAAGCTGCTTACCTATTGCAGATTCAGTCTTCCCAGCCTGGTGCAGGTCTACAATTTTGTTTCTAGTGTCCTTTGACAGCTCTTTGGTCTTGTCCATAGTGGAGTTTGGAATCTGACTGTTTGAGGTTGTGGACAGGTGTCTTTTATACTTATAACGAGTTCAAACAGGTGCCGTTAATACAGGTAACGGGTGGAGGACAGAGGAGCCTCTTAAAGAAGAAGTTACAGGTCTGTGAGAGCCAGAAATCTTGCTTGTTTGTAGGTGACCAAATACTTATTTCACTGAGGAATTTACCAATTAATTCATTAAAAATCCTTCAATGTGATATTCTGGATTTTTTTTTCTCATTTTTTCTCATTTTTTTCTCATTTCTCAGTTGAGGTATACCTATGATGAAAATTGGAGACCTCTCTCATCTTTTAAGTGGGAGAACTTGCACAATTGGTGGCTGACTAAATACTTTTTTGCCCCACTGTACATCAGTGGCTTCACTAAGCATTCAGTGATAGTTTTGACTAAAAGCATGTCAATACCATCACAGTCCAAAGATGTTTTACTTTTAAACGATTTAACAATTTCAATGACCTCTCTCTTGTCTGTGTTCTTTATGAAAATGGAATCTTTTATAGCAATGTTTTTGCTTATTGCATCACCTGCAGATGCCGTAATGGGTATTTCTCAAGGCAAATTAGGACCAATGTTAACAAAAAATTTATTAAATTCATCTGCAGGTGAGACTGCATTCACAATCTGAGTCATTTTTTTCTTTGAAAGATTGGTTGGGTAGCTTGTATTTCTGTTTTTATTTCCAAGAATATTGTTAAGTATTGTCCATGTATTTTTAATGTTATCTCTGTTTTTCTCCAGTTCTTTACTATAATAGTCTCTTTTACTACATCTCATTATATATATTAACTTATTTTTGTATGTTTTATACTGCTGATCTGCTTCTTTTGTCCTTTTCTTTAGAAAGGCTTTATATAATGAATTTTTCTTTTTACATGCTTTTTGTAATCCTTTGGTTAACTATGGCTTGTCGGCAAATTTCTGTTCAAGCTTTTTCTTTACTAATGGACATTTTTTTTCATAAAGAGTGGTTACAATGTTCATGAATGTGTCATAGGCTTCATTTACATCTGCTACATAGACTTTTGTCCAGTCTTGCTTCAGCAGGTCTTCTTTAAGAGAACTGATTGCATTTTGTGATTTGTATATGACAGATTTTAAAGTTTTTTTCCACATGGCCATGGATAAGTGCAAAGACTGGCAAATGGTCACTTATGTCATTTATCAATAATCCACTTTCTATTTTCTTATCAATAATATTAACAAACAGGTTATCAATAAGTGTAGCAGTGTGAACTGTGATTCTACTGCGATGTGTTATTGTGGGATATAGACTCATACTGTATATAGAATTAATGAACTCTGTAATTACATTTTGTTGAAATGGATTTAGTAAATCAATATTGAAGACTCCACAGATTACAACCATTTTCTTATTTGTTATATTATTGTACAGCTCGACTAACTATATCTCTGAATGTCTCAATGCAAGTTCCCGGCATTCTACCTATACAACTTATAATTAGATTTTTTTGTTTTATCTTGGTCAATCTCAACAGTAACACATTCCAGAATCCCTGGTAGTGCAAAAGACATTCCATTTACAAGTTTACACCTATACAGGTCATCAATATACAATGCAACACCACCACCCTTTTTTTGAGATCTATTAATATAAAACATCTGATATCCCTCTATTGCCATCAGAGAAGCCTGGTCTTCATTGAGCCACATTTCAGAGACTGTGATAGCTGTAAATTTTCTCTCTAACTGTTTTAAATAGTCTTGAATCTGTGGAAAGTTTTTGTTAAGACTTCTGCTGTTGAAGTGTATTATTGATAGTTTACCATCTAATTGTACTTGACTTTTGAATTGCTTTTCAGTATAGTATTCACAGTGATTATGAATATTATTGAAGAAATGGTTATCAGGATCAATATCATTCTCCATCTCTTGTAGTTTATGTTCAGCATAATGGCATATTTTCAGAGTCTGTATTTCCTCATTCTGTGTCAAATAACTTCCTCCAACTGGGGATGATTGATGTCTACTAAAGTCAGTCATAAGTTTTTTTTTTCTCTTTTTTTGGTAGCCACAAAAGAACTGTTCTTGCTGTGTGTGTGGATATGGATTATCGTAGTCTCTTAATTTTCCCAATCAGTGTTCATCTATATTTATTTAAGTCAGCAAGATTTCTTATTATTATGCCCTTTGCTTCCTCAGGTGTTCCATTTAGTTTTGTCCAAACTCTACAGTTTCTTGTCCATGTTGCTTGTATTTTGTTTTGTCTTTTCAGCATCGGTGCTTGTTGTGCTACATTATTTCAGCATTAGTCTTTGTTAAATGTTCATTTAGGCAGACTTCTGTTCCCCGTAGCTTTCTGGCCTGCCTCAGTATGTCATTCTTTATCCTTCTGTTCACAAAGCGCATCACAATTTATTTCTTTGTTTTATTATCCTTTCTGGGTAAAGTATGACAGGCTGAAATTGCATTTCCTTCAACCTTTATGTTTCTGCTTTCAAGGAACTAAAGCACCTGGTTTTCCAGGGAGACTGATTCACTTAGGGGAACCTCCTCACCTCTCATTCCTGCTGCAGCATTGAAATATGATTGGTATTTAATGTCTAATCCACTAGTGATTAAATCATCCATACGAGAATATTGTTCAAGATCCTCGATGCATTGCTCCAAGTCTGAAATTTTTTTGTCTCTTTCCTTAATTGTTAATTTAAATTCTTGGACTTCCTCCATTAGCCCTAATAGTTTAGACTGTTGATTGGCCACTTTGGTCAGTTCTTCTGACATGAAGTTCAGAGATTTTTTAATCTCTTCCATTTCCTCCTTCTTTGGTGGCATTTTTTACTGACCTGATGATAGTCGGGCAGTCTCTGCTAGTGTCGCCGGTATCCGATCCAGCCGACCTTGGATCCAGCTGCGGCCTCAGCCAGCCCCCTCCGCTGCTAGTCTCCCTGCTTACCGCCACTGTAATTGAGCTCCGATCCGGCTCCTGTCCAGCTGGGGCCTCGGCAGCTCCTCCGCTGAGGTCCACCACCCACTACCGCTGTAGCTGTGCTCCGATCTGGCTCCTGTCCAGCTGGGGTCTTGGTATTTCCTCTGCTGAGCCACAC
The DNA here is from genome assembly GCA_020510985.1 of Pholidichthys leucotaenia. Lineage (NCBI taxonomy): Eukaryota > Metazoa > Chordata > Actinopteri > Cichliformes > Pholidichthyidae > Pholidichthys > Pholidichthys leucotaenia. The sequence continues at coordinate 220,370,841 of CM035843.1, forward strand.
CGCCTATCACCGTCTTCCTCGGTAGTTCCTCCACCGAGCCCCACCACTATAATTGATATCAAATCATATCAATATCATATCCCATACACTACCGTTCAAAAGTTTGGGGTCACCCAGACAATTATTTTGTGTTTTCCATGAAAAGTCACACTTATTTACCACCATGAGTTGTAAAATGAATAGAAAATATAGTCAAGACATTGACAAGGTTAGAAATAATGATTTGTATTTGAAATAATAATTTTTTCCTTCAAACTTTGCTTTCGTCAAAGAATCCTCCATTTGCAGCAATTACAGCATTGCAGACCTAACATGATTGCACAAGGGTTTTCTAATCATCCATTAGCCTTCTGATGCAATAAGCAAACACATTGTACCATTAGAACACTGGAGTGATAGTTGCTGGAAATGGGCCTCTATACACCTATGTAGATACTGCACCAAAAACCAGACATTTGCAGCTAGAATAGTCATTTACCACATTAGCAATGTATAGAGTGTATTTCTGATTAGTTTAAAGTTATCTTCATTGAAAAAAAGTGCTTTTCTTTCAAAAATAAGGAAATTTCTAAGTGACCCCAAACTTTTGAACGGTGGTGTATGTATATACACATATCAAAATCATATCATATCAATAAAAAATATAATAGTAACCACATTGTCCATCCCAAGAGTTCAACCAGGTCTTCAGTAGTGGATACTGTCTTGAGAGAAAGAATATGAATTAATTTATTTGTCCATAATGCATTAATTCCACTGCAAAGAGAAAAAAAAAATATTCCTGATTCATCCACTGTGAAACTGTATGATTGTTTACTAGACAATCTTGACTCCCAAGTCTGGATTATATCAGCCATTAATCTGTTGATTTGAAACATTCCTTTGCCAAAGAACAGAAAAGGGAGAATGACTAAGTCCGGGAGAAGGGATTAACTTCCACTTTATGGCCGTTGGGTAGTGTTACAGCTCTGGTCCTTGGGTGAGAGAAGCAGTTCATGACCAGACTTTTGAGTTGAAACAATTTTTCTTCAGTGAAGAATGATTTTATAGATTGGAACCCAAGGTCAATGCTACAGACATAAAATAAGAGCATATTTGGGCCACTGGAGAAATATAAAAAGAGAATAAAGTCAAATATTAATAAGTTAAAATTTTACAATAAAGATGCAAATCTGTTTATTTCAATATCTGCATCTTTCACCTTATAAAAAAACAACAAAAACAGTTGGTCTCATAAATTCTCTTTTGTCAAAAAGCTATTGCATTTCGTATTTATCATATTACAGAATATGAATGTTGAATTAATTCACATCTGATCAGAGGTGATTTACCAAACCAAAACTGACATAATGTCGGGCCCAGGGAACATGCACACAGGCTCGAGTGTGATTCAAAGGCTTTATTGAACAGCAACAGGTGTTTGGATGCGTGAGTGTGAGATGTGGATGGATTGCAGGAGAACAGGGAGCGCCGAGGGCGGAACAGTTCGCCGTGCAGCCAGGCAACCCTAAGGGCAGAGCAAAGACAAGGGTGAGTGAAGGGTTTCCACCCCGCAGGGTTAACACTCAGTGTGCTGCTTACTTGCAGGTGTCGAGGTGGCTGGCGTTGGCTAGTCACAGGTCTCCTGCCTGGAGGACAGTGCCCAGATGCGCGCTCAGCGATGCGAGGAAGGGATGAGTGAGGATGAGGCGAGGGAGAGGGAAATCCGCCACCTGGAGGATCCACCTGTGCACAGGGGAGAATACTGGAGAACAGGTAAGGAAATAACAGCTTACGTGCGTGAGGAACGAAGGCACAGGCCGGGAAGGAATGGTCGTGCACTGGAGTTGGGAGCATAGACGAGCAGATGGCTCCAGGCCAAGGCTCCAGGCAGAGCGGGTTAAATAGTCAAGAGGCTGATGAGGCGCAGGTGTGCACGCCGCTGAAACAGATGACAGGCGAGAGTGAGTTGTGACAGTACTCCCCCCCGGAGCAGTGCCTCCCGGCGCTGGCTTACCTGGGTGCACCCGGTGGAACTCCGTGATAAGTTGCTTATCCAGCACAAAGGAAGGGTGCACCCAGGATCTCCACTCAGGGCCATACCCCTTCCAGTCCACCAGATATTGTAGCCCGCGACCCCGGCGGTGGTAATCCAGGATGGAGGTGACCCTCCACGCCGGGTTGCAGTCGATCATCACGGGAGGGGGAGGCGCCCTAGGAGGAGGACAGAGTGGGTCAGAAATCACAGGTTTGACTTGGGAGACGTGGAATGTTGGACAGACACAGAGGGAGGGGTGGAGAGCCAAATGCACAGCCACCGGATTAATTACCTTAGTCACAGGGAAAGGACCAATAAAGCGTTGAGCCAGCTTCTTCTTCTCCGCCTTCAGGTTGATGTCTCGGGCAGATAACCATACCTGCTGGCCCACCTGGTAACGAGGAGCGGCTCTCCTGTGGCGATTTGCTGCGTTGGAGTTGTGCGCCGCCGTGAGTAATACTGCTTGGTGCGTCTTGGTCCACAGGCGCCGGCAGCATCTAAGATGAGCCTGGATGGAGGGAACTGCCACCTCGCCCTCCTCTTCGGGGAACAACGGAGGATCGTACCCCAGGGATGCCCGGAAAGGAGACATCCCGATGGCAGATGATAAGGTGGAGTTATGGGCGTACTCCACCCAGGGCAGATGGGTGCTCCAGGAAGAGGGACTCGAGGAGGTGACACAGCGCAAAGCAGCCTCCAGCTCCTGATTAGTGCGCTTGCACTACCCATTGGACTGTGGGTGGTGACCGGAGGACAGACTCACCATGGCCCCCAGGGCGTTGCAAAAGCACATCCAGACCTTAGACACGAATTGAGGTCCCCGGTCGGAGACGACGTCAGTCAGGATCCCATGTAGCCTGACAACATGCTCGACCAATAGGTCGGCTGTTTCCCACGCTGTAGGGAGGCCGTGGAGCAGCACGAAGTGGGCAGCCTTAGAAAACCGGTCCACGATGGTCAGGATGGTGTTGCAGGAGTTGGATGTGGGAAGACCGGTGATGAAATCCAGGGCTACATGAGACCAGGGCCTTCCGGGGACCGGCAGGGGATGGAGGAGCCCCGCTGGGGGGGGAGGTCGAGGTCTTGTTCGTTGCGCACTGGGGGAAGGCACGGACATAATTGGCGACATCATTCCAAAGTCCGGGCCACCAGAAGGATCGTTGGAGGAGCTCCACCAGCCGGTAAATTCCAGGGTGACAGGCGAGCTTAGAAGTGTGCGCCCAGTGGATGACGTCACCCCGGACGGATGATGGCACGAACAGCTTCCCAGCTGGGCCGCCACCAGGATCAGGTTCGGCCTCCTGTGCCCTCTGGACCTTGTCCCTGATAGACCATGAAACGGCCCCCACAACGCACGAGGCCGGCAGGATGGTGTGGTCTTGTTCTTCTGGGGCCTCTGGGGCAAACTGCCTGGACAGCACGTCTGGTTTCCCGTTCTTGGAGCCAGGGCGATAGGTGATGGTGAATCTGAAGCGGCCGAAGAACAGAGACCAACGCGCCTGGCGGGCATTCAGACGCTTGGCCGTCCTTAGGTACTCCAAATTTTTGTGGTCTGTCCAGACCACAAAAGGATGTGCTGCCCCTTCCAGCCAATGACGCCACTCCTGCAGCACGAGCTTCACTGCCAGGAGTTCTCTGTCGCCGACGTCATAATTCCGCTCCGCTGCAGACAAGCGCCGGGAGAAGAAGGCGCAGGGGCACACCACCCCGTCCACTGGAGAGCGCTGAGACAATACTGCCCCCCCCCACCCCCATGTGTCAGATGCGTCCACCTCGACCAGGCATTGTAGTGTTGGGTCTACCTGGGTCAGGACCAGGGAGGAGGAGAACTCCATCTTCAGCGTCTCGAAGGCCGATGCCGCTTCCTCCATCCACCGGAACGGCACCTTGGGGGAGGTGAGGCGGGTCAGGGGAGAGGTGATGTTGCTATACTTTGGTACAAAACAGCGGTAGAAGTTGGCGAATCCTAGGAATTGTTGCACCTGTTTCCTGGATGAGGGAGTGGGCCACTCAACCACCGCTTTGACCTTGGCAGGGTCGGGGAGAAGCTGGTTGTGGGACACGATGAAGCCCAAGAAGGAGGTCTTGTTGGTGTAGAATTCACATTTTTCCGCCTTCACGTACAACCTGTTCTCGAGGAGCCACTGGAGGACCCACCTCATGTGAGCCTGATGTTCCTCCCGAGACTGGGAGAAGATCAGGATGTCGTTCAGGTAGACAAATACAAAGACCCGCAGGAAGTCACAAAGAATGTTGTTTATGAGCCGCTGGAAGACGGCCGGAGCGTTGGTGAGCCCAAACGGCATGACCAAGTACTCGAAATGGCCGCTGGGCGTCCGGAACCCCGTCTTCCACTCATCGCCCTCCCGGATCCGAACGAGGTGGTACATGCTGCGGAGGTCCAGCTTGGTAAACCAGGAGACCCCCTGGAGGGAACTGAAAGCGGAGTCCATGAGGGGGACCGTGTATTTATCTTTCACAGTGATGTCGCTTAAGGCCCGAAAGTCAATACACGGCCGCAGGGACCCATCCTTCTTGGAAACGAAGAAGAATCCGGCTCCAAGTGGGGATGAGGAGGGGCGGATGATGCCTGCGCTGAGCAACTCTTTAATATAGACGTCCATGGATTCCCGCTCCGGGGCAGACAGGCTGTAAAGACGACCAGATGGCAAGGGCGCCCCCGGGTGGAGATTTATGGCTCAGTCATATGGGTGGTGGGGAGGGAAGGGACAGAGCTTTGGACTTGCTGAAGACGAGCCCCAGGTCGTGGAACTCCGGGGGCACCAAGGAGAGGTCCGGCGGGGGTGAGTCGGAGGTGGGGAGAGGCACTGACGGGGTGCAGGCAGCGGACTGGAGGCAGGTGCCCAAACAGAAGGCGCTCCAGGAGAGGACGCTGCCAGACTGCCAATCGAAAGCTTGGTTGTGGAGATGCAGCCATGGGTAGCCCAGGATGACGGGAGCAGCCGAGGTGGACAGGACGAACAGGCTTAAGTCCTCTCTGTGATTGCCAGAGATGATGACGGAGATGGGTTTGGTTTGATGGGTGACCCTCTCCAGAAGTATGCGGGAGAGAGTGACAAGGTTAAGGGGGGCTTGCAGCGCTTGGCATGGGATGCCCAGGCGGGTTGCCAGGCTCTTTGAAATGAAGTTCTGTTCCACCCTCGAGTCCACCAGTGCGTGAGTGACATGCCCGATGGGATTATGACAGAACCTAATTGGAAGGAGGCATTTGGAGAGGGGATTTGACTGGGTTGCGTCTGCGAGGCCCCCTACAGCGACTCGTGGACTCCCCCTTTTGGCTTAATCGGGCAGGCCTCCACGGAGTGCTGGTCGTCTCCGCAATACATGCAGAGACCCAGTTCCCTGCGGGGCTGTTTCTCCGCCAGTGGAAGCTTGGTCCGCCCGATTAGCATAGCCTCAGATTCATCGGCGGACTCTGGAGCGGGTAACGCCAGGGGGCAAGACTGAGAGGCGCGGGTAGAAGCTCCGCTTGTGCAGCTGTAAGTCTTCCACTCGGCGGCCCGCTCCCTCAGCCTGTTGTCCAGACTAATGGCTAATGAAATTAATTTGGATAGCCATTCCGGCTGATCCCGGTAGGCCAGCTCGTCCGGCAGACTGGAATTCAAACTGTGGAGGAAGATGCTGCAGAGGGCAGCATCGCCCCAGCCAACTTCCTCCTCTGCCACCCGGAAGTCGACAGCGTAATCTGCTGCCAATCGACTACCCTGGCGAAGATTAAGTAGCCGATTGGTTAGCACGCTGTCACGATCCGAGTGATCAAAGACTTCGTGAAAGTCGTGCACGAACTGAGCATACGTTAGGTTCGCATAGCTGGGCCTCGTCATTATGGCGTAAGCCCAAGCTAACGCTCGCCCTTCCAGGAGGTTGGCAACATACCCAATCCGGCTATGATCAGTCGGAAAGTCCCCGGGGACGCGCTGGAATACCGACTCACACTGGAGGAGGAACCCGCGCGCTTCACCAAGTTTCCCGCTGAAGTGCGAGGGTGTCGGAATAGGGGTGAGCCGGGTTGCCGGCCCCGGGCTAGCCTGGTTAGCTAGGGGAGTGATGGGAGCTGGCCCGCTATGCTGAGCCAAAGGGAACACCTGCTGAGGATCCAGGCGGTCCAACCAGTGAGTGATCTGGGTGAGCTGGTTGAGAATTACCTGTTGCTGATGAGCTATTAAATCCACCCGAGACTCGAGGGTGGATAGTCGGCGTACGAGCCCGCTGTCCGCTGGGCTGCTTTGCTGGAGCCATACTGACATAATGTTGGGCCCAGGGAACACTCACACAGGCTCGAGTGTGATTCAAAGGCTTTATTGAACAGCAACAGGTGTTTGGATGCGTGAGTGTGAGATGTGGAGGGATTGCAGGAGGACAGGGAGTGCCGAGGGCGGAACAGTTTGCCGTGCAGCCAGGCAACCCTAAAGGCAGAGCAAAGACAAGGGTGAGTGAAGGGTTTCCGCTGAAACAGATGACAGGCGAGAGCGAGCTGTGACAAAAACTAGAAAACGATCAATTCCACCTTCCCATTTCCTCATTTCTTTTGTTTAGGGCTCTGTCCACTCTTTCATCTTTACACTCCATTTCTTTATGCCTCCATTTAACCCTCACAGCCTACACATACTGTACACCATTTTCATTTTTTTTTTATTCGCCAACTCATGTCATGGTTATTTTCATACTTGCCTTCTGTGAGGAGGAGATAACTACAACACCAGGGAGGACGAGGAGAACAGACTTTATTCCTGATATTCTGAAATACCCTTCAAAAGAGGAAAGTGTGTGTAGAGTGAGACAGACAGAGGACACAAGTAGGCGATATGACACATTCGGCGTGCTTTATGTAGGAGTTTCCCCTATTGTTTTTTCTGATGATATAATGGTGGGGACAGCATGGTGAACATTAGCTGTAGCATACAGAGTACTGCTGGATTTATATTGTGTCAATGGAAATATCGGAGGAGCTATTTCTGGCTACAAAGCAGAGTATGCAAATGCAAGGGGCCCCCCAAACTACAAGATCATGCTTAACATCCATTCATTTTCTTAACTGCTTAATCCTGGGAGCCTATCCCAGCGTCTTTGTGTTGGAGACTGGGTACACCCGGACAAGTCACCAGTCCATTGCATGCTCATGCTCAACATATGAGAGTTAAAATTACCTTCAACTTTTTTTTTTTCCTCGTGGCACAGTAAATGTGTGGGCCCTAATGCTCACCAGGAAACATCAATGAAAATTCGTGGAGATAAAGCTGAGATCATTCCACTGAGCTTTGGTTCTCACAATAGGAGGCAAATCAGAATGGCTCACTCAATGAGACCTTAACCAACCAAAGTAGATCCTAACAGAGTGACAGGGCTGTGTTTTCTTGTTAATAGCGTCTACAGAAACCCAAACCGATGCAGAAAAGCACTGAAAGTGAAATTATGATCTAAGTATGCACTCATGGATCACCTCCAAAATCTCATGGGTTTGTCTGTTGCCCAAGAGCCACCTCTGGTGAAAATGTCATCAAAATCTGTCCAGTAGTTTTTGAGTAATCTTGCTAAAAGTTCTTTCTTCTTCTTTCACTCTCCACTGTTCCCTTTCAGCGTCATCACAGCATATCATCACCTGATATTGCAATGATCCGCATGTTGATTTGGCAAGGATTTTTTTTATGCCAGATTCCCTGCCTGACACAACCCTGCCAATTTATCCAGGGTTTGGTGTCAGGATCACTGGTGAGAGTGCACACACAGACACACCTCTGCTATTAATTGTTCACCTGATCACCTGCAGCGGTGCCTCATGCTGTTGATTACCACCTGCCTTATTTTAAGCCCATGCTGCTTAGTAGCAGATTGTGGTAATCCAAAAGGGTTCATACTGTCTTCTAAAATGACAGGGTGAATTGTGGGATTTATGTGTTGCTGCTCTTGCTAGTTTTGTGTGTGTGTGTGTGTGTGTGCGTGTGCCACTCACTACCCACTCCCTTCCTGCCCTTGGTCAGTCAGCTCTTTGTCTGCATCTCCTTCTGGAACCTCCTTGCCTGGATCCCCTGGGTCAGATTCCTGAAAGCAGTCTCGCGTGAGCTTCCACAATATTCTATATTCAGTCATCCACTAACCCAACCCACAGTACCAGGCCCGGGCACTAAGCCCCAGCTGGATTTTCACCTCCTCCAACTCCACCTGCCCTCTCTGGTCATGGTCCTTGCTAAGCTGGAGCTCTCTCCCTGCTTGCTGGTTAAAGCCTCTTCTCCCCACTTGTGAAATAAGATCCAATCTTATTGACATAATGCATATTACCATTATCCACGAGTGACTCACCCTTTCCCTTCTCTCTTCTCTGCAGGAGTATTCCGGTTTAGTCTGCTAACAGTCGCTACAAATAAAATGTTCAAGCCTGCATCTGATATGTTTGCTGTTTTGTTTTTTTTTCTGCATTTGGATCTGCTAATTGGTTCTAACCATGTTCCTTGTGACTGGCACAAGGAGTAACCCTGTGGCTGGATAACAGCTTTACTACCTCCATTCTATTATGCTAAGCACCAACCTAGAAGGCAAGAAGTAGGGGTGGGCAATATTGCCTAAAAATTATATCACGATATTTCTGTGAATTTTTACAATAACCAGTCCCTCCAGGATTTTGCAGGATGTTTTTATGATTGTTAAGGCCCAGAAAGCTTGAATTCAAGGGAGCTTTTTTAAAAAATTGCAATAAATGTTGCAATGTTTTGAGAGTTGGTTTTTTTTTTTTTTGCACTAAAAGTTGTGGGAAGAACTACAAATTTTAAAGCAGATTTGTCCAGTTTACTGCAGATATTCTTTATAACAATACAAGAAAAGCACAGGATTATCAAAAATATCCTATTACAGTGATTTGTAAATTAAGCAGAAACTTTTGCAAATGATTTTTGTCTCTTATTTTCTTAAATAGTCAATGCAAATGACAGTCAGTATAATATAAGTCATGAACTGTTAGAGCATAATTCAAATTTTATTGAATAAACCTCCCAATGACAAATATTTTTTGCAAAAATTAAAAAAAAGTCAAAATGCTCTGTTCCAAATTATGCACAACAGAGTTTCAAAACATTTTATTGGTTGTGTCAGCATCCCAGTTCTGGATGTTCTGCCAGACTCAGTCTCATGGCTTTTCTCTGTATTTATTTATATATCTGTTGTATTTTTTATGCCTTTTTGAGTTGTCATACTACTTTCTGCTCATGTTTCAGTTTGTATCGACCATGCCTCGTTTCATTTGTAATTATTATCTAGTGTGCTATTGTTTATTTTTACCCTTTTACTGTTGACAGCTGTCAGGGGCGTGAAGTTTGTGTGGCCGTTCCCTGTCAGCTGTCAGGTTTGGTTCGCTTCCCTCTCACTGCCTCAGCTGATCCCAGTCATTTATCCTCGCTCTCTCTCCTGCCCATTCAGGTACCCACACCTGTTGTTCATGGTGTTAATAGGTTCTGATCCCTATTTAAGGGGCTGCGGTTGTTTGTCCAGTGCAGCACCCTCCTTCAACTTCAAACTACCTACTACTACACATAAGTCCTTTGTTTTTTTTTGTGCTAGGTGTTTTTCCATTTTTTTCTCTCCAGTTTTAGCCAATGAAACCCTCGCTTTAGCTAGCTGCTATTTTGCTTACTTGTGTTGTTCCTGCACTATAACCAGGTTTAGCTGGCGAAGCTCTCGCCTTAGCAGTAGCTATCTTAGCTTACCTGTATTGCCTCCACTTTTTGTGTTATACTTTTTGTTCTCTCAATAAATTTGCAAACTCACAGCCAGCATTTGGTGCCTTTTTCTCTGCCTAGAAAGGCCATTATGACAGGTTATAAAGAAATGAAAATGGTCATTTGTTGAATTTGCAACATTAGGAGGTCATATTTACCGAAATCAAAAACTATTTCAATCAAAAACATCTTAACAGGCCAAGTTACATGTTAACATAGGACCCCTTCTTTGACATGACCTTCACAATTCCTGCATCCATTGAATTTATGAGTTATTGGAGAGTTTCTGCTTGAATTTCTTTGCAAGATATCAGAGTAGCCTCCCACAGCTGATGCTTTGATGTGAACTGCCTTCCACCCTCACTGACCTTTTGCTTGAGGATGCTTCAAAGGTTCTCAATAGGGTTGAGGTCAGGGGAGGATGGGGGCCACATCATGAGTTTCTCTCCTTTTATGCCCATAGCAACCAATGACAGAAAGGTATTCTTTGCAGCATGAGATGGTGCATTGTCATGCAAGGTATGGTTCTGCTTTTTGTACCATGGAAGAAAGTGGTCAGTCAGAAACTCTATATACTTTGCCAAGGTCATTTTCACACCTTCAGGGACCCTAAAGGGGCCTACCAGTTCTCTCGCCATGATTCTGGCCCAAAACATGACTAGACCACCTCCTTGCTGACGTTGCAGCCTTGTTGGGACATGGTGGCCATCCACCAACCATCCACTACTCCATCCATCTGGACCATCCAGGGTTGCACGGCACTCATCAGTAAACAAGACTGTTTGAAAATTAGAATCAGAATCAGAATCAGAATCAGAATAAGATTTATTGTCATTGTTCATGTAGTAGACAAACTAGGAATTTGTCTCGGTGCCATGCTGCAACATTAAAAACATGATGAGATAAAGAGATAAACTAAAAAACTAAAAGACTAAAAACATGCAATAAGTGTAGAATAATAAGTAATAATAATAATAATAATAATAATAATGAGTAATACTAGTCAAGGCAGTTTTAAATAAATTAGCAAGTAGCAGATAATATGGGGTACCACAGTGCAGTCGATAATGCAACAGAAAAACAGTGATGAATGACATGAGCTGCTGTATATAGTGCACGAGAGTCAATAAGTCACTTAATGTTCAGCAGTCTAATGGCAGAGGGGAAAAGCTGTTCATGTGCCGGGAGGTTTTAGTCTGAATGGACCGAAGTCTTCTACCTGAGGGGAGGGGGGCAAACAGTACGTGACCAGGGTGTGAAGGATCGGCTATGATCCGGCCTGCACGCCTCCGGGTCCTGGAGATGTACAGGTCCTGGAGAGATGGGAGCTTGCAGCCGATCACCTTCTCAGCAGTGCGCACGATGCGCTGCAGCCTTAGTCTGTCCCTGGCAGTGGCTCCTGCGTACCACACGGTTATGGAGGAGGTGAGGATGGACTCGATGATGGCCGTGTAGAACTGCACTAACATCTTGGTGGGTAGCTTGAGCTTCCTCAGCTGCCGCAGAAAGAACATCCTCTGCTGGGCCTTTTTGATGAGGGAGCTGATGGTTGGCTCCCATTTGAGGTCCCGGGTGATGGTGGTGCACAAGAAGCGGAAGGAATCTGCAATGGTGATGGAAGAGCCTGTGATGGTGAGGGGGGGCAGGGGGGTTGTGACTTTCCTGAAGTCCACAATCATCTCCGCTGTCTTCAGAGCGTTCAGCTGCAGGTTGTTGTGGCTGCACCAGGACACCAGCTGGGCCACCTCTTTCCTGTAGACGGACTCGTCGCCGTTGGAGATGAGCCCGATGAGGGTGGTGTTGTCCGCAAACTTGATCAGCTTAACAGACTGGTGGGAGGAGGTGCAGGAGTTGGTATAAAGGGAGAAGAGTAAGGGGGAAAGTACACAGCCCTGGGGTGATCCGATGCTGATGCTAACAGAGTCCGAGACAGACTTCCCCAGCCGCACATGCTGCCTCCGGTCCGTCAGGAAGTCGGTGATCCACCTGCAGAGGGAGTCAGGCACGCCGAGCAGGGACAGCTTGTCCTGGAGCAGAGCGGGGCGGATGGTGTTGAATGCAGAGCTGAAGTCCCCAAACAGGATCCTGGCGTAGTTTCCCGGGGAGTCCAGGTGCTGCAGGATGGAGTGGAGGGCCAGGTTGACTGCGTCATCTACAGACCTGTTGGCACGGTAGGCAAACTGCAGCGGGTCCAGGAGGGGAGTGGTGATGGACTTGAGGTGAGACAGGACCAGGCGCTCAAAGGACTTCATGACTACAGAGGTGAGCGCTACAGGTCTGTAGTCGTTAAGTCCAGTAATCCGTGGCTTCTTGGGGACAGGGATGATGGTGGCGGATTTGAGGCAGGTTGGCACGTGGCATTGCTTAAGGGAGGTGTTAAAAATGTCTGTGAAGACAGGAGCCAGCTCTTTCGCACAGTGTCTCAGGGTGGAGGGAGACACACCGTCCGGCCCGGGGGCCTTGCACGGGTTCAGTCTGGAGAATTGTCTGTGCACGTCCTGCTCACTGATGACAAGGGCAGGGGGGGAGGAGGAGGAGGGGGGGGGGGGGGCGCTTTTGATGAATTAGGGGCCGAGGAGGCAGTGGAGCTGGGTGGAGTGGGGGAGTTGGACACAGCTGACGAGGAGTCAAAACGGGCGTAATGTTGGGAGGTGGAGGTATTAATGTGGAACATCTTTTTTAAGTAGTTTTACTTTAATTGGGCTCACCTGGCAAACTAATTATGACAGGTGTCTGAGATTGATATCAGTAATCCGAAGAGCCCTGAGACACAATACCATCCATGAGTTTAATTGAAAAACAAAAAATTGAATGTTTATGACACTAAAATCCTATTTGCATAACTAGAAAAGAACTCAGAGTGGATACCTCCACCAAGGCACCTTCCGTCCCTCATGGATCACCTCCAAAATGTAATAGATTTGTTTTGGAGGATTCTTGCTAACACAGTGTGAGAAGATAAGAGCTTTGGTGGAGGTATGCATTTTCGGCTCATCACCACAATGTTATGGGTTCCTCTCTAGTCCAAGGACCACTTCTGGTAAAAGGATCATCCAAATCCATCCAGTAGTTTTGGAGTATTCTTGCTAACAGACTGTGAGAAAATAAGAGCCTTGGTGAAGGTATGGACTCTCAGACCATCACAAAAATTTAATGGCTTCATTCTTGGCCCAAGGATTCCCTCTGATGAAAATTTCATCAAAATTCATCCAGTAGTTTTTGTGTAATCCTGCTAACAGACAGACAGATAAACAAACAAACCACCCCGATTACATAACCTCCTTGGCGGAGGTAATAATTTGGAACATGGTGCACTTTTTCATAGCACTGTAGAGCTCTTCCTGTGTATAAAAAGCTTATCTTAAGCTGCAAAAATATGTAGCTTTTACTTGAGTGATTATATAACAATGAAGTCCGAGTTGAAGATTTTATGCTGTGTTAAATGTCAGAATTATGAAAACCCAAAATTTACACACCGCCAATTCAACATGGTCTCTAACAGAAAACATCATAATAATCTTTTACCTGATTTCTCTCCATTAGGAGGATGTAAAAAGTTCCATGGGTGGTTGCTGTAAAAATAACTGTCTTGATGGAATACACAATGAGAAAGAACAGGCAATTATAGTAGGCCATTAAAACCCTGTTGTGATAATTTGAGTGCAGTTTGAATAGAAATAAATCTTGTTCACACATTGCCATTTTTTTATGTTTTACTGAGGTGTTTCAATTCAAATGTAAATTAAAAAAAAACAATAAATATATGGTTTTGGAAAGAGGAAATATAACAGGGACATTTCTGATGGTGATGTTAAGAGTGAAGAGGTGAGCTGTGGTTCAGGACCATTTCAAGAACTTTCTATAATAGGATGTTTTTAAACTGGGTCACTGTTGGAACCGCTGCCTACAGGCGTGGGTGTCCCCGAGTTGCAAACATTTTACAGCCACTCTTCATGTCTACAAGTGGAAAAGAGTTTGAACTTTTAAAAGAGATTTTTAAATGTTGATTTAAGTGCTGCCTAACCTGGCGGTCGCTGCTAAGCATTCTGATCAAGCGTAAAAAGGTTATCATATATTGACCATCCCAGTGAGCTGACATTTCCCAGGCACAGCCCCGCAGTGCGTGACTGTGAGAGCGAGCAGCAGCATATTTATCAGAAATATTCCATATTTAAAGAGAGAAGGGACCATGGGGAGTGAAGGTCGCTGCTCTCACATTCACTCTTCTTTTTTCCCTTTCTCTTTAACACAACAACATTTCAGCCCATGCAGTTTCATTGTGTATCCCAGAGCCACGCACAATGGTTTATTCGAAGGCCTTGATTTTTGAAAGGCATGCACAGGCAGAGGTGCTCAAAGTGTCCTTTTGCTCTTGCTGCTAGGCAACAAGATATAGTCAGCTGCTGTCACTCAGTTCACAAGTAAAAGAAGAAAATGTTTGAAAAGTGATGTAATTGGCTTAATTGGAGCAAAAAAAGAAATTTGGATTGATTTCAGCCTCAGCCTGGTGCTCTTATTTTATCACATTGTTTTTACTGAAGCAATAGCAAATCACAAACTTTTGATTTTCTTTTTTGGCTATTTGGTTTATTTAATTTAGTTATTTCTTTCCATTATTGGGCTTTTTGTATTTTCACATATTCACAGTAAAGAATAAACCCTTTTGTCTTGTAGTCACTACTTAGTAGACCTTAAAACAGTTTCTAAGGTTTCAGCCATTTCTAGCTTTCTGGGGGCCCTATGCAAGACTGTGTTTGGTGCTCCTACTTTTAAACCATAGGAATAAGCTGAAATCTATGAGTCATTAGAAAGTAGTTCTACCTCTTATCTGTGGAAATTAATATCAGCTGGGTAGGTACTTCATGAGTGGCTATACGTATAAAGGTTTTGTGTTACCAAGATTTTATACAAGAAGCGTCTCATGATGGGTCAAAGCCAAGAGCTCTCCCACAACTTTTGCAACACAGATTGATGGACGTGGTTACAGATGTATATCAAAACTTCTGAATCATCCATTGAGCATCATAAGGGCCTTTATCCACAAGTGGAAAGAACATCACACTGCCATTAACCAGCAACACACAGGAGCTCCTCACACGATATCTGATAAGGGAGTCAGAAGGATAGTCACAAGAGTAACCCAAGAGCCAAGGACAATTCAGAAAGAACTCCAGAAAGACGTGGAAGCAGCAGATACAATTGTGACAGGAAAAACAATAAGCAACGTACTCCACCATCATGATCTTCATACATGCTCATCTTGCAAGAGTCCTTTATTTATTTATTTATATTTTGTGTACTTTATTGATTATGAAATTCAGGTCATCCACCTAGATGGAAGAAGCAGCCGCGGTACGGCACCATCCCTTCACCATTCACACACACACAGACCTAGGGCCACGTTAGGGTCTCCAATTAACCCACCCTGCATGGTTTTGGCCTCTGGGAGGAAACCAGAGTACCCAGGATAAACCCATGCAGACACGGGGAGAACATGAAAACTCTACACAGAAGGATCACTGATGGTCAGGGGGTAGAATCGAACACGCGATGGTCAGGGGTGGAATCGATCCCGTGACCTTCTTACTGTGCTGCCACTGTGCTAACCACTGCTCCACCGTGCTGCCCAATTATAAAAGAAAAAGGAATATTAAAGCTCTTTCTCTCTCTCCTCCGTGGATCACCATGTGATTGTGGTGAAAGGGTTTGCATGTTCTCATGATCCAAGGAGCTATGTTGTAAAGAGCCAGAACAAGAGCGGTCCAGTGGATCCCCATGAAAAAGTTACAAGAACCCACTGTACACAAGGGGTGTCATTGGTCCGCCGTTCTCCAGTAGGCTCATCACCTGCAAGACGGATCATGGTGCTGGAGAAATCAGGCAACAGTCTGGGCTTGTCTGCTTGGACTGCTGCCCCAGCAATCTGGACTCCCGGATAAGGGGTAGAAGATGGATGGATGGATGGATGGACGGACTTCACACCATGTCTGGAGGAGAGATGGCATGACCATAAATGTGTTCCAGCACACGATTTACACAAAGCAGGAAAACCTGTCAGGGTGTGGGTTGAGTCTAATGTCTTGATTGTCATGATTCTGAGCACGGCTGAGAGCCGTGCTAAGCCTCTGGTTGGTTTAAGTCATTTTCTGTTTTTCCACATCTTTGTTGATTTTGTATTAGTGTGATTGTTTATATACAGTATTTTTTAGTGGTGTTGGACGATTAAAATTTCTAATCGCGACTAATCTTTTGGAACATTGAATTAATTGCGATTAATAATGCGTTAATCGCGTTTTTCCATTCAGTGTACCTTAAGTTGCTAATTTTTCAAGTTTCTCATACTATTATAAACATGGGAGTGGACAAATATATTTGCTTTCTTTACCTGCAGGTTTATTAACTCTTTGAGTGTGTTTGTCGCCGAATCGCGACATAAATATTTACCACTTTCAAGAGTGGTAAATATTCTTTATCAATAAAATAGTTCAGATTTCCAAGGCTATAACTTGAAAGCGGTAAGAGATAATGGCTTACTGTCAATTGGAAAGATGTAAAATATGATCCAAAGTTTCAGACAGGAATAAATTTACGCATCTAATTTGCATAATGTCGCAGCACTTCTTTAAATTACATAACTCAGTCAAAACTGGACTTTGGACGCATTTACACAATGAATGGTTCAGTGTTTTGACACCGTTTTTTGTACAGAGGTACCTCATCATCTTATCTTCAAAGTATATTAACAAGAAATCAGTACAATATAAAAAAAAAAAACACACACACAAAAACCTGCAGAAAATTCTCACTTACTTTTGACAAAGGGGGGCTGGCTGGCTGGCTGGCTGGCTGGTGTGGCCATTGCGTTTTCACCAGTCATGGTTGTTATTTTGCATTCTGTCAGTCATGTTAAAGTCTCTGCCACATCTACAAAGTCTTATAATTATCCCACATAAGTTTCACTTGTATCCCGCAGCTAACAGATGAGCTAGCGGCTATCTCCCGCTACGAGAGCATGTACAGAGAGAGTAGCTTGATGCTATTTACAGAGACGTGGCTAACAGAACTAGCAACAGATGCTAACATTGAACTGGAGGGTTTCCATGCAATACGGGCAGACCGAACACCAGACAGTGGGAAAGCAAGGGGCGGAGGAGTGATAATGTATGTCAATAACAACTGGTGCTAACCGGGACATATCACGGTTAAACAACAACACTGCAACAAAGACATGGAGCTGCTAGCTGTTAGCATGCAGCCTACATATCTCCCGAGGGAATACTCACACGTGATCTGCATTGTTATTTATGCAAATCCGACGGCGAACACTGGGACAGCGCGTGACGTCATCCACTCAGTAACTGGCAGGTTGCAGACAGAACACCCAGATGCTCTTCTCCTCATCTCAGGCGATTTCAACCATATTTAACTGTCCCCCATTCTGCCCACGTTCACCCAGTATGTCACATGCCACACTAGAGACAATAAAACACTGGACTTATTCTATGCAAATACTAAGGAGGCATACACCTCATCACCATTTCCCCCACTCTGGAGATCGGATCACAACTTGGTTCAACTCCTGCCGGTGTACAAACCCCTAGTACACAGACAACCTCCGGTCATGCGCACAGTGAAGTTATGGTCTGAGGAGGCAATGAACGCTCTAAAGGACTGTTTTGAAACCACTGCCTGGGAGCAGCTCTGCGATCCACATGGTGAGGACATCGATGGCCTCACTCACACCATCACGGACTACATCAGCTTCTGTGTGGACAACACCGTACCTACCAAGACCATACGATGTTGCTCGAACAACAAACCCTGAATCAACCCTGAGATAAAAACACTTCTGAGAGAGAAGAAGAGGATCTTCAGGTCGGGGAACAGGGAGATGCTGAAGTCCGTACAGAGTGAGCTGAGGAGGAAGATCAGAGAAGGCAAGGACAGCTTCAGGAAGAAGATGGAGGACAAGCTGCAACAGAGCGACATTGGCGGGGTCTGGAGAAACCTTAAAACCATCTCTGGGCTCCAGAATATCTCCCCCCAGGCCACGGGGGGCAGGGAGTGGGCGAACAATCTGAACCTGTTTTTTACTAGGTTTGACCAACCCCCCCCCCCCCCCCCCCCGACTGCACAGCAACCACTGCTGCCTCTAAAGACATCAAGTCCTGCTGCCCACACCCCACTCCACCAACACCCCCCCCACTCCCAGCACACAGCCCCCCAACATGACCCTCACTAAGACCCAGGTGAGGACGGGGCTGAGGAAGATCAAGGCGAGGAAGGCCTCGGGACCGGATGGCATCAGCGCAAAGCTCCTCAAGTCCTGTGCAGACCAGCTGTGTGGGTTTGTGGAGCACATCTTCAACCTCAGCCTGAAGCTGGGGAGGGTACCACAGTTGTGGAAAACATCTTGTGTGGTACCTGTACCAAAGACTTCCCACCCCAAAGACCTGAACAGCTACAGACCAGTGGCCCTGACGTCTCACATGATGAAGACCCTGGAGAGACTGCTCCTTGCTCACCTCTGCCCCCTGGTGGGACCAGCGATGGATCCACTCCAGTTCGCCTACCAGCATGGCATTGGGGTGGAGGATGCAGTGATCTTCTTCCTTCACCATTCTCTGTCCCACCTGGAGAAGCCCAGGAATGCGGTGAGGATCATGTTCTTTGACTTCTCCAGTGCTTTCAACACCATCCAACCGATGATCCTGAAGGACAAGCTGCTGTGTGCAAGGGTGGACCAGCACCTGTCATCATGGATCCTGGACTACCTCACTAACCGGCCACAGTTTGTGAGAACCCGGGACTGTGTGTCCGACACAATCATCGGTAGCACGGGGGCCCTGCAGGGAACGGTTTTGGCTCCCTTCCTGTTCACCCTTTATACTGCGGACTTCTCACACAACACAACACACTGCCATCTACAGAAGTTCTCTGACGACTCTGCGATCGTCGGCCTCATCTCCAACGGAGATGAAGCTGAGTACAGAGGACTTATCCAGGACTTCGTGGACTGGTGCCATCGGAACTGCCTCCAGATCAACGCGAGGAAAACTAAGGAGCTGGTGGTGGATTGCCGCAGGCAAGGACAACCCCTCACAGCACCAGTAAACATACAGGGAACAGACATTGAGATGGTCATATCCTTCAAGTACCTGGATGTTCATCTGAACAATAAACTAGACTAGTCACACAATACCAACGCACTCTACAAGAAGGGACAGCGCAGGCTGTTCCTACTGAGGAGACTCAGGTCTTTTGGTGTACAAGGGGCGCTGCTGAAGACATTCTACGACACGGTGGTGGCATCAGCCATCACTTTTGGAGTGGTCTGCTGGGGCAGTAGCATTACAGCAGCCAATAGGAAGAGACTGAACAAACTGATCAAGAAAGCTAGCTCTGTCCTAGGGAAATGCCTTGACCAAGTGGAGGAGATAGGAGAGAGAGGGATGGTGGCTAAACTGTCGTCTCTGCTGGAGTCCGAGTCCCACCCTATGCAGGACATACTGAACGCACTGAAGAGTTCATTTAGCAGCCGACTACATCATCCTAGGTGCGCAACCAAGAGATTTCGCAGGTCCTTCCTACCTACGGCTGTCAGACTGTATAACCTAAGCAGGGCTGCTCGCAGAGATAGCAAAAAAACGTGACAACCTAATAGTATTGAATGCAAAAGACGCAATAGACTTACACAATGGTCCCCTCCAGTATACAACTAGGACAATATCAGTCACTACGGAGGGTGACAATATGTATGGGTACATATTCATACTATGTAGGATAACTAAGTAGACGGTTATGCTGTTTATTCCATCTAGCTACAATGCTCCGCACTGTGTGTATTTATATTTATATATTTATGTGTACATACGTATGTATATTTGCTGCTCTTGTTTTTTCTTGTCTTCTTGATTGTTGCTCTGAGTGTTGCTGCCCCTGTGCTGTTGCAATCCTGGAATTTCCCCATTGTGGGACTAATAAAGGCTTATCTTATCTTATCTTACTTTCCATGTACAAAGCCGATAAAAGTGACGGTCACTGATCACGGACATATTAGCATTCTGGGCTAAAATGCTGAAAACAGGAAAAGGAAATGAGTTCTTCTTCTTTGGTGTATTACGTGTCATCCACTGAGTCCTCCAACGGATGTCTGCCACCTTTTGAAACTGGCAAATCAGTACAAATCAGTACAAATCCCCAATGCAGGCCCCAATGCAGGTGATCATGTGAGAGTGAGACGACAGGCGCAGTGCTGCGCTCTGCCACTAGGGGCATGCAAATTCACACACTCAAAGTCAAAGTCAAAAGTCAAAGTGCCTTTATTGTAATTCCATTGCTAATAAACAATGCAACGGAATTGAGATACTGCTCCCTAAAAACAATCACACTCACAGTTCACTCATGCATTTAACATTCTTATAATTACAACAATAAATAATGCTTGAAGCAATATTACCTAAATGTTGAATACAATATGTACATAGCAATAATGAAAACATACTGAGCGATAAATATATAAGACCAGCTTATACACACAGGGTTACTGCCACAAAATAACTTAAAATAACATAAAATAATATCAACAGTCTGTACGTGTTACATAAATCTGTTCAAAATATGTATTGCTGCTAGGAAAAAACTATGATTAAACCTGGTAGTCCAGGTTTTATGGGATCTGCACCGCTTTCCCGAGGGGAGCAAGTGAAAGAAATCATGGCCTGGATGAGTGCAGTCTTTAATAATGGCAGTAGCTCTGTTGAGGTACCAAGACCTGGAAATCTCTTCCAGAGAAGGGAGAGAACAGCCAGTGATTTTTTGCGCAGTCTCGATCACTCTCTGGAAGGCTTTGTGGTCTGCGGCTGAACAGCCCTCATACCAAACCGTGATGCCATATGACAAAATACTCTCAATAGCAAAGCGATAAAATAAAACCAGCAACTGTGCATTCAGGCCATTCCTCTTGAGGAGCCTCAGAAAGTGTAGACGTTGTTGAGCCTTTTTTATCGTAGCTATGGTGTTAAATGCCAAGGTAAGGTTGTGAGAAATATGAACACCCAGAAACTTAAAAGCCTCCACCCTCTCCACGCGCTCCTTGCCTATATATAGAGGAGGCGGCTCACTGCTATGCTTCCTAAAATCAATAATGAGTTCTTTTGTTACCTCCGCCAAGGAGGTTATGTTTTCATCGGCGTTGGTTTGTCTGTCTGTTTGTTTGTTAGCAAGATAACTCAAAAAGTTATGGACGGATTTTCATGAAATTTTCACAGATTGTCAGAAATGGGGTATCCTACAGATGATTAGATTTTGCTGGTGATCCGGATCACCGTCCAGAAGAAAACCGCCATTACGGAAAATGCGATTTTCGTGAATAACTACTGAACCACTAATCCTATCATTGTCAATCCAATTGCTAGTCATATGTTTTCATGGTCAAGGAATCTGAAAACGTACACACAAACACTGTATGGGGGGAACTGTGGTGCTTGGCGGAGGTCTGCGCTCTCCGAGTGCTTTTCTAGTTTTTTTGTATTCAATAGCATTTTATTATCTGAGCACCATCTCACCAGTTTCTGGACCTCATCTCTGTATGCGGACTCATCTCCTCCTGATATGAGCCCCACTACTGTTGTGTCATCTGCAAACTTCACTATAATGTTTGTGGGATGAACAGGTATGCAGTCATATGTGTACAATGAATACAAAGTGGGGCTCAACACATAGCCCTGTGGCAAACTTGTGTTAAGCATGACTGTAGAGGAGGAATGGGGTCCGAGTCTAACAGTCTGTGTTCTGTTTCTTAGGAAGTCCTTAATCCAGCTGCAAGTGTGAGTAGGCAGACCAAGCTGAAGCAATTTGGTGATGAGAATGTTGGGAATAATTGTATTAAATGCCAAGCTATAGTCCACAAACAACATTCTTACATAGCTCCCCTTGTCTTCCAAATGGCTGAATGCCGAGTGGAGAGCTATAGCAGTAGCATCTTCAGTGGACAAAGGGTTAAAGCTCTCAATATATCCAAAATGACAAAAACTATCCAGTACATTCTCCAGAAATAATATTTCTGGTGCGCCCCTACAGGCACGAGAAGTGCATAAATCATAAATCATGACTCTTTCATTGTTTGCTAGCGGCAAGTCCCAGAAAAACCTCCTTGAGGGCCTGGTATCACTGAAAAGCTTAGAAATCATACTTTCTAAAAATAGATATGTTTTTGCGGAAGACGTAACTACTGACCGATCGAATGCAAGTATTCAACCTAGCCAAAAAATAAATAAATTGTCTTTCCGGGCCGTTTTGGTGTACTTCCTATACATCAAATATCATTTTGAAGGTCTTTCAATACAGAATATGGAAATAACGTTACATCAGTTTTTAAAATGTCCTCAAAATGACTAATTTTGCCAGCACAGGACATTTGTTTACAGTATTAGCACCTTAGCAGTGGCGCTAAAAAACGGAGCTACTATCGCGCTTGTGACTACACCCCAACGTGCTACAAAAACGGTGAGAGTGAATGGACATTCTGAACACAGCTTGAGAATTTTTT
Organism: Pholidichthys leucotaenia; assembly: GCA_020510985.1. Classification (NCBI taxonomy): domain Eukaryota; kingdom Metazoa; phylum Chordata; class Actinopteri; order Cichliformes; family Pholidichthyidae; genus Pholidichthys; species Pholidichthys leucotaenia. The sequence continues at coordinate 220,393,135 of CM035843.1, forward strand.
TAAACTGGTACTCACCAACAGTTGGACATGTGGGGATGAAAACAGGCAAAATTCTCTCAGTCTCAGCAGATGGAGATCAGCAATAACCTAGCATATAGCTAGTAGCTACTAGCTATGAGCTAGCTTGCTTCCACAGAAGAACAACACAACATCCAGGCAAAGTTTTGGAGGAGGCTATAACAATTATCCAGGTGAGATCGCTAACAGATCATGTTGTAAACTTAAACATGACAGCACTTTGGTGATGTCCATGGCTGTAATCAAGCTTGTCTGCATGGCACACACAGTGTAAGTGGCCACAACGGCATTGGTACGGACAGCTGCAAGGCCAAAAAGTACTGTTTTCGCTTTCTGCCATTAACTACCATTAACCGCGATCACAAAATTTGTCGCCGTTAACAGCCGTAACGCGTTAACAGGTGATTAATGCGATAACGCCAACACCAATAGTATTTTTGTATTGTCTTGTTTTCCAATTTAATTCCCTGTGTTTGTTTTCCCTTGTTTTAGTTCTCCTTTTGTAGTCAGTATTTATTAGCTTGTTTTATTAGCTTTCCTCAAGTTCTCATTTTGTGTATTTGTTACTTCTATCCATTCTGTGCTTAGTTATTATTCTTAGTGCATCATTATTCATGTATTTGTTCCTGATTTTCTTTCTTCATGGTTGGTGCTTTTACTTTGACAGTCATTGTTTACTTCCTCCTGTCAAGGCCTGTTCGCGGGCTTTGACAGCTGTCACCTGTTAGGTTAATCACTCATTGCTCATGTCACCCACACCTGATCCGGATGTACATTCTTTCCTGCCTATTTAAGAATGGTTGTTCAGTTTACTCATCGCTGGGTCATTTTCTATCTCTCATTCCCAGACAGAGTCCCCATCTCCTTTCTACCGTATCGTAAGTCCAGCCTCCGAGCTGGGAAACCGTAGCCTTCTTCTCTGTTGAGTGTTTTTGTAAGTTTGTGTGTTAATACTTCTGTGATTAAATGTGCAAAACTCACAGCTTGCATTTGGTGTCTTCTGTTCACATTTGCCTTGAAGGGCAAGTTTATGACATTAATTTTCATCCATTGTATTTCTCTTAAGCATAGACTTATTCCACATCCTTGCCTTGTGTTTATTTTGTTTTTTTTTCTGCATTTATTATTTGTTTGATTCATTACTCTGACAGTTCTGATATTTATCCTTATTATGATAATGATCTAGATTCAGTTCTTGTTTATCATAGTCATATCTCCCCTGATTCCCTGCTTGTTCGTCTCCCTCTGTGTGTGTGAGTAGCCCTGCCCCCCTGTCACTGTCAGCTGCCTCATGTCAGCTGTCAGTGATTAGTCTTTCCACCTGTCTGGTGTTGTCCTGATTATGTTCAGTGCATTTAAGGTCTGGGTTCATTTCTATACGGTTCGGGTTCTTTTGTCATGTCGGTGTGATTACACACTTCTGTCCATCCTGTCCTGCCTTAGCCCATCTGTCCTAGCTTAGTCCTGTCCGGTTCTGTCCTAGCCTGTTTTTGCCTTTTGTTGTGCTTCCAAGCAGTTTTGTTATTTTCTGTTTAAGCCCTCGTGCTGTGCCAGTGTGGCCAGCGCTTAATAAAATCAATTTTGTAACCTACGTCCAGCGAGTGGATCCAATCCTTCCACAAATCTGACAAAACCAAGACAGTAACAGGCCCTCCTGTACAGTTGTTGAATCCATGACTCCTCCCTAAAATGTGGGTACGGTGCAGCTGTCTGCCTTATGCGGGCAGAAATCAAATATCAGGGGGCACAGCATTCAAGAACTTCCCTCAAATGACTGAGAACATCGGACTTTGGACAATTTCTGTTAAAAAAAGTGAAAAGTAGTGAAGAGTTGATATGATCTTGTGAAATGAGGCAGTTATTTAGGACAACTTTGATCATGTTTGACATCAACATCAGCTAGTAGACAAATATATATGAGACTAAATAAGGAAAATTCCAAAAATAGGTTTCTTTAAAAAAAAAACATTGCTTTTGCATGGTGTCATCTGATTGGGAAAAAAAGAGTACAATTTTTTCTTTTTTTTTTTTACAAAAAAAACAAAACAAAAACAGTCAAGCATGGTCATTTTCAACCAGTGAGTGCAGGTGCTTCCACGATAAAAGCATGGGGAGTCACAAGTGGATAAATGAGATGCGCATAGAGCCCAAAAACAGAATGCAAAGTGCTTCAGACTCATTCAAAACAATCACAAAAGCACCCCCCGCTGCTAAAAAAATGCATCACGCATGATTACAGCCCCGAGGTACAACATGTCACATCAAAGTTAATTTCCCCAAAGAGGACATTCAGATCATTACACTCCAAAAGAGTGACCCTTGATTTAAGGAGGAAAAATCACGGCATCAAAGTGCTTTGGATGTCCACATGCGAAAAGTTGAACAGCATCCACCTCTGCTGTTTTACCACTTTAGAGAACCACTTCTTTTGATTTCTTTAACCTTAAGGAAGTTTTTCTGAGTGTTTCTTGTTTCCATCAACAGGAAGGCTCTCCTCCATTCAGTTAGACATAGAGGATAAATTTGTAGAAGTGGAGAGCACTTCCACTGTGGCTGTTCAACGAGTACAAAGCAAGGACGGACTTGTTAAGGATTCTTATAATCAAGTGTATCTGCAAGGAGATGTTGTTTCTTTATTCTTTTTGTTGGCTTAGGGGAAATTAAAATTTCTCCAAACTCTTTCTTACTAGTGAGTAAAGTAATGCATTATAGATACTGCACCTGTGTGTGTATGCATTTGGTCTCTTACTTTATTATACATAACGATGCTTAATGGTGAAAGAAAGTTTGTTTAGATTCCCCAATATTGTATCATCACCACTTACCTTCTTAACTATGCTTAACTAGGACCCTAGCAAAATGCTCAAGTTCACATCCATGTGGTGGCTAAAATGAATGTATATTTATAAAAAATATAAAATTGGTTCCTTGAGTATAATATAAAATTAGTTCTGGTAATTTATTAAATTTTTTAAACTAATTAATAGCAAACATTGCCAAAAAATAATTGCAATTTAGTCACAATTAGAGAATTTTAACTAATTAACTAGCTAGTCAGCTAACTGCAATTAATCATAGGGGAAACTGGGGTCGGGGTGGAGTGGATGTGTATACGCACAATACTCACACAGTTTTTTTCCTACTCCATACACAAATAATTTTTACCACATGTTCAATCTGCTTACCATGGCAATCAGCCTCAACAATACCTTTACATTGGTGCCTTGAGAGCTCTTATTGTGCAAAAATCTAAAGGAATTCAACATATTTTCAGTACAGTATTCTTCCTATCTTGGAATGAGAAATGAGGTTTGTAACAGAGGGAAAAAGAGTACAACTCACTCTCAAATAGTGAGAGTTGGCACCACTGATGTAGTATTGCTAGCTGTACACATTTTCCTTGCCTAATGTTTTATCTGTTAATGTTGCTTAAATTTACTAATCCAGTGGGAGATATTGAAAAAATAAAAACATTAATTACATCATCATAGTGAGAAAGTAAAATGTAACAGATTAATGGTGTTAAAAAGTGAATACCTACATGTTTTGTTTTGTAAATATATATTAAATCAGATCAGATCCATTTTACTGTAGTAATAAACACGCTGCATATTACATTTGAATTTGAATTGAATTGAAGTTTTTATTCGGTAATGAACATACAAGCAAGAGTTGCTATTGTTACTCATCCAGGCTGAGAGCACATTGGCATGATGAACTGCATTTTTAATTTTGTTTTGACATATATACAGTGGATATAAAAAGTCTACACACCCCTGCTCAAATGTCAGGTTTTTGTGATGTAAAAGAATGAGACCAAGATAAATCATTTCAAAATTTTTCCACCATTAATGTGACCTATAACCTGTACAACCCAACTGAAAAACAAACTGAAATCTTTTAAGGGGAAAAATAAAAAAAACTTACAATAACCCAGTTGCATAAATATGCACACCCTTAAGCTAATACTTTGTTGTGGCACCTTTGGCTTTTATTACAGCACTCAGTCTTTTTGGGTAGGAGTCTGTCAGCATGGAACACTTGATGTGACAATATTTGCCCATTCTTTTTTGCAAAAACGCTCCAAATCTGTCAGATTGCGAGGGCATCTCCTGTGCATAGCCCTCTTCAGATCACACCACAGATGTTCGATTTGATTCAGGTCTGGACTGTGGCTGGGTCATTCCAAAACCTTAATCTTCTTCTGGTAATGCCATTCTTTTGTTGATTTGGATGTGTGCTTTGGGTCATTGTTGTGCTGAAAGATGAAATTCCTCTTCATTTTCAGCTTTGTAGCAGAAGCCTGAAGGTTTTGTGCCAACACTGACTGGTGTTTGGAACTGTTCATAGTTCCCTCCACCTTGACTAAGGCCCCAGTACCAGCTGAAGAAAAACAGCCCCAAAACATGATGCTGCCACCACCATGCTTCATTGTAGGTATGGTGTTCTTTTGGTGATGAGCAGTGTTGTGTTTGCACCAAATATACCTTTTGGAATTATGGCCAAAAAGTTCAACCTTGGTTTCATCAAACCATAACACATTTTCCCACGTGTTCAGGAAAATTCAAATGTGTTTTTGCAAAATGTAGCCGGACTTGGATGTTTTTCTTTGTCAGATAAAGCTTCAATCTTTCTACCCTATCCCATAGCCCAGACATATGAAGAAGACAGGAGATTACTGTCACATGTACTGAACAGCCAATACTTGCCAGAAATTCCTGCAGCTCCTTCAGTGTTGCTGTCGGCCTCTTGGCATCCTCCCTGGCCAGTTTTCTTCTCATCAATTTTGGAGGGATGTCCAGTTCTCGGTAATGTCACTGTTGTGCCATATTTTCTCCACTTGATGATGACTGTCTTCACTGTGTTCCATGGTATATTTAATGCCTTGGAAATTCTTTTGTACCCTTCTTCTGACTGGTCTCTTTGAGAAATGAAATCCCTCTGATGCTGTAATTACACTGTAATTTCCCATTTTGGGATCAATAAAGTACATCTGTGGTTTGGAAGCTCTCTGTGGACCATGGCTTGTGCTGAAAGATGTGACTACAAAATGTCAGGAAAAACCTACTAGGACATCTGAACTTGGGGTTAATCCGAGGCACCTGAATTTGTGGCAGGTGTGTGCTGACTCCCATTTAACATGAGTTTAAATGTGATTGGTTAATTCTGAACACAGCCACATCCCCAGTTATAACAGGGTGTGCATATTTTTCCCTACAGTATTTTTATTAAGTTTTATATTCCAGAATCAGAATCAGAATCAGAATGAGCTTTATTGCCAAGCACGTTTACAAGTAAGCATACGAGGAATTTGACTTGACATTGGGCGTGCACGATAGGCGCATCCCAATGACGCGGCAGCCATGACAAGGCGCCTGTCATACAGTGGAGAGTAAAGAGAGGAAGGGGGAGGGAGAAAAACACAATAGGCAGAGAGAAAAAAACATAGTTATCAAAATAACGCTCGTATAAGCTCATATAAAGCTCGAATGAGCCAAATTGTGATTACACAGAAAAAACCCTCTATGCACAATTAGCAGACAATGGATCACACATTAACAAACAGCAAGTTGAGAGAGGCAGTGTGTGTGTATGTTAGTCAGTGTATGTGTATCAGTCATGTGGTGTTGTATGCAGTGTGCCTATCAGACTGGTGAAGAGCAAAAATCCTCTCTCAGCAATGTTGGATGTTATGTCTTAGTGCCTGAAACTTAGATAGCATGTCCTCCAGAGATCAACTCTCAGTGCATGTCCGATGGAATTTCTAAGCCAGTCACATGGCGCTGTCGTTGAGAGTTATTACTGTACGCCAGGTTGTTTATGTTAGAGAGAAGTCAAGCCAAAACTTTCTACTGCCTTATCTTCATCCAGGAGGAGTGAGAGCTGCAGGGCGCCGAAACAAGGTCAACTAGCACAGTTCACTCAGAGTAGGAATTTTCATCTCTCGACCGATTCAGTGCTTCATAATTTCCATGTACATTTCCAGGCTTTAAAATCCTTTCCTGGAGAGCTCCTAGCGACATCGAGATGTTACCAATCTTCCTGTTCAGTTCGCCATTAGCCGCTATCAGAGCCCTCCCCAGCTGGTCAAATTGATGAAAGAGCTTCGCTGGGTCAGCATTTTGATTAGCTCTGTCCATCTTCTTTAGTTTTCGATACACCAGGACCACACCAAAGCCGATCAGTAGTAGTCCTGAGATCATGATGCCAAACAGGTAGATGTCTTCCACATCTTCGATCGAAAGGTCACACAGACACAATATACAGCTTTATGTTTGGTAACAAATGTGACCCATGCTGGCAAAATGAGTTGGAATGTGCACCACACCATTACGAGCTGCAGGCACGAGAAGTCATAAATCATGACTCTTTCTTTGTTTACTAGTGGCAAATCTTGGGAAAACCCCCATGAGTGCTTGGTCTCATTGGAAAACTTAGAGAATGTACTTTCTAAAAATACATATGTTTTTGTGGAAGACATACAGTAATTCCTGACCAATCGAACGTGAGTTTTAAACCTAGAAAAACTATAAACAAATTGTCTTTTTCCAGGTCCGTTTTTGCGCACATCCTACAAATTAAACATCATTTTGAAGGTCTTTCAATACAGAATATGGAAAAAGAACGTTACCTAAGTTTTGATAATTTCCTCAAATGTCATGATTACTGAATGAGCAGCTCAAGTGCAGGGTGCAACACCAGAGTAAATACTTCACACAGGGAAAAGTTTAACCGTTTATTCAAATTTCAAAAAGGGAGGACAGCTAAAGAAATCGTCACTCGCCAGAGGAGAACACAGCCTGTGGAGGAGAGATGAGAGAGATTAGCTGGAGAAGGGAGGAGGAAGGTAGAAAAAACATTAGCCACTTACGTGGGCCGAGCAGGGAACCCGGCACAGAATCCAGCGCGGCGAGATGAACCAGCAGGGTGAAACTTCTGAGGATGAGGAAGGGGGAAGGCTGGGCTGTGTCTAACCGGGTGGAGAGAGGAGCTGCAACGGGATAAGGGTGATGAGGCAGGTGAGCACATCGCAACCCCTGAAGACACACTGCTCAGGTGGCAGCAACCTAGAAGAGGAGGAAAAGAGGATATTAGACATATAAATCCTCAAGTTAAATAATATACTTGCTTGTTTAGTACTGCTAGACAGTGTACCCAACGAGCCAGCGTTAAAGCACTGAAGATCAGATCCTTTTAAACGCTAGTGAGGCAGAGGTAGCAGGTGCATCTAATCTCCCAGGTGTGATGATTGCCTGCAGAGCAGGGGAATCAGGAAGGAGGGGGCGAGCGCTCACCAGAACATGACAGTGCCCCCCCCCCCCCCCCCAAGGAGCACCACCTGGCGGTCCACTGAGATTTTCCGGATAGGCTTGGTGGTAGGCCTGGATCATCCCTTGATTATGGAATTAGGATCTTGGGATCCAGGACCTTTCTTCAGGGCCATAGCCCTCCCAGTGGACAAGGTATTTAAGGCCTCGACCCCAGCAGCAGACGTCCAGAATCTTGGCAGAGAGGGCTGGTGGAGAGGGGTTTAATGTTGGAGATGTAGAAGGTGGGGTGCACCCGGCGAGCTTGTGGAAATTGTAGTCAGACCATGGCGTTGTTGATGACCTCAGCGATAGGGAAAGGACCTAGAAAGCAATGTGAGAGCTTTCTGGATTCCGCCTTGAGTGGTATCTGGTCCGCTGACAACCACACCTCCTGCCCGACTCTGTACTTCAGTGCTGGAACCCTTTTCTGGTCAGCATAATGGTGGTTACGTTCCATGGGCCAGAGGAGGGCAGCTCAGGTGGCTCTCCAGAGCTTGTGGCAGCGGCGAATGTGAGCCCCCCGTGGATGGCACCGCCACTTCCCTCTCTGCCATGGGCAATAGGGCGGGGGGGTGTAGCACATGGAGGCCTCGAATGGTGTCAGCCCCATGGCAGCGGAAATAGCGGCATCTACCCAGGTCAGATGTGTACTCCATGACGACAGATTGTCGGCTGCCACACACCTGAGGGTGGCCTCCAGGAACTGGTTGGTACGCTCAGCCTGCCCATTGCTTTGGGGGTGGTGACCAGACATGAGGCTGACTGTGATCCCAAGAGATCGGCAGAAAGACCTCCACACTTGAGAGATGAACTGTGGGCCCCGGTCAGACATAATGTCCACAGGGATCCCATGGAGGCAGACAACATGGATGGAGATGAGGTTGGCAGTCTCAGCAGCAGACGGCAACTTGGAAAGGGGAATTAGGTGAATGGCCTTGGAAAACCTATCAACCACAGTGAGGATGGACGTCTTAACGTGAGGGGGGGGGGGGGGTCCAGTGACAAAGTCTAGAGCTATGTGGGACCAAGGTCAGCTGGAGACGGGGAGAGGATGCAGGAGACCAGCTGGGGGTGTGGAGTCGGACTTATTGTGGGCGCAGGTCTGGGATGCCATGATGTATTCCTGCATGTCCCTCAACAGGGTGGGCCACCAGAACACTCGCCGGATCAGGTCTATGTTGAGATGAACCCCAGGGTGGCACATGAAGTGACTGGAATGGCCCCACTGGATGATGTCGCTGCGGAGGGTGGCAGGCACAAATAGGCAGTTTTTGGGACATCCTGCTGGTTCAGGCTCTGAGGACCGGGACTGTCTGACCCTCCGCTCGATCTCCTAGGTAAGGGCTCCTAGGATGCACGAAGGTGGAATAATAGGCTGGGAAAGGGATGGGGGGGGGGGTTGGAAGGGTCGGAGCTAAACTGCCTGAAGAGAACATCCGGTTTAATGTTACGTGACCCCGGCCTATAAGTGATAGTGAAATTAAATCTGTGGAAGAATAAGACCCAGTGGGCCTGCCTGGCATTCAGTTGGCGGGCCGACTGTAAGCATTCTAGGTTTTTGTGGTCGGTCCTCATGACTATGGAATGGATCGCTCCCTCCAGCAAGTGCCTTCACTCCTACAGGGCCAATTTAATGGCCAGGAACTCTCATTCCCCAACGTCGTAATTCCTCTCGGCTTGGGTGAGCCACCGAGAGAAATACATGCACGGGTGGAGCTTCTGATCGGAGGTCGAGCGCTGTGAGAGGACAGCAGCCACCCCCGCGTCAGAAGTGACCACTTCCAGGGTAAACTGCAGCTGAGAGTTGACCTGGGCTAAGATGGTTGTATTTGAGAACATTCCCTTTATTTTGATAAAGGCCTGTTCAGCTCCCTCAGACGAGACGAATGGCACCTTAAAGGAGGTCAGCAGCATCAGAGGCTTTGCTACCCCACTGTAGTTCCTGATGAACCTGCGATAAAAGTTTGCGAACCCCAAGAAGTGATGAAGCTCCTTGCGGGAGCAGGGTGTTGGCTAATCCAGCACAGCCTTCACCTTAGCCCAGTCAGCCCTCAGCTCTCCCTCCGCCACAATAAATCAAAGGAAGGAAGTGGAGTTGGTGGAAAAACTCGCACTTTTCAGCCTTCACATAGAGCTGGTTCTCTAAGAGCCATTGTAAAACGGCCCTAATGTGGACCTGGTGCTCATCTGGTGAGCGGGAGAAAATCAAAATGTCATTTAAATAAACAAATACAAATTGATTCACCGTATCGCGGAGGACATCATTAATAAGATGTTGGAAGACGGCAGGGGCATTAGTCAGCCCGAAGGGCATAACCAGGTATTCAAACTGTCCTAGGTGTGTTTTAAAAGCTGTCTTCCACTCGTCCCCCTCGCAAATATGGATGAGGTGATACGCATTGTGTAAATCGAGCTTGGAGAAGACTCGCACGAGCTGAAGGAGCTCGAACGTGGAGTTGATCAAGGGCAGATAATATTTATCTTAAATTGTGATTGCATTAAGTTCACGGTAGTCAATGCATGGACGCAGAGATCCATCCTTCTTTCCAACAAAGAAAAAAACCTGCCCCAAGAGGAGCCGAGGATGGGCGAATGAGGCTGGCATTCAATGAATCTTTAATGTACCTCTCCATTGCCTCCCCCTCCGGCCCAGAAATACTATAGAGCTGCCTGGACAGCAGCCACACACCCCGGAGGAGATCAATAGCGCAATCGAAGGAGTGGTGAGGAGGAAGAGAAAGCGCTTTCGACTTGCTAAATCCTCCCCAAGGTCGTGATAGACTTCGGGTACAAGGGTGAGGTCTGGCGGCTCAGCCGGAGGGGAAGAAATGGGCAGGGCTGGAGAACACTTGGCCAAACTTAAACAAGACGCCAAACAGTATGGGCTTCAAGAGGAGATGGAGTTTTGAGGCCAATTAATGATGGGATTGTGCCTCCTAAGCCAGGGCTATCCCAGGACCACCGGAGAAGAAGAATTTGGAAAAATAAGAAACAATAACTTCTACAGGTGGTTCCCAGAAAGAAGGACCGATATCTGCGTCATGCAATGAGAAACAGATGCCGCCTTCTGGCCCGATAAGGAGGTGACTGACATGTTTTGAGACCCAGAAAGCAGACGCAGACCCAGAGATTAACTCAGTTACCTTTATTATGTAATGTGTGTAAGGGTGTGTGCGTTTGTGTATGAATGCAGCAGCCGGGGCGAGCAGAGCACCGTACAGCCTGGCAACCCTATGGAGGAGCAGAGACAGGGGAATTAGTGACAACACTCTGGTAGAATTGTGCTGTAATGTTAGTCTCACTGTTGGTGAGTTGGAAATCAGCTCAGGCTTGGTCGCGAAGGCTCCAGCCAGGAAGACAGCGTCTTCAGCCCCAGTTGCACAGCTTGATGCAAATAAATTCTTTAAAAATCAGACAATGTGATTTTCTGGATTTTTTTTTTCTCATTTTGTCTCTCATAGTTGAGGTATACCTATGATGAAAATTGGAGACCTCTCTCATCTTTTAAGTGGGAGAACTTGCACAATTGGTGGCTGACTAAATACTTTTTTGCCCCACTGTAGTTGTTAGAGGATGGGAGGCCGGTGATGAAGTCCAAGGCCACGTGGGACCAGGGCCTGCCAGGGATAGGGAGAGGATGAAGCAGGCTGGCCGGAGGAGAGGAGGACGTCTTGCGAGTGGCGCACTGGGGACAGGCGCGGATATACTCCCCAACATCCTTCCGGAGCGATGGCCACCAAAAGGTCCTCTGCAGAAGGGCCACAGTGCATGTCATCCCCGGGTGGCACAAAAGCTTGGAGGAGTGGGCCCAATTAATCACCTTGCCCCAGACGGCCGATTGAACATACAACCTCCCCGCTGGTCCCCCACCTGGGTCTGCCTCGGTCTCCTGCGCTCTCAGGACCCTCTCCACGAGAGGGCGTCAATGATGCATGATGGGGAAATGATGGGGTGCACCGATACCTCCGCAGCATCAGAGGCAAATTGCCTAGATAAGACGTCAGGCTTGGTGGTCTTGGACCAGGGGTGGTAGGTGATGGTGAAGTCAAAATGGACAAAAAACAGGGACCAATGGGCCTAGCGCGCGTTCAGATGTTTAGCCATCCTGAGGTATTCCACGTTCTTATGGTCCATGCAGAAGATGAATGGCGGGGAGGCCCCCTCCAGCCAATGGCGCCCCTCCTCCAGTGCCAGCTTGACCACCAGGAGCTCCCTGTCCCCGGTGTCATAGTTCCTCTCCGCCGGGGAGAGGCAGCAGGAGAAGAACGCGCAGGGGTGAATCTTGTCGTCAACCGGGGAGCGTTGAGATAACACATTTCCAACACCAGAGTCCAAAGCGTCCACTTCAACCAGGCACTGCAGAGCGGGGTCCACCTGCGCCAAGATTGGAGGAGAGGAGAATTGAGATTTTAAATCCACAAAGGCCACCTCAGCCTCCTCTGTCCACCGGATGGGCACCTTGGAGGAGATGAGACGGGTAAGAGGAAGGGCAATAAGGCTGTAGTTCTTAGTGAAGTGGCAGTAGAAGTTGGCAAATCCCAGAAACTGTTGTAGCTGCTTCCGGGAGGAGGGAGTCGGCCACTCTACCGCCGCTTTTACCTTGCCCGGGTCCGCGATGATTTTGTTATGTGAGATGATGAAGCCCAGGAATGACGTGGCTGAAGTGTGGAACTTGCATTTTTCCGCCTTCACAAACAGCTTGTTCTCCAGCAGCCGCCGCAACACTCGCCTCATGTGCACCCGGAGTTCATCAAGGGACTGGGAAAAAAATCAGGATATCATCAAGGTAGACAAAGACAAATGAGCCCAAAAAGTCCCTCAACACGTCATAGATAAGCCGTTGGAATACAGCAGGGGTGTTGGTCAGCCCAAACGGCATGACAAAGTACTTGAAATAACCGCTAGGGGTCAAGAACCCTGTCTTCCATTCGTCACCCTCCTGAATCCTCACCAGATGGTAGGCGTTGCGGAGGTCTAGTTTGATAAACCAGGAGGCCCCCTGGAGGGAACCAAACGCCGTGTTGATGAGTGGGAGAGTGTATTTATCCTTGATAGTAATGTTGTTGAGATCTCGGAAATCAATGCACGGTCTCAGTGAGCCGTCCTTTTTGCCCACGAAGAAGAATCCCACCCCCACCGCCGAGGACAAAGGACAAATTATGCCCGAGTTCAAGGACTCCTTGACATATGTTTCCATAGCCTCCCGCTCCGGAACTGACAGGCTGTACAGCCGACTAGATGGTAGCAGAGCTCCGGACCAGAGGTTGATGGCACAGTTGTATGGGCGGTGGGGGGGAAGAAATAGGGCTTGGGACTTACTAAAGGTGGCCCCCAGGTCGTGGTATTCCAGGGGAACCTTGGACAGGTTGGGCAGAAGTGCATCAGGGACACCGAGAGGCACGGATGGCGAGCAAGCAGTGGATTGAAGGCACGCACTGAGGCAAAACGAACTCCACGAGACTAAGTTCCCGGAGCGCCAGTCAATAGTGGGTTTGTGCAACCGGAGCCAGGGGTAACCTGGGATGACTGGAGAGGTGGAGACCGGAAGCACAAACAGCCTGAGCTGCTCACGGTGATTTCCAGACACAATAACTGATACAGGGGCAGTTTGTTTAGACACCACGGCCAGTGGGGCTTTGGACAGAGCAATGAGTTTAAGAGGTGTCCTCAATTGGTGGCAAGGAAGCCCCAATCAGGTTGCCAGTTCCCCAGAGATGAAGCTCTGCTTGGCCCCTGAATCGATGAGTGCATGTGTGGCTATCTCAACTTGGTTATGAACAAAACGGATGGGTAATATGAATTTAGTGAGGGGATTGTTTTGGAGTGAGTCCGTGAGTCCCTCTACTGCGATGCACGGACTCCCTCTTCTGGCTGTATGGGACAAGTACAGCCATGGACAAAATTGTTGGTACCCCTCTCTTAATGAAAGAAAAACCCACAATGGTCACAGAAATAAATTGAATCTGAGAAAAGTGGTAATAAATAAAAGTTCTATGAAAATTAACCAATGAAAATCAGACAGTGCTTTTGAATTGTGGTTCAACAGAATTACTTTAAAAAACAAACTCATGAAACAGGCTTGGACAAAAATGATGGTACCCTTAGAAAAGATTGAAAATAATGTGACCATAGGGACATGTTCAACCAAGATGTGTCCTCTAATTAACATCACAGGTGTCTACAAACTTGTAATCAGTCAGTCGTCTTATTTAAAGGGTGACAAGTAGTCACTGTGCTGTTTGGTGACATGGTGTGTACCACACTAAACATGGTCCAGAGTGTCATGGATCGAGCGCCGATTTCGTCCACCGATAAACCGATTTCATCACCGATAAACCGTACAAACTCACTGGTGTCTTGTGGCGTCTTATGATGGCTCGCGAGGACCATTCATGGCAGTAGACTGCCGCCAAACTGAGACGCCTGTCACCGTGAGTTTGCTGTGGTTTGGAGTTTTCCCCTTCGCTTGGGCTTATGAACAGGATGTCGGCCCTCGAGCATGGGTTTTACCCTGAGTGGTTTGAGGAGATTGACGGCTATTTGGCTAAAGCCCATCGTCTCATGCCCACTCCAGCGGCAGGTGACTATTTGTTCCTCGCCCAGCGGGCCTTATTAAGATACCACCTCACCTCCTTTCCGGAAGGAGGGGAGAGGATAACATGGATTGTGGCTCAGCGAGAGTTAATTGAAAAGGCACTCCAGGAACCTTCTCCTCCTCCCTTGAGTACGGCATCCCCGAGGAGAGTGGAGGTCCATAGGCTGGAGGGAAATCCAGGCAGGAGGCCGACAGAGAGGCATCCCCGCTCCACGTTTCGGAATTCAGCTCCTGTCGCCTGTCCAGTCCCGGCGCCATGTGTTCCTGGTCCCCTCGCCGCACCGTCGGCCAGTAAGCATCGTCGCCGTGTTACAACCAGGCCCAAGTGAGAATCCCGTCCGGATCCAGCTCCAGGTCGTCGGAGGAACCCAGCCTCCCAGTCAGCTGCATCTCCCACATCATGACAGGAGGGAATCCCCGCAGTCGCCTCCCCCGGGTCATCTGTCTCAGCTGTTCCATCAGCTCCTCGTGCCCGGATCGCCTCGGCTGTCGCCCCCTCCTCCTCGACGTCATCTCCGGCTGCTGTGAGTGCTGTGAGTTGTGCTTCGGCAAAGCCCGTCAGCAATCCACCATGAGCGGCTCCTCCTTGTCTCCCCGAGGGGCCTGCCGTCACCATCCAGAGGGGAAAAAGAACTCCATCCGCTACAGCAGGCACCATCCGTCCTCCAGGAAACAGGCAAGTGCAAGTTCAATTTCCTCCCCGTAGTTGTAATTTGCCTTGTCTGACTCCTGGGGGTGGAGTTCGGGGTCCGCAGTCCCCCGAGCTCCCACCACCTGCTGTAGCCTCTGTCATTAAACCTGCTGCCTCTGTGTCTCCCTCCGCTGAGCTGTCCACGACGCCAGGCCTACGTCACCGGACGAGGAGGGGGCCTGCGGTTCTGGAGAGCCTGGTTCCAGCCCCACAGCCATGTCGTGGGCAGAGGAGGAGAGCGGACTGCAGCGTGGAGCCTGCGCCGACGATGAAGCGATCCCTGGGTCTCCACAGAGGAGCAGTTCGAGCCAGCGGGTCGAGGGTCCCCTGCCACCACGCCGTGCGTTAGCGCCGGAGTGTCCTCAGACTGCGGAAATCATCACACCAGCTGCGGAACCCGCCGTAGCCGAGTGGGAGCCTGACGATGATCTTCTTCGTCCTGAGCCTGGATCAACGAAGTCCTGGACAGCGACAGAACCCGAGTGCAGGCAAGTGCTCTACTTTGCTTTTCTTCTTTCTATTTTGGAGCATTTCTGCCTGCCTCTCGGGGAGACGAGCCAGGGGCAGCCGTCCGCTGCACCCAAGCTCGTCTCGCTGGGCTCTGTCGCTACCGGTGATCCTGATCCCGGTTCTTTCCTTTCTCCTGAGCCTTCTCCCAGGGTCACCGGTGCAGAGCCATTCCCGGTCGCTGCACTGGAGGTTCCGGGTTGGGGGCTGGAGGTCATCACTGGTGTTGCGCCGACCCAATCGGGGTCCAATGCGGGTGCAACACCGGTATGGGTCAAGGTCGCTGAAGGAGCTGCAGACCCTTTGCCACCTGACATTGTACGGGCTCATCGTCATCATCATCCCCCTCCTTATCGTCACCATCCCAGCTCATCGTCACCGGGGGCCGTTGGGGGTCTCTACTTTTGGCCCGGCTCTCCCACATCTTTCCCCCCGCCAGGGAGGCCATCGCCAATTGTTTCCCCATGGTTCTGGTGGCTGAGGGATGCGGGTCGGCTGCCTGAGGAGCTTTTTCGCCGGTTCGACGCCCTGGGTTGGCCACCCGACGTACTGTTTTTTTAACTGGGTGACCTGGTTCGGCCGCCGGAGGTTCTGACTTTCTGGGCCTGGGACTGGGGTAGGCCGCCCGAACATTTCCTCTTGCTCTTAATCACCCTTTGGCCATTGGACGCAGGGAGCCCACCGGAACTGTTCCCGTTTTACTGGACTCTGCCTGTCGTCATCCTCATGTGTTGTGTGGTCCCACTGAGGTATAAGGTCATTCGGTGTCATTGTTCTGATCAGTGTATTTGTCATTGTTAGCATGTTTTTTTTTTCTCCTCTCCCCTCTCCTGTCTGAGGGATGAAACGTGCCTAACTTGTGTTTTTTTTGTTTTTTCCCTGCTCTGTGTGTTTACTGTGCGTTACGGAGTGTGGTGGTTTCTGTAAACTTTGCTCAGTAATTGCCTCATTTGTGCCCTGTCCTAAGTATTATTTGTGCATTATGGAGTATTGTGTTTTTCTTTTAACCTTACTCTGTAATTACCACGTGTTCCCGCTCATCGTTATGGTGTTTCCTCTCTTTTGCTGGTTCTCACCCTCCAGGCCTGTTCCCCCATCCGCCCACCCCGGGGGGGGAGGGGGGGCTTGGGTGTCATTGGGCGCTCGTAGCTCGCCCTTGGGGGGGAGGTACTGTCATGGTTCGAGCGCCGATTTCGTCCACGCTCGAGCCATGCACTGTCCTCGCCCATTTGACGGCTGTGTGCCAATTTTGGCTCCCCGAGCCTTTATTGTGACAGCGCTCGGAGGGTCTTCTGGCTGTCAGGTTTGACAGCTGAGCTTGCATTTCGCCTCATCAGCGGCTCTCCACTTAAGCGGGCAGCTGGGAGCGAAAAGACGCGGCAGTCTCATCAAAACTTCCCCAGTGTCAGACGTGAGCGAGCATCCCTCTGTTCGTACACTGACCACTCTACTGCTATGATCGTAAGTGTGCTTCTTTATTGCCCTATGGTCATCTGTATGTAGTGTAGTATGTTTTAGCCCACCATGGCTCGTTATTTTGTGTTCCTTTTCTGTTCACCGATAAACCATGCAAACTCACTGGTGTCTTGTGGCGTCTTATGATGGCTCACGAGGGCTATCCATGACGCAGAGGAAGCAAAGGAGAGAGTTGTCTCAGGAGATTAGAAAGAAAATTATAGACAAGCATGTTAACGATAAAGGCTATAAGACCATCTCCAAGCAGCTTGATGTTCCTGTGACTACAGCTGCACATATTATTCAGAAATATAAGATCCATGGGACTGTAGCCAACCTCCCTGGATGTGGCCGCAGGAGGAGACGGATAATACAAATGGTAAGAAAAGAGCCCAGAACAACCTCTAAACACATTCATGGTGAACTCCAAGGTCAAGGTACATCAGTGTCAGATCGCACTATCCGTCGTTGTTTGAGCCAAAGTGGACTTCATGAGAGACAACCAAGGAGTACACCCCTGTTGAAAACAAATCATAAAAAAGCCAGACTGGAATTTGCCAAACTGCATGTTGACAAGCCACAAAGCTTCTTGGACAGAGGAGACAAAACTGGAACTTTTTGGCAAGGCACATCAGCTCTATGTTCACAGATGCAAAAATGAAGCATACCAAGAAAAGAACACTGTCCCTACTGTGAAACATGGAGGAGGTTCTGTTATGTTCTGGGGCTGCTTTGCTGCATCTGGCACAGGGTGTCTTGAATCTGTGCAGGGTACAATGAAATCTCAAGACTATCAAGATATTCTAGAGAGAAATGTGCTGCCCAGTGTCAGACAGCTTGGTCTCAGTGGCAGGTCATGGGTCTTGCAACAGGATAATGACCCAAAACACACAACTAAAAACACCCAAGAATGGCTAAGAGCGAAACACTGGACTATTCTAAAGTGGCCTTCTATGAGCCCTGATCTAAATCCTATTGAACATCTGTGGAAGGAGCTGAAACATGCTGTCTGGAGAAGGCACCCTTCAAACCTGAGACAACTGGAGCAGTTTGCTCATGAGGAGTGGTCCAAAATACCTTCTGAGAGGTGCAGAAGTCTCATTGACAGTTACAGAAATTGTTTGATTGCAGTGATTGCCTCAAAAGGTTGTGCAATAAAATATTAAGTTAAGGGTACCATCATTTTTGTCCAGGCCTGTTTCATGAGTTTGTTTTTTAAAATAATTCTGTTGAACCACATTTCAAAAGCATTGTCTGATTTTCATTGGTTAATTTTCATAGAATTTTTATTTATTACCACTTTTGTCCGTTTCAAGTTATTTCTGTGACCATTGTGGGTTTTTCTTTCATTAACAGAGGGGTACCAACAATTTTGTCCATGGCTGTAGCAAGTTCATGCTCCTCGCTGCCACAATAAAGACATAGCCCTAACTCCAGGTGGTGCTGTTTCTCTGCTGGAGGTAACTTAGATTGGCCTACTACCATGGGCTCAGGGGAGTCTAATGAATCAGAGGGAGGTAGGGCCGGCAGGGGGCACTGCGAGGAGCGGTGAAACTGGGTACCTGAGTGACCGGAAGTTCTACGCTCGTTGGCTCGTTTCCTCAGCCGGTTGTCTAGGCTAATGGCCAGGGAAATAAGCTCAGTTAATTTACTGGGCTTTTCCAAATGGACTAGTTTGTCCCGCAGGCTAGGGCTAAGGCTACGGATGAAGATACTGCACAGAGAGGCATCCTCCCACCCCACCTCCACGGCTACCACCTGGAAGTCTACAGCGTAATTGGCTGCTGATTTGCTCCCTTGCCTTAAGTTGAGTAGTCGGGAGGTAAGCACGCTATCACGGTTGGAGAGGCTGAACACCTCGTTAAACTCACTCACAAACTGGTCATAAGTTAATGTCGCGTAGCCAGCCCTAGCCATGACCGCGTAAGCCCAAGCTAATGCCCGCCCCTCCAGGAGATTAACTACGTAGCCTACGTGGCTGTGACTGGTCGGAAAATCCCCTGGGACCTGCTGGAAAACTATACCACATTGCAACAGGAACCCCCTAGCCTCCCCTAGCTTACTGTTGAAGCATGTGGGCGTGGGGACTGGTGTCAGCCGGGATGGTGGAGACGTAGCAGGGATTGAGCTAGCTGGAGCGGCTGGGCTTCCTGAAGCCGGAAGAAAGGGCTGAGGGCCTGACAGACGATCCAAGCGGGAGTTTATCTGGACAAGCTGGGTCAGTATGACCTGTTGTTGGTGTGATAATTGGTCAACTTGAGCCTCTAAGATGCTAACCTTGTGTGCGAGCGCACTGTCTGCTGGGTCGTTCTGACGGAGTCGTATAGACATGGTTCGAGACCCAGAAAGCAGATGCAGACCCAGAAATTAACTCAATTATCTTTATTATGTAATGTGTGTAAGGGTGTGTACGTGTGTGTATGAATGCAGCAGCCGGGGCGAGCAGAGTACTGTACAGCCTGGCAACCCTATGAAGGAGCAGAGACAGGGGAATTAGTGACAACACTCTGGTAGAATTGTGCTGTAATGTTAGTCTTACTGTTGGTGAGTTGGAGATCAGCTCAGGCTTGGTCCCAAAGGCTCCGGCAAGGAAGACAGCGTCTTCAGCCCCAGTTGCACAGGGAATGGAAGGAGGATAGATGAGGTGCAGGGGGTACTCGGTCCGCTGCCACGGATTTCCACCTGTGCACAGGGGAGCAGAGTGTAGAGTGATGATAGCGATGAGAGGAGCTTACTTGGCGTCGGGGAGTAGAAACTCATGGGAGAATGATGAAATAGAGAAGGGTGTCTTGGAAGATGACGAAGTGGAGGAGTAGCCTCCGGAGAACGATGAAGTAGAGAATAATCTCAGGCGATTGACGAAGTGGTAGGACGGTCTCATCAGACCAGGGAGAAAGACAACTCCGTACAGACCAGAGGACAGCACGGCTTAAATAGTTCAGCTGATGAGGAGAGCAGGTGTGTGCACAGCTGTGGAGAATAAGGTAACAGGCAGGCAGAGTGAATCGCCACAGTGACGCTTAAAGGGTTGAACAATTTGGTCTTGGCAATTCCCTTCTCCTGAACGAATTGGGAGGAGATGAAATTACGCTCTGCCCCTGAATCAATCAATGCCACAACCCTCTTCTCGACCCCCGGTAATCTGATTTGGGCCGAGATGGAGACAATACCGGGGGATGAGAAGGAGTCCCACCTGTCAGACCCCCCATAGCTGCTGACAGGCCGCATCTTTTGGCTTTAGGTGGCAAGCGTCCAGACTGTGTTTTAAGGATGCACAATACGTGCATGCCCCGATCCTTTTCCGCCGCTGATGCTCCTCTGGAGCCAACCGGCTCCTTACCTCTTCCTCAAACTTTTTAATTTCCCTGCATTGCCACATACAAAGAAAAATTGCACCTTTAGAATCTATACATTTTGCACATGTATCCGGTATGTTCTATTGTAATTATTTTTGATCATCTGGTGTGACAGATCCTCACTGTCTATCTGTACTGGGTTAATTTAAGACAAGTGCTGATAAACTTAGTATGAAATCTGCAAATTGTTTTCCACTCATCATCTGCGATGTCAAACTGGAGGTTTTCTTTCCAGGAGTTCAGCTTCTGTTTTGAGTTTTCTGGTGAATAGGACGTCAACATACAATAAAATCTTGAAATGATACCTTTTTGGAGACAGTCTTTGTTAACCATTTCTTCCATGGTAGAAAGAGGAGGTTTGGAAAGTGAATTATATTGATTTATATTAATAAAACTTCTGAGCTGCAGGTACTTAAAAAAGTGTTTCGTATTAAGGTTAAACTTGGACTTCAGCTCCTCAAAGGACATCATACATAAAATTTGAATTTGGACAATATGGATCACTGACCATATAAAGTCATTTGATATTCCATGATTTAAATGTTACATCTGCTCTTCCTGGTATAAAAAAATGATTTCCCCATATGGGACCAAACTGAGATAATGAAGTGGGTTATTTTAAATAGTCTTTAATAGTGTACCATATCTTTATCATATGTTTTACAATAGGATTTTTTTGGTTGTTTTAGTAATCTTCTTAATATGTCTGAGTATAAATAAGAAGGAAGAGATAATTTAAGATCATGGGATTCCAGTTCAGTCCAGTGGGGGGAATCATCTGTGGAAAAGTAAAACATAATAGATTTAAGTTGAGTTGCCCAATAGTACCACATTAAATTTGGACATTTTAGACCACCTCGATCAAATGGTAAATACAATGACAATCTAAGTCTTGCCCTCCTGTTGTTCCATATAAATTTAACAAATATTTTTTTTTCAATTTAGAAAGCAAATCCAAAGGTGGTGGTAGAGGAATGTTTTGAAACAAATAAAGCATTTTGGTAATATATTCATTTTTACAATATTTATATTGTAACCGTATATCCGGTTCCGGTTCCGCCGGACCGGCGGCGCCACACGAGTCGGCTGCCTGTTGCAACAGCCTTTTTTTATCTTCCTTCTTCTTTCTACACCTTTCACTCTGTATATATATCACGGACGCACGGATCGCCCCGGGGGTCTCCCGGGTCGGCGGACGGAGCCACGGTTTGCAGCGGGAGACGTTACAGCGGGGAGGAGCTAGTGCTAGCTAGCACTTGGCCGCCGCCCGGTGCTAATGGGAAACTCGACATACCGGGAGCTGTAGCGAAAACGAAGCGGGTGCCGGGCTGGAGTTTAGGCGGCGTGAAAGAAATATAAGACAGAATAATAAAGAACGATGGCAAGAACCAAGCAGACCACCCATAAAATCTACTGGAGGAAGAAGCCCCCCAGGAGGCTGCTCGGAGAGGCGCTCTGGCCACCGGCAGAGTGAAGAGGCCTCGCCGTCACAGGTCCGTGGCTCTGAGAGAGATCCGTCGCTACCAGAAATCCACGGAGCTGCTCATCCGTAAGCTGCCCGTCCAGCGCCTGGTGAGGGAGATCGCTCAGGACTTCAAGACCGTCCTGCGTTTCCTGAGTTTCGCCGTCATGGCTCTGCAGGAGACCAGCGAGACCCACCTGGTGGTCTCTTCTTCACTAAGGGGGTCACCATCATGCCCAAAGACTTCCAGCTGGCCCGCTGCATCCGCGGAGAGAGAGCTTAGACTTTCTGCTGCACATCCACCAGCCATAATGCTCTGCACTGTGTGTCTATATATATACATTTATAGTAATATGGACATATGTTTACTAGATGTTGTTTTTTCTTGCCTTCTGATTGTTGCTCTGAGTGTTGCTATCCCTATGCTGTTGCAATCCTGGAAGTTCCCCATTGTGGGACTAATAAAGGCTTATCTTATCTTATCTTATCTTATTTATTCTCCCAATTAGAGACATTGGTAATGACATCCATCTATCAACTGACTTGTTTAATTTCCCTCATGAAAGGTTCATAATTAGCACTGACCACATGATTCAGTCGTGTTAAAATTTGTACTCCTAAATATTCAGATTGGTCTACAACATTAAACTGAACTGCTTCAGGAGTTGAATTGGCTCTTTCATTTCCTTTAAGTAATACTATAGCAGGCTTATTATTATTCATCTTGTATCCAGATATGTTTCCAAATATTTGTATCAACTGTAACAAAGCCGGAATAGGTTTTTTTTTAAATTATAAAGAAAAAAATTCTGTCATCCGCATTAAGAACTAGTCTATGTTGTCTCAGTCCCACTGTGATTCCATTAATTTGTGCACGCGAGCATATTGGTATAGTGAAAGGTTCAATTGTTAGTTTAAACAATAATGGTGAAAGAAGGCTTCCTTGTTGACAACCTTTACTAATTTGTATTGGTACTGAAATGTTACTGTTTGACAGAACTTCTGTTTTTTCATTTTTATAGATCATTTGAACCCATTTTGTGAATTTATTCACAAATCCAAATTTATCTAAGACACTAAAAAGATACACCCATTCTACCTTATCAAAAGCATTTTTGGCATCTAATGATAAGAACGCTGTGTCTGATGCTTCTTTGACATAATAAATTATGTTTAATACCCTTCTAACATTATGAAAGCCCTGCCTCACCATTATAAACCCGTTCTGATGTTAATAATATGGGGTAGAATTATTTTCAAATGTTTTGCTAGAAGTTTACATATTATCGTGAGATCAGAATTAAGCAAACTTATGGGTCTCATATTCTCACATTTGTTAGAGGGTTTACTTGGGTTAGGCAACAGAGTAATCAAGGCCATATTCATAGAGGGTGGAAGAGTGCCTTTTTTAAAAGTTGCTTGAAACATTTCCAGAATTGGTGTAATTAGTTTATTCTTAATTTTTTTTTATATAGGTCTATTGGAAGACCATTGGGCCCTGCCCTTTTCCCTTATTTCATACTGTCAATAGCATTTCCAGTTTCTTCAATGTTTATTTCTAATTCCAAATCTTCTTAACATTAATTTGAAATAGGGGACATGTCTTGTTTATGTCATAAATTGCCAGGCTGGCAGGAAAGAGATCCAAATGCTGGAGCTGTGAGTTTGCAAGGTTTAATAAAAAACAAAATATAACTGAGGACAAAACTTACAAGTACAGGCAGGGAGACAAAGGCCAAAATAGCACAGAGGCTAAGGCGAGTGGAATTGCCAGCTAAACAGGAGAAAGGCGTGTGGAAACACGGGTGCAGACATGGGGCACACAGCTGTAAACAATGGGAGAATATGACGGGGAACTCCCATCTGAACACTGAGAGAAAAAGACGCAAACTTGCGTCTGGATATTGAAGGACAATGCACAGAACTGCGGTGCAGTGGCCCTTAAATAACACAAAGGGTCATAATCATAAATGATAACAGGTGTGGGTAACTAGCGAGGAATAATGAACTGAAATCGTGACAGCTGTGACAGCCCGCAAACTTGAGCTAAAAGAGGAAATGCACAAGGAACACTGTCACAATAAAAGTACAGGAGAATATAACAACGTAACTGACTAAAGATATGAAATGATTACAAAATGAGAAACAAACCAGAGAATACAAAAAGGGGAAAATAACCAGCAAGGCAAGGACAGGATCAAATACAAAACCAAGAGATGTGCTAAGTACACTGAGAATAACAATAATAATAGGATCAGACTACAAAGAAAAAAGCTAAAGACAAAGGCGGAGGAGGCTCAAGTTGAACCACAGAAAGATACCATTAAACATACAAAAAAAGATGACCATAGACACATAATAATAAGGACAGAGATAGTAGTGACAAAACTAAGATTTAATAACCGAACAACACAAATCAAATAGAAACAAAAGGCAAACTCAAAAATCATCATACATATTAAATACAAAACATAAGTGCAGAAATTTCAAAGAAAAAAAAATAGACTAACAAAGGAGCATGAGCACGGTTCCCCAACTGTGCTCTGCATCGTGACAGAGCCCCCCTTCCAAGGGGTGGATCCAGACATCCCAAGATAACATCAAAAGGAAAAGAAAAATACAAAAAAATCCTCCCAACTAGGAACAGAATAACAGCCCAACCTCGGAGAGCGGTGGGGGAACCCAGGCTAGGATGGACCGAAATAAAACACTTGCTCATGACCCACAAACAGAACACATCAGGTGACAACAGAAACTCTAGGACCACCGGGTGAAAAAGTAAGGCAGTTCAGGTGGCCTACGGGAGTCCCAGGACCACCAGGTCATGCGGTGGAGTAAGTCGGGTAGCTCCCGAGACTTCTTGAGCAACCCAAGCAGATGGCGTGATCCGTCTGGTGGTCTCCCAGTATCCCTGATCCAATGGGCCGTGGGGCACAATATGCCCCCACCTTGAGGCAACAGCTGGAACCTGTGCCTTATGCAGACCACAGGGACTGAGGTGTGGAACCCAGGTGATGAAGATGACTGATCAACAGGGAGACTAAACGAGGTGACGGCTGACCAGCGAGGAATCCAGACCAAGAAGATGGCTGACCAGCAAAGAAGCTAAGCTAAGAGGATTGCTGACCAAGATGACTGACCAGCGAGGAAACCAGGCAAAGGAGATGACTGATCAACAGGGAAACCAGATGAAGAGAACAGCTGACCAGTGAGGAAACCAGGTGGCAAAGACGGCTGAACAGTGGCGACCTCAGGTGAGGATAGATGACCTTTGGCGACCTCAGGTGAAGATGGATGACCCTCGGCAACCTCAGGTGAAGGTTGGCGACCCTCAGTTACCTCAGGCAAAGGTTGGTGACCCTCGGAGATCTCAGGTGAAAACGGATGACTTTCGGCAACCTCAGGCGGAGATGGATGACACTTGTCCACCTCAGGCGAAGGCAGAGGACCCTCGGTGAACTCAGGTGAAGGCTGATGACCATCTGCAAAATGAGATAAGGACTCGAACAAGAGAACAGAGACAGACACCAGGTCAATATCACCAGCAGCAGTGGAGCCCGATGAGGAAAACTCAGAAGCAGTTGGCAGCTGCTACTGGTTCTCCTCATCAAGAGCAAAGCAAGACCTCTCTAAAACTGATAATGTGAAAACAAAAAAGAGGACTTGCCTTAGCTCGAGATTCACCGCTGTCCAAGACTCCGGTGACTCAAGTTGGGGTGTCTCGAATTCCTCAGTCTGGGATTCCATCCCCGCCATAGCCACTTCAGACGGGGAGGAAAAGAAAGACACCGGAACACAGTTACTGTCAGCAGTGGAGCCCGGCGAGGAGAACTCAGTAGCAGAGGGCATCTGCAACTGATTCTCCCCACCACCAGCAAGACAAGATTTCTCTAGAACTGATAGTGTAGAAACAGAACAGAGTACTTGCCTTGACTCGAGCTCCACCACCGTCCAGGACTCTGGTGACTCTGTTGCGGCAGCCCAAGCAGCAGGCATGATGGCAGGTGAAACTGGCGGAACCCCAGACACGGCAGCTGATGCTGGTGGAACCCCAGATGAGGCAATGGATGCTGGTGGAACTCCAGACGTGGTAGCTGACGCTGGTGGACCCCCAGACATGACAGCTGACACTGGCGGAACCCCAGACATGGTGGTTGACGCTGGCAGACCCCCAGACGTGACAGCTGAAGAAGGGGGAACCCCAGATTTGGTGGCTGAAACTGGGGATCGTCTCATGAAAGGCACCATGTGCTTCAATGCTGAAACCAGGGGACACTCTCTTGTTGGCTCAGGTTTCATGACACAGGAAGCGTTCTTCTCCCATCCAGGACATGGCTGCAGGACTGGATCATGACCTTCTGGAACTGCAGGCCCTTCCGTTGTCCGGCGGCTCCCTCCCAGAACCGGCGGACACACAGGAGAAGTGGAGAGGGACACGGGAGAAGCAGGTGAGGATGAGTGAATAATTGCAGCAGCAGGTGGTGCGGGCTCAGCCAGAGTAGATAACTGCTGCTAACCCCCCCGCCCCCCCACACCACCACCACCACCACCACCGGGAATAAGACAAGACACTTCATTTTTGGATGGAACAAAATGAAAGGTTAGTTGCCTTAGTTACCAGGGACTGGTGGCTGCTGCTGCCTATCCAGACGAGGCTTCTCTGGGAACTGCTGAGGTTGTCTAGTGAGGAGGCAGAGACACTGGCTCATGGCAAGACTTCCTTACCCGGGGATGCTTCTTCGTCGGCACAGGTACAGTTAGTAGGGAGCTTCTCTCCAGCCTGCAGAGCATGCGATGTGAATTGGATAATGAAAGGAGGAGAGCCGTGAGTTCCTGATAGCTCCACAGGCTGGGGTATGACTCTATAACCTGTGCTGCACTGTCCAGACACTGCAGAGCCTCCTCAGGAATGTGGGAAGCGCCAGCATCCGAGATAATATCCTCCAACAACCCAGCAGCCCAACACTCCACCTCGTCCAGTCCAAAAACGCTAAAGTCCGTGTTTGTTGACATCTCAGCTAACCGGACTAATGGGAAAAGGTGGGAGGGAAAAAAAAATAGTAAAATCCAGTCCACTGGGTCCACACTGGCAGGGTCCTTCTGTCATAAATTGCCAGGCTAACAGGAAGCAGACCCAAATGCTGGAGCTGTGAGTTTGCAAGGTTTAATAAAAACCAAAATATAACTGAGGATAAAACTTACAAGTACAGGCAGGGAGACAAAGGCCAAAATAGCACAGAGGCTAAGGCAAGTGGAATTGCCAGCTAAACAGGAGAAAGGTGTGTGGAAACACTGGTGCAGACGTGGGGCACACATCTGGAAACAATGGGAGAATAAGCTGGGGAACTAATAAGCTGTGGAACCATCTGAACAATGAGAGAAAAAGATGCAAACTTACGTCTGGATATTGAAGGACCATGCACAGAACTGCGGTGCAGTGGCCCTTAAATAACACAAAGGGGAATAATCATAAAAGATAATTGGTGTGGGTAGCGAGCGAGGAATAATTAACTGAAATCGTGACAGCTGTGACAGCCCGCGAATTTGAGCTAAAAGGGGAAATACACAAGGAGTGCTGTCACAATAAAAGTACAGGAGAATATAACAACAGGTAACTGACAAAAAATGTGAAATGATTACAAAATGAGAGACAAACCAGAGAATACAAAATGAGAGACAAACCAGAGAATACAAAAGGGGAAAATAACCAGCAAGGCGAGGACAGGATCAAATACAAAACCAAGAGACACGGGGCAGCAGTGGCTCAGGAGGTAGAGCGGGTCGTCCAATAACCGCATGGTTGGCGGTTAGAATCCCGCTCTCCCCGGATATCCTGCCGTTGTGTCCCTGGGCAAGACACTTCACCCCCAATTGCTCCTGGTGCGTCTGGAAGCGCCATGTTAGGTAGCATGCCGCTATCAGTGTGTGAATGGGTGGATAGCAGGATCTGTAAAGCGCTTTGGTCATCAAGAGATGAGAATAAAAGCACTATATAAGTGAATGCCATTTGCCATTTACCATGCAAAGTACACTGAGAATAATAATAATAATAGGATCAGACTACAAAGAGAAAAACTAAAGACGAGGGCGGAGGAGGCTCAAGTTGAACCACAGAAAGATATCATTAAACATACAAAATAAGATGGCCATAGACACATAATAAATGGTATTCACTTATATAACACTTTTATTCTCATCTCTTGATGACCAAAGCACTTTACAGATCCTGCTATCCACCCATTCACACACTGATGGCAGCATGCTACCTAACATGACACTTCCAGACCCACCAGGGGCAACTGGGGTGAAGTGTCTTGCCCAGGAACACAATGGCAGGATACCCGGGGAGAGGAGGATTCGAACCGCCAACCATGTGGTTATTGGACGACCTGCTCTTCCTCCTGAGCCGCTGCCGCCCCTAATAAGGAGGCGGCAGTGGCTCAGGGCTCGGTGGCTCAGGGGCGGCAATAATAATAAGGACCAAGATAGTAGTGACAAAACTAAGATTCAATAACCGAGGAACTCAAAACAAACAGAAACAAAAAGCAAAGATTATCATATATATTAAATACAAAACAGAAGTGGGGAAATTATAGAAAATTACCAGACTAACAAAGGAGCGGAGCACAGTTCCCAACCATGGTACAGCCATGGACAAAATTGTTGGTACCCCTCTGTTAATGAAAGAAAAATCCACAATGGTTACAGAGATAACTTGAATCTGACAAAAGTGGTAATAAATAAAAATTCTATGAAAATTAACCAAAGAAAATCAGACATTGCTTTTGAATTGTGGTTCAACAGAATTACTTTAAAAAAACAAACTCATGAAACAGGCCTGGACAAAAATGATGGTACCCCTAGAAAAGATTGAAAATAATGTGACCATAGGGACATGTTCAACCAAGATGTGTCCTCTAATTAACATCACAGGTGTCTACAAACTTGTAATCAGTCAGTCGGCCTATTTAAAGGGTGACAAGTAGTCACTGTGCTGTTTGGTGACATGGTGTGTACCACACCAAACATGGACCAGAGGAAGCAAAGGAGAGAGTTGTCTCAGGAGATTAGAAAGAAAGTTATAGACAAGCATGTTAAAGGTAAAGACTGTAAGACCATCTCCAAGCAGCTTGATGTTCCTGTGACTACAGTTGCACATATTACTCAGACTACTAATTACTCAAAACATGCCGTCTGGAGAAGGCACCCTTCAAACCTGAGACAACTGGAGTAGTTTGCTCATGAGGAGTAGGCCAGAATACCTGCTGAGAGGTGCAGAAGTCTCATTGACAGTAACAGAAATCGTTTGATTGCAGTGATTGCCTCAAAAGGTTGTGCAACAAAATATTAAGTTAAGGGTACCATCATTTTTGTCCAGGCCTGTTTCATGAGGTTTTTTTTTTTTTTTTTTTTTTTTTTTTTTTTAAGTAATTCTGTTGAACCACAATTCAAAAGCATTGTCTGATTTTCATTGGTTAATTTTTATAGCATTTTTATTTATTACCACTTTTGTCAGATTGAAGTTATTTCTGTGACCATTGTGGGTTTTTCTTTCATTAACAGAGGGGTACCAACAATTTTGTCCATGTGTGTACTTATCATGACAGTTTATATAAAAAAAATCATTTATTTCTTGCAAATTAGTTTCTTTTGTTAAGCTATATAATTTTTCATAACAGTTTCTAAATTCAGTATTGATTTCTACTAGATCCACCAGAACATTTCTCTCAGAAATAATGTTTGTAATTGGAGTTCTAGTTTTTAATTGTCAAATTTGCCATGCTAATAGCTTGCCAGATTCATCACCCTGTTCATAAAATGATTGTTTTAATCTTAAAAGACTAGCAGCAGCTCTAGAAGCAGATAATTTTTCATATTCTGCTCTCAGTGTCAACAAATCATGTTCCAATTGTGGGTTACTTCCCTTGTGCACTTTTCCTTGAAGAGTCCTTATTTTTTTCTCCAATTGTAATCTCTCCTCTTGCATTCTTTTAGAATTAGAACTAATAAAACTAATAACATGTCCCCTAAGAAAGGCCTTGAATGTCTCCCACTTACTGCATGCTGAAATTTGTCTTGTGTTTAATTCAAAAAATTAAGCTGTCTTCCAATATAATTTACAAAACTGTCATCTTGAAACCATTTATGCTGAAAATGCCATCTTGGAGGGTCTTTTACCATTTTTTTTTTTTAATCTATGCATTCTAAGCAATAAGGTGCGTGACCTGAGATCACAACTGCATCATAGAAGCCATTATGAATTTTATGTTGTAGGTAAGAGGGAATTAAAAAATAGTCAACTCTAGAATATGTCTTATGAGGGCAGCAGTGGCTCGGGAGGTAGAGCAGGTCGTCCAATAACCACATGGTTGGCGGTTTGAGTCCCACTCTGCCCGGATATCCTGCCGTTGTGTCCCTGGGCAAGACACTTCACCCCCAGTTGCTCCTGGTGGGTCTGGAAGCGTCATGTTAGGTAGCATGCTGCCATCAGTGTGTGAATGTGTGTGTGAATGGGTGGATAGCAGGATCTGTAAAGTGCTTTGGTCATCAAGAGATGAGAATAAAAGTGCTATCTAAGTGAATACCATTTTAAACACTGATGAATAACAGGAGTATACTTTAGCCTGTGGGTTCATCTCTCTCCATATAGCTATCAATTTCATTTCTTTAATGAAGCGATTTATGACCATTCTGCATTTAGTATGCGACTGATCTGTACCTGTGGATCTATCCATACTGGGGCTTAACGTACAGTTAAAATCTCCTTTTATTATAAATTGTCCTCATGTGGAAATAATAAAAAATAGAGTGTTGTGAAAAAGTGTTTTCCCCCTTCCTGATTTCTCATTTATTTGTATGTTTGTCACACTTGAATGTTTCAGATAATCAAACAAATTTAAATATTAGACATATATAACAAGTAAACTCAAAATACAGTTTTTAAATGAAGGTGGCTATTATCAAGGGTAAAAAAAAATCCAAACCTACATTGTCCTGTATGAAAAAGTGACCCCCCATTAAAAATATAAATTCACTGATTTATCACATCTTTGGAAAGCTGAGATCAATTTCTCTAGCTACACCCAGGCCTGATTGCTGTCACACCTGTTCTCAATCAAGAAATCACTTAAATAGGACCTGCCTGACAAAGTGAAGTAGACCAAAAAATCATCGAAAGCTAAACATCCTGCTGCAATCCAAAGAAATTCAGGAAAAAAATGAAAAACAAAGTAATTGAGATATATCAGTCTGGAGAAGGTTATGCCATTTCTAAAGCTTTGGAACTCCAGCAAACCACAGTGAGAGCCATTATCCACAAATGGTGAAAATATGGAACAGTAGTGAACCTTCCCAGGAGTGGCCAACCGACCAAAATTACCCCAAGAGCTTAGCGACGACTCATCCAAGAGGTGAAAAGATCCCATAACAACCTTCCAAAGAACTGCAGGTCTCACTTGCCTCAGTTAAGGTCAGTGTTCATGACTCCACCATAAGAAAGAAACTAGGCAAAAATGTCCTGCATGGCAGAGTTCCAAGACGAAAACCACTGCTGAGCAAAAAGAACATAAAGGCTCGTCTCACTTTTGCCAGAAAACATCTTGATGATCCCTAAGACTTTTGGAAAAATACTCTGTGGACTGACGAGACAAAAGTTGAACTTTTTGGAAGGTGTGTGTCCCATTACATCCGGCGTAGAAGTAACACAGCATTTCAGAAAAGGAACATCATACCAAGAGTAAAATATGGTGGTGGTAGTGTGATGATCATGGGATGTTTTGCTGCTTTAAGACCTGGAAGACCTGCTGTGGTAAATGGAACCATGAATTCTGCCATCTACCAAAAAGTCCTGAAGGAGAATGTCCGGCCATCTGTTCGTGACCTCAAACTGAAGCACACTTGGGTTGTGCAGCAGGACAATGATTGAAAACACACCAGCAAGTCCACCTCTGAATGGCTTAAGAAAAACAAAATGAAGACTTTGGAGTGGCCTAGTCAAAATCCTGACTTGAATCTGATTGAGATGGTATGGCATGACCTTAAAAAGGCTGTTCATGCTCGAAAACTCTCCAATGTTCTCATTAATTGCCATTGGCATAGGTGGATCGAAGACTCCAAACACTGTCTTTGTGTTTGTCAAATTTAATAGTGAAAACACAAACAAAAACAAAACCAAACACTTACAAACACAGGCAGGACGATGAGGATTTACTGCATGGAGGCTGAGGCGATGGAACACCGGCAAACAGGGAACATCTGGAAGACATGAAATAAACAGGGAGACGGGGACTCCGTCTGAACAATGAGAGATGTAGGAATAACGTTTGAAAACCAGAAGGCTGCTGCAAGGAGTGATCCATGCAGCAGTCCTTAAATAAGGACAAACCAAATGTGGATCAGGTGTGGGTAACATGAGTGAGGATAATTAGGACAAATCATGAACAGATGTGGCAGCCCACCAACAGGGTTTGACAGGAGGAAGTACCAACGGTGACTGTAAAAATAAAAGCACAACCTGTGATGAATGCAAATCAAGAAACAAATGAACAAGAATACACCAAGAACAATAACTTAAACAAGGACTGGGTACAAGTATGGGAACAACCTAGAAATACACTAAAGGAAAGAGCTAAAGAAAAGGTTATGACACAAAAAAGTACAAAACCGAGGAGAACTAATAAAGCAACACTAATAATTACAGAGACTACAAGGAAAACCGGTTCCCCACCCGTTCTCAGTATCATGACAGAGCTCCTCCCTCAAGGGGTTTGTTCCCAGACACCCCAACGTAACATCAAAAGAAAAAAAGAAAACACACACTCACAAAGAACCCCTTCCCCCTCCCAACAAGAACAAGAAAAAATAACCCACCCCAGGAGGCGGTGGGGGGACCCATGCTAGGAGGGACTGAAACAACAACAACAAAAAAGGACAAAACTCATGCCCCACAACACTGAACAGATAAGGTACACAGAACTCTGGGACATTTAGGTGACAAAATAAGGCAGTTCATGCAATTTGTAAGAGTCCCAAAACCACCCAATCACCAGGTGGAACAAATCGGGAGGCCTTCCAGAGTTCCAGAGCCACACAAGCAGATGATGAGTTCTGTCGGGTGGTCTTCTTACATCCCTGAGCCAACAGGCCGCAGGGCACGATGTGCCCCCACCTACAGGCGGCAGCTGGAACCCGTACCTCCTACACACTACAGAGGCTGAGGGATGAAAACCAGAGGGCAAGGATAACTGATCAGCAGGGAAACCAGGGGGAGTAATAGCTGACCAGCGGGGAACCCAAACTAAGAAGATGGCTGACCAGTGAAGAAACCAGGCGACAAGGATTGCTGACCAGGATGGCTGATTAGCGAGGTAACCAGATGATGAAGAATGACCTTTGGCGACCTCAGTCGAAGGGAGAGGGCCCTCGGTGGCTTCAGGCAAGGAGAGATGACCCACAGCGACCTCAGGTGGAGAAGGAGGACCCATGGTGACCTCAGGCCGAGAAGGAGGACACACGGTGACCTCAGGCAGAGAAGGAGGACCCATGGTGACCTCCGGCAAAGGCTGACAATCCTAGGTGACCTCAGGCGATAGCTTGGACAGAAAGACAGAGACAAATACTGGGTCAGAATCACTTGCAGCAGTGGAGCCCAGCGAGGAGAACTCAGGTGCAACTGATGGCTGCACCTGGTTCTCCCTACCAAGAGCTATGCAAAGTCTCTCTTAAACAGATAATGTTAACACAAAAAAGAGGACTTGCCTTAGCTCGAGCTCCACCACCATCCAGGATTCCGGCGATCAAGGCTGGGGCATCTTGACCCTGTTTGTCCGACATTCCAACCTCGATGCGGCCACCTTAGACGGGAAAGAGAAAAACACCAGGAAATTACCAGCATCAGTGGAGCCCGGCGAAGAGAACTCAGGAGCAGAGGACATCTGCAGCTGATTCTTCTCACCATGAGCTAGACAAGATTTCTATAGATCTGCAGGTGTTCACACAGAACAGAGTACTTGACTAGACTCAAGCTCCACCGCTGTCCAGGACTCCGTTGACTCGGCTGCGGTGACCTTAGCAGCAGGTGAGATGGTGGCTGCAGCTGAAGAACCCCCAGGCATGGCAGCTGATGCTGGAGATTACCTCACCGCTGGCGCAGCGACCCGTGCAGCTGAAGCCAGGGGACAGTCTCTTGTCGGCTCAGTCTTCAGGGCATGGGGGCGCTCTTCTCCCATCCAAGATGTGGCTACAGGGCGGAAACGGACTCTTCCAGGGCCACAAGCCCCTCCGTCATCCGGTGGCTCTCTCCAAGGACCAGCGGACATTCAGGAAAAACAGGAGAGGACATGGGACAAGCAGGTGAGGGAAAAGTTTCTGCAGCAGGTGGTGAGGACTCAGCTAAATTGGACTGCTGAGCCTCACCACCTGGAATAAGGCAAAACATTTTATTTTTACGTCTAGGGGAATGAAAACACACTTGCCTTATTTCCTAGGGTTTGATGGTAGCTGCTGCTGTGGGACCAGACAATGCTTCTCCAGAGACAGCTGAGGTCATCTGCCGAGAAGGCGGAAACACGGGCTTCTGGCAAGGGGGGCGAGGCGCCAGAGTCAGGGGATGCTTCTTCTTCGACTCAAACCTCGGCGCAGATTGTGGTGGATTTCTTACCAGGCCGCGGAAAGTTGTTCGAAGGGTGGAGATGGTTTTGAGAAGGTCCGCATATCTGGGGAAGTTCTACAGACCAGGGTGCGCCTCCACAATAATGGCCGGTGACTCCATGTTTTTAAGAAAATCCTTACATGATTGGGAGGCGAGAGCTTCAGCCACAAACTCCTAAATAAACTGTGCCACCCACTGTTCATCCACGGTGGGGCCTCTGACTACCAACCTCCCTTGCTTGGCGGAGCCCTGGCGTGCTGGTGACGTACTGACAGCTCTCGCGCAAAAACAGGGGAAAGGGAAAATGAAGAAAAAGGCAAACTCACAGCTGGTGGAGTCAAAACAGCCTGCTGTCATAAATCACCCTTGGCACGGGTGGATAGAAGACTCCAAACACCGGCTGTGAGTTTGCCAAATTGGTGAATAGATACATCCATGGATGCACCGGGACACATCATCAGTGATGTTTCCTGATGTCATCGGGTGTTTTGGGTCTCACAACATCAGACACCCTCAATCAGGCAACCCAGCCAGGGTTGATCAGACCCGGACTTGTGTCCCAGCTGCATTCGCCCATGATTCAGGCCTCTTAATCCATAGCCACTGAGAGGCTCTCTCTGCAACATTGGTGGCAGATTTGATGGCCTTCCTTTTAGCAGCTCCTTTGATGCCAAGGAGACTGTAAATTTTGCACAGGGAGTGGGCAGCAAAGCCTTGACACCCCACCTCTATGGGCTCACGGTTTGCTCTCCAACCATTCCTCTGGCACTATTCTACCAGTTCTTGAGCCATTGCATTCATTGGTCTCTTCCATGCTCTCCTCCCAGGGAACTGTGAGCTCCACTAACAAGACCTGCCTGGAAGAGGAAGATGTAAGTACTACATCTGGACTAAGAGATTTTGGTGTTATGTAGTCAGGGAACTTAAGCTGCTTGCCCAAGTCAGTTCTAAGGTCCCATTCAGAAGCTGAAGAGAACAGGCTGGCTGATGGTCTAAGCCACAGTTGTCAAAATCATTCCCTTGGGGGCCAAGACCCTGTGGGTTTTACCTCCACTCAGTGTCTTCAACAGGCGATTTTAACTGAATTTCTTCCCACTGATCAGTGAAAACACCTGCTGAAGACACTGGGTGGAAGTAAAACATGCAGGATCTTGGCCCTCCATGGAATGAGTTTGACACCCCTGGTCTAAGCTGTGGTTGGGGCCTCTCTCCAGCTCTAACAAAGTAAATTTTCCTTTGACCACCAACCTGCTTATTGTTGGCCATGGCACTGGAGATGGTCTCCATTACACACTTTAGCACCTGGTCATGGCACCAGCGATATCGGCCCTCACCAAGAGCTGTTGGGCAGCTGCTAAGGATGTGTTCAAGAGTGCCCTTTCTTGGGCAGAGTGGACATGTTGGCAGCTCATTCTTGCCCCAGGTGTGCAGGTTTGCCAGACTGGGTAGCACATCATATACTGCTCAGAGTATAAATTGAATGTGCTGAGGTTCTGCATGCCAGATGTCATTCCAAGTCAGCCTCTTCTCCACTGCTCCCTCCCACTTTGTCCATGCTCCCTGCTGCCGCATGCCTCCCATCCTGCTATTCCTCACTTCTTCAACACCTGCTTTCACCTCCTGCAGGATTAACTGGTATTTGTCCTTTCCCTGGACTTTATCATAGCGCAGCTGTGGGATGGAGCCCAGCCCTGCACATCCTATTGCCGCTGTGCCCACCAGAGCTTTGTGTCTCAACCGAGATTCTACAAGCTCCAACCCCTCTTGAGCTCTCCACTTCTGACCTGTCATCACCACAATGCCTGCTGCTTCCACTCTCGAGTCTCTACAGTCACGATAGGCTAGTGCCTCTCTTGTGCAGGAGACCTTGAACTCCTCTTCCAGACTGCTGATAGGAAGCTGGAGTTTGTTGCTCCTGCCATAAAGTGCCACACTACTGAAGCTATGTGGTAAACCCAGCCATCTTTGAAGGTTGGAGCTGATCTTCCTTTCCAGGGTCTCCACTGTAGACAGAGGCACCTCATACACCAGCAGAAGCCAGAGGAATGGGGCAGAATGCCATCTTGGTACACCCAAGTCTTGAAGCTGCCGGCAAGGCCAGACTTATGCACAGTCAACATCCATGCTTCCAGTTTCCTGATGGTAGTTTGGATAGATGCTGTGTTCCTGAGACTACAGTCAAAGACCTTCCCTAGGCTAATGACTGGTTTCTCTGTGATAGATGGTATCACAATGCCATCCTAGCAGAAACAGAATTTGTCCACCACTTTCCCTCTTTTCAGGACCATGGATCTAGACTTTGAAGGCTTGAAGTTCATTCTTGCCCAGGAAATATTTTTTTTTTCCAGGCCTTGCAGAATCCACCTACTGCCAGACACTGATGCAGTAGTGACTGTCAGGTCATCCATGAAAGCTCTAATGGGGGGGCTGCCAGATTCCTGACCTTGGCAGGGGTCTTCTACACTCTCCCTCCACTGCCTTAACCAGCATGTTCATGGACAGGGTAAAAACGATAACAGAGATGGTACAACCTGTTATAATCCCTTTCTCCAACTGGTGCCAATCTGAGGTCAAGCTGCCAGAGGTGACTCTGAGTCTGAACTGACCATAATAGTTCAGAATGAGATTCTTGTTCTTACTGGGTATGTGGTGTTGGTCCAGTATGATATCGACCAGCTTATGGGGGGTTGACCAATAAGCATTGGCAAGGTCCAGCCAAAGCACCATTAGATCTCCATTTCTCTCCTGCGCCTCTCTGATCAGCTGAGTGACCACACCAGTGTGTTCCAAACACCCTGGTACACCTGGGATTCCACCCTTCTGTACTGATGTGTCGATGTAATTGTTCTTCAGAAGGAAGTGGGTCACTCTTCTAGACAGGATACTGAAGAAGATCTGGCCTTCCATGCTGAGGAGTGAGATAGACCTGAACTACTCTAGTTTAGATGACCTCTCTTCCTTGGGAATCCCTTTCCCTCTGCCCATCTCCACTGTTCTGCTCCAGTTACTCTTCGCCAGATCACTCTCAGTATCTTCCATAGGATTCTCAGGAGCTCTGGGCAGTACCTGTATACTTTATAAGGTACTCCACTGGGGCCTGGAGCAGAGCTGGCTGTTGCCACTGCCACTACTTCCTGAACTTCATTCCAGGTGGATTCTGAGGTGTTGAACTCCACCAGAGGGGCTGGAATGTCCAAAAGAGCTCTCTGAGGTCCCAGATCCTGCTCTCTGAAGGGATCACTTAAGGTGTGCAAGAAATGGTCAACTTCCTCCTTTGAGCACTCAAGTCTCCCACTGTGCTTCTGGCCTAGCATCTTCCTGTCCCCAAGAAGCCACGGGTCACTGGACTTAACGACTACAGACCTGTAGCGCTCACCTCTGTAGTCATGAAGTCCTTTGAGCGCCTGGTCCTGCCCCACCTCAAGACCATCACCACTCCCCTCCTGGACCCGCTGCAGTTTGCCTACAGAGCCAACAGGTCTGTGGACGACGCAGTCACCCTGGCCCTCCACTCCATCCTGCAGCACCTGGACTCCCCGGGAACCTACGTCAGGATCCTGTTTGTGGACTTCAGCTCTGCATTCAATACCATCCGCCCCGCTCTGCTCCAGGACAAGCTGTCCCTGCTCAACGTGACTGACTCCCTCTGCAGGTGGATCACCGACTTCCTGACGGACCGGAGGCAGCATGTGCGGCTGGGAAAGACTGTCTCAGAGTCTGTTAGCATCAGCACCGGATCACCCCAGGGCTGAGTACTTTCCCCCCTGCTTTCTCCCTGTATACCAACTCCTGCACCTCCAGCCACCAGTCTGTCAAGCTGATCAAGTTTGCAGACGACACCACCCTCATTGGGCTCATCTCCAACGGCGACAAGTCCGTCTACAGGAGAGAGGTGGCCCAGCTGGCGTCCTGGTGCAGCCACAACAACCTGCAGCTGAACACTCTGAAGACAGTGGAGATGATCGTGGACTTCAGAAAAGTCACAGCCCCTCTGCCCCCCCTTACCCTCACAGACTCTCCCATCACCACTGTGGATTCCTTCCGCTTCCTGGGCACCACCATCACTCGGGATCTCAAGTGGGAGCCGACCATCAGCTCCCTCATCAAAAAGGCCCAGCAGAGGATGTTCTTCCTGCGGCAGCTGAGGAAGCTCAAGCTACCCACCAAGATGTTGGTGCAGTTCTACACGGCCATCATCGAGTCCATCCTCACCACCTCCATCACCGTGTGGTACGCAGGAGCCACCGCCAGGGACAGACTAAGACTGCAGCGCATTGTGCGCGCTGCTGAGAAGGTGATCGGCTGCAAGCTCCCATCCCTCCAGGACCTGTACATCTCCAGGACCTGGAGGCGTGCAGGTCGGATCATAGCCGACCCTTCACACCCTGGACACGCACTGTTTGCCCCCCCTCCCCTCAGGCAGAAGACTTCGGTCCACTCAGACTAAAACCTCCCACTACATGAACAGCTTCTTCCCCTCTGCCATCAGACTGCTGAACACTAAGTGACTTATTAGACTCTCGTGCACTACGTACAGCAGCTCAACCGGACTCATGACAATTGTCACTGTTTTCTTTTTGCACTACCGACTGCACTATGTGGAACTCCACAATATCTGCTGCTTGTTAATATATTTAAAAATTGCATAGATTAGTATTACTTATTCATATTCTACCTTTTATTGCATGCATAGTTTTTTATTTTTATCTTTAGTGCTACTCCATGTTTAATGTTGCAGCATTGCACCAAGACAAATTCCTAGTTTGTGTACTACATGAACAATGGCAATAAATCTCATTCTGATTCTGATTCTGATTCTGATTCCTCATGAAGCCAAATGGATCTGCCAAGAATGCAGTTCGTCTCCTGGCTTTCTCAATCCTCGTCCGCCGGTGCCATTCAGCTCTACACAGGGTCATAAGCTTTGTCCTGATGACATGTCGAAGCTCAGCAAGTGGTGGCTTCTCCTCTTCTGCTGCTGCTTTAAGCTGTCTTGTCAGCATCCTCAGCTCTTTCTGCAGCTGATGAATCCTGCCAGCCTTACGGTTCTTAGTGTAGGTAGACTTCCCAGTTCTGTGCTCCATAATGCCAAATCTCTTTGCCCCAAAGCTCGCAGTGATGGTCGTCATGTGATAGAAAAATTCCATATTATCTACATTATTATTATTTTAATAATGTATTATTATATATGAGAAGTATCATACCTTTCATATACCATGTTTAATGTTTATATGTGCATTCCATATGGGATAAGTTCATATATTCTTGGCATGTTTCTGTGAGCAATTTCAGAGAGTTCAGACTGAAGACCAGTACAGGATCAGTACATGCGTAAGGAATGATCTAAGCCACATTTTATAATTTCTTTGACATGTCCTGTTTCAGGTCACAGGAATGCACAGGGACTCCTCAGCTTATATTGTTGTTGTTCGTCCATCGTTGTTGATGATGACCTCGTAATCCTATTGATCAGTTGACGGTTGACGGTGAGTCCTGAGATGACTGATCAATCCAATTTTGGCACGGAATGTCCTGGCACATGTGGGCAGGCATGCATCATAACGTTAGCTGATGTGCTGGGCTGTCTAGTCTTGTGCAATTCACGCTTGGCTTTTGCTCCAGCAATACGTCTGGCTTCTAGACTTCTGCAGCCATCCTTAATGCTCATATGCCAGGCCAAGCAGTCTTGTGCTAGAGTTTCCCAGGAGGCCACGTCTATATTGAGGGATTTCAAAGAGGCCTTCAGGGTGTCCTTGTAGCATTTCTTTTGTCCCCCTCTCAACCTTTTTCCTTCTAAGAGTTCCCCGTAGAACAGCTGCTTTGGAATGTGTTCGTCAGGCATCCTGACAATATGACCTGCCCACCTGGCTTGCGCTCTTATTAGCATGGTGTGGACCATTTCCATTTTAGCTCGCTCAAGGACTTCTGTGTCGGATACCTTGTCCTGCCATTTGATGCTGAAGATCCTTCAAAGACAGATGAGGTGGAAACGGTTGAGCTGTCTGGCATGCCTTGCATACACCGTCCATGTTTCACAGGCATAGAGGAGTGTTGGGAGCACAACAGCACGGTAGACCTTTAGTTTCGTTTCTATGCTAATGCCCCGTCTTTCCCATGCAATTTCACAGAGTCTGCCGAATGCAATGCTGGCCTTGGCTATTCTGTGGTTGACTTCGGTATCTATTGTTGCAGACTGGGAGAGGGTGCTACCTAGGTATGTGAATTGGCCTACAACTTGCAGTCTCTGCCCCATCACTGTAATAGTTGGTTCTGCCTGTTGGCCATTTGGAGCTGGCTGGTGCATAACTTCGGTCTTCCTGGTGCTGATAGTGAGGCCAAAGTTGTCACATGCCATGGAGAATTTGTCCATGCTTGACTGCATCTTACACTCTGAGCTGTCATTTAAGGCACAGTCGTCGACAAAGAGGAAGTCCCTCAGTACAGTCTCTTTTACCTTGGTGATAGCCTGGAGTCATCTGGGGTTGAAGAGCCTTCCATCCTGCCTGTACCTGAGGCTTATCCCAGTGGTGCTATTCTGAAAGGCATCAGTGAGCATGGCTGAGAACACCATACTGAACAAGGTGGGTGCAAGCAAACAGCCTTGTTTAACGCCATTCATGACTGGAAAAGCCTCTGATGCCTCACCGTTGTCTATGACGTGTGCGTTCAAGCCATCGTGGAACTGGCGCACCATCAGGATGAATTTGTCTGGGCAGCCAAACTTTGACATTATCCTCCATAGTCGCTGGCGACTGACAGTGTCAAACACTTGGTGAGGTCAACAAATGTGGTGTAGAACTCACGGTTCTGTTCTAGACACTTCTCCCGGAGTTGATGAGCTGCAAAGATCATGTCCACGGTCCCTCTACCCTTACGGAAGCCACATTGTGATTCTGGCAGCAGGCCTTGTTCTAGGTGAGTGATCAGATGATTTAGCAAGAGTCTTACGAGGACCTTACCAGCTATGGAGAGTAGCGAGATGCCTCGGTGGTTGTTGCATACTTTTCTGTTGCCCTTTCTCTTGTACAAGTGGACAATTGTGACATAATTGGCTGACCCAGGGAACAGACACAACCTCAAGAGTAGGTTCAATGATCTTTATTGTAATAGTGTTTGTGCGTGGGTGCGTGTGTGTGTAGTGAATGTGGATGTGAGTGCGTGTATCCGTAGACTTGTAACAGCTGGGAGTGAGCAGAGCACCGTGCAATCTGGCAACCCTATGAACAGACCAGAGGCACAGTGTTAGCGCAGTTCCACACTCAAATGTATAGGTGAAGTAACTGAAGCTTACTGTTACAGCTGCGGTGGAGAACAAAGGTTGGCCCCAAGGCAATCCAGAAAGACAGCATCTGCCACACAACATTGCTGACGAAGGTTGGTGTGAGGGAGAGAGGTAGGTGATGACTGCCGCCTGGAGAAAAAGATTCCGCCTCCTGGGAGTTCCACCTGTGCACAGGGGATAACGCAGAACAGGTGAGTAGAATGGCGAACTTACTTGGAGGTGAGGAAAATCCTTCCAAGCTGAGGCCGCAGCGGCAGGGATGACAAGGGCTGAATGTTTGGCTGGAGTGAAGAGCGCAGAGCTTCACATAGCCAGGGAGACAGACGGCTCTGTGCCGGTCTACAGGCAGAGCAGGTTATATAGCCTGTGAGTGATGGGGAGCATGTGTGCGCGCAGCTGTAGAAGATAATGGCAGAGAGCGAGTCATCACAGTACTTCCCCCCCGAGAGGTGCCTCCTGGCACCTGATCCAGCCTACCTGGGTGCGTCCGATGGAAATCCCTGATGAGTTGACTATCCAACACAAAGGATGGACACACCCAGGAGTGCCACTCGGGACCATACCCTTCCCAGTCCACCAGATACTGCAGGCTGCGACCCCAGTGGTGGATGTCCAGGATAATTCAATTCAATTCAATTCAATTCAACTTTATTTATATAGCGCCATTTCACAACAACAGTCATCTCATAGCACTATCAACTGTAGGGGGGAATCCCCACAGTTGCAGAAAGACCCCAGCAATCAGGCGATCCCCTGTGAGCAAGCACTTGGCGACGGTGGAGAGGAAAAACTCCCTTTTAACAGGAAGAAACCTCCAGCAGAACCAGGCTCAGGGAGGGGCAGTCATCTGCTGCGACTGGCTGGGGGGTGAGGGGATAGAGAAGAAGAAAAGAACAGACATGTAGAGAGCAAATAGCACGATGGGGACTCAATCTATGGGAGAGAACAAACAAATGTTAATGACCAGCAAAAAAAAATATATTTCATAGAGAGTGAGGAAAGGAGTGAGGCCCAGTGCATTACTGGAGGTCCCCTGGCTGACTAAACCTATTAGCAGCATAACTAAGGGAGGGTTCAGAAACACGTGATCCCTCCCTAATTGTAGGCTATATCAAAAAGGTAGATTTTAGCCCTATTCTTAAAAACAGAGATCGAGTCTGACTCCCGAATCCAGATTGGCAGCTGATTCCACAGGAGAGGAGCTTGATAACTGAAGGCTCTGCCTCCCATTGTACTTTTGGAGATTCTAGGTATTACAAGTAATCCTGCATTTTGGGAGCGTAGTGCTCTGTTAGGATAATACGGTAGTATCAGATCTTTTAAATAAAAAGGAGCCTGATTGTTTAGAGCTTTGTAAGTAAGAAGAAGGATTTTAAACTTAATTCTAAACTCTATGGGAAGCCAATGAAGGGAGGCCAGAACCGGAGAGATATGATCTCTCTTTCTAGTACCTGTTAAAACTCTTGCTGCAGCATTTTGGATCAGCTGAAGACTTTTTAAAGATGTTTTAGGACAGCCTGATAATAAAGAATTACAATAATCTAATCTCGAGCTAACAAAAGCGTGGATCAGCTTCTCAGCATCACTCTGAGACAAGATGCTCCTAATCTTCGCAATATTACGCAAATGATAGAAGGCAGTCTTAGAAACAAATTTAATATGTGAATTGAAGGACAAATCCTGATCAAAAAAAATAGATAGAATAGAATTGACCCTCCACGCTGGGTCGCCGTCGATCACCACTGGTGGAGGTGGAGACCTGGGAGGGGGACAGAGAGGGCTGGAGAAAAAAGGTTTAACCTGTGACACATGAAACGTAGGACAGATGCGGATGGGGGGGGGGGAGTCAGGTGCACAGCCACAGGATTGATAATCCGCTCAATGGGAAATGGCCCGATGAAGCGCTGAGATAGTTTCCTATTCTCAGCTTTGAGGATAATATGCTGTGTAGAAAGCCAAACTTGTTGATCCACCTGGTAGGGTGGAGTCAGTCTCCCTGTGGCAATTAGCTACCCTGGAGTTGCGCTCCGCCGTGCGTTGGAGCGCTGCCCAGACCGTCCTCCACGTCCGTCAACAGCGTTTTAGATGGACCCGGACAGATGGTATGGTGATGTCCCCTTCCTCCTCTGGAAGAAGCAGGGGATTGTATCCCAAGGAGGCTTCAAAAGGTGACGTGCCGATCATTGATGACACTGTGGAGTTGTGGGCGTACTCGATCCACGGGAGGTGCATGCTCCATGACGAAAGGTTGGACTCCATGACGCAGCACAGCGCAGCCTCCAGTTCTTGGTTGGCTCTCTCACATTGTCCATTGCTCTGTGGGTGGTAGCCGGAGGATAGGCTCACCGTGGCCCCCAGAGCATTACAGAACGATTTCCAAACTCGAGTCACAAATTGGAGACCCCGGTTGGAGGCGATGTCTGTGGGTAACC
Source organism: Pholidichthys leucotaenia (assembly GCA_020510985.1). Lineage (NCBI taxonomy): Eukaryota > Metazoa > Chordata > Actinopteri > Cichliformes > Pholidichthyidae > Pholidichthys > Pholidichthys leucotaenia. Next base: position 220,436,892 of record CM035843.1, read on the forward strand.
CGTGTAGCCTCACCACATGTTGCACCAGCAGATCCGCTGTATCCTTTGCCATGGGCAGCCCCTGCAGGGGGACGAAGTGGGCGGCCTTGGAGAAACGGTCCACTATAGTGAGAACAACAGTGTGATGATTAGATGGAGGAAGACCAGTAACAAAATCTAGTGTGATGTGAGACCAGGGTCTGCCGGGAGTAGGGAGAGGGTGGAGCAACCCCGCAGGAGGAGAGGATGGTGTCTTACCGGTAGTGCACTGAGGACAGGCGTGGACGTAGTTGGCGACGTCCCTCCAGAGAGATGGCCACCAGAATGACCTCTGAAGGATCCTGATCGTGTGCCCCCCCCCCCCCCCGGGTGACAAGTCAACGTGGAGGAGTGAGCCCAGTGAATCACATTGCCCCGAACAGAAGAGGGAACATACGATTTACCTGCTGGCCCCCCACCCGGGTCCGGTTCGGCCTCCTGCGCCCTCAAGACCTTTTCCTTAACGTCCCACGAGAGGGCGCCCATGATACAAGATGACAGGAGGATGGGCTGATCAGGTGCCTCCGTCGTGTCCGGAGCGAACTGCCTGGAAAGAGCATCTGGCTTGGTGTTCTTCGACCCGGGCCGGTAGGTGTTGGTGAAATTAAAGTGCCCAAAAAACAGGGACCAGCGGGCCTGGCGGGCGTTAAGGCATCTGGCCACCCTCAGGTACTCCAAGTTCTTATGGTCCATCCAGACGACGAACGGCTGGGTGGCCCCCTCCAACCAGTGACGCCACTCCCCCAGCGTGAGTTTCACTGCCAGAAACTCCCTGACACCGATATCATAGTTCCTCTCCACCGGCGACAATTGGCGGGAAAAAAAAATGCACACGGCCAGACCACCCCATCCACGGGAGAGTGCTGGGAAAGCACAGCCCCCACCCCTGAGTCTGAGGCGTCCACCTCCACCAGACACTGAAGAGTGGGATCCACCTGCATCAGGATGGCGGGGGGGAGAGAACCACTCCTTGAGGGCAGCAAACACTGCAGCAGCCTCCTTAGTCCACCGGAAAACTGTCTTGGGGGGAGGTGAGGTGGGTCAGGGGTAGATCAATGACACTGTAGTTGTTAATGAAGCGGCAGTAGAAATTAGTGAACCCCAGGAACTGTTGGAGCTGCTTCCTAGAAGTGGGGGGGGGGGGGGAATCCACCACTGCCTTCACCTTGCCAGGGTCCCAGGGAGCGTTGGTCAGTCCAAACGGCATCACCAAATACTCAAAGTGCCTGCTCGGGGTACAGAACACAGTCTTCCATTCATCCCCCTCCCTGATCCGCACCAGATGGTACGCATTGCGGAGGTCCAGCTTGGTGAAGTAGCAGGCCGCCTGAAGGGAATCAAAGGCCGTGTCCATCAGAGGGAGATTGTACTTATCCTTAATGGTGATGTCATTGAGGGCACGGAAATCAATGCACGGCCTCAAGGAGCCATCCTTCTTCCTGATGAAAAAAACCCCCGCCCCCACCACCGAAGATGATGGGCAGATGATGCCAGAGCTGAGGGACTCCTTAATATACGAATCCATAGCCTCCCGTACCGGAGCAGACAGGCTGTAGAGGCGGCTCGCTGGCAGTGGGGCTCCAGCCCGGAGGTTGATGGCACAGTTGTAGGGCCAATGGGGAGGGAGAGACAATGCCTGAGGTTTACTGAACACCACCCCCAGGTCATGATATTCAGGGGGAACCCCAGTGAGATCGGGAGGAGGGGTGATGAGCGTAGCCAAGGGCTTGGAAGGTGAACATGCAGTGGACTGCAGGGTTATGGAGCCGGAGCCAGGGGTAACCCAGAATAACTGGGGAGGCCTCGACTGGCAGGACGAAAAGGCTCAGGTCCTCCCGATGGTTCCCGGAAATGATGACAGGGATGGGGGCAGTTTGCTTAGACACTACTGTCAACGGGGCTTTGGATAAAGCAATGAGCCTCAGGGGTGTCTTCAGTGAACGGCAGGGAAGCCCCAACCGGGTTGCCAGTTTCCCCTAGATGAAACTCTGCTCAGCTGCTGAGTCCACCAAGGCATGTGTGCAATATTCTGTTCGATTGTGCATAAACCTGATGGGTAAAAGACACTTGGAGAGGGGATTTAACCCTTGACATCGATTGTCGCAAATTCGCATCAATCCGCTTCCGCTCCAAATGCAACCAAAATACAGTCCGTATTCCTCCACTACCGGTTGATGCACTTCCAACACATACCTAGGAACCTTTTGCAAGCATTAGTTTCTCTTAGGAACGGTCAGAGACGGAGCACCATCCATTTCCTGATTACTACGCTGGCCTCGTGCCACGTCTGCATTTTCAGAAGACAATCGTAGAAAAATTGTCCAATCTCAGGTAAGTTGTACTAAGATAAAAATATGTGCAGGCTTATTGTGTACTTTTATCACTACCACGAAGGAGTGGAGTACCTATGACAAATATTTTTGAAGATATTAGACGATTTCGGTGTAATGCTAATTCGCTACATTCAGCCACAATGGATAACCTCTGTCGGCCACAACGGCCGCAAATAAGGTGCCGTATTTAGATGGTGTTCAACACTCACACACATTTTCTTTAGAAACTGCCATTCTAAAACTCTACACCATAGTTCACGTGAACAATAAATAACATTAGACACTGGAGCCAGTGGAAACGCTGTGCTAAAGCTTGCACAAGTTATCCATTGTAATGTCAACCACCTGCTGTACTTTGACAACTGGTTTTCCTCCTTGAATCTGTTTGTTGCTCTTGCAAACAAGGGGATACGAGCCCTTGGGACCGTGCAGCAAAATCGTCTGCATGGGTGCAGTTTCAGTGCAGACTCAGAGATGAAGAAGAAGGGAAGAGGGACATTTGAAGAGCAGCAGGCTGTGGTGGATAACGTGGACATTAGAGCAGTCAAGTGGTTTGACAACAGAGGCTTGATTGTTGCCAGCACTTTTGCCAGCGCCCAGCCCGTTTCCATGATACAAAGATGGGATAGAAAACTGAAAAGGAACGTGTCTGTGGAATGCCCAAGCATCATCTGCCTTTATAACAAGTTCATGAGCGGCGTTGATGCTCTTGATGCACTCATCGCCTACTACCGCATCCACATCAGGTCCAAAAAATACTACCACCGGTTGTTTTTTCACTTTGTGGATATGGTAATAGTGAACAGCTGGTTGTTGTATCGGCGTGATTGTGAGTCACTAGGTGTACTCAGAAAGAAGCAGAAGGATTTGCTGGAATTCAGATCGTCCTTCGCACAGGCCCTCTGCATGGAAGGGAAGGACCTGACGGAGAAGAAAAGGGGGCGGCCTTCATCTGACATTGAACGGCAGTTTGAGAGGAAGAAACGTCAAGGTCCAGCCAAGGCCATTCCTGCACAGGAAGTCTGCACAGATGCTGTAGGACACTGGCCAGAGGTGGAAAATGGGCAGCAACACTGCAAACTTCCACAATGCAAAGGCCAGACTGTGTACAAATGTGCAAAGTACAACATTCATCTGTGCCTCAACAAAAACCACAACTGCTTTCGGGAATTCCACAAATAAACTGAAGCAATGCACACTCTTCGCATTGAAAGGACAGTCAAACTGAATGGGAGGAAAGAGGTGTTTCCAGCAGGTTTTTGTTCTTGTTCATTGCTTGTGTTTTGTGTTTATAATGTGTTTTTTATAGTTCATTGTAGTGGTTTATGATAGTTTGGCAGTCATGAGAGTTGAAAATACTGAAAATAACTGTGTTGCATGAATAAAAGACTCTTCATACTTGAGATGGGAACAAGTGCTTTTTTACCATTTTTTTTTTACCATAGATGCCTGTTATCGCTAATTTGCATCATACCTAAAATTATATCTATTTTATGTGCTATAGTCAAATTAACTTTCTCAACTTAATTTAGCATCTACTTGAAAGCAAAAACACAAGTGAAACTTTTTTTTTCATAATTGGAAATAAATTCAGGCGTCAAGGGTTAACTGGGGTGCATCCGTGAGTCCCCCTACTGCGACACAAGGACTCCCTCTTTTGGCCGAACGGGGCAGGACGTAATCTGATGTTCATCACTACCACAGTACATACACAGGCCAAGCTCTCTACGGCACTGTCTTTCTGCCAAAGGTAATTTAGTTTGCCCCATTACCATAGGCTCCGATACTTCAGCGGACTCAACCAAAGGCAGGGCCCATAAAGGAGACTGAGTGAAGCTAGGCGCCCAAACGTCCGGACATCTTCTGCTTGGCTGCCCGCTCCCTCAGCCTGTTGTCTAAACTAATAGCTAGGGAAATTAGCTCCGTTAGCCTCTCCAGCTTCTCTAAGCGGGCTAGCTCATCCCGCAGGCTTGGGCTCAGACTCCTAGTAAAGATGCTGTATAACGAGATGTCTTCCCACCCCACCTCCGCCGCCACCACCCGGAAATTAACAGCATAGTCCGCCACAGACCTGCCCCCCTGTCGAAGATTTAACAGCCGGGTGGTGAGCACATTAACCCGGTCGGAGTGGTCAAACACCTCGTTAAACTTGCTAACAAACTGGGTATACGTAAGATTAGCGTAGCTATGTCTAGCCATTACTGCATAAGCCCACGCAAGAGCCCGCCCTTCCAGTAAATTAGTAACATAGCCAATACGGCTGTGATCGGTTGGGAAATCCCCAGGAACCCGCTGAAAGACAATCTCACACAGGAGAAGAAACCCCCGGGCCTCCCCTAGTTTACCATTAAACCGAGTAGGAGTGGGAACCGGTGTGAGTCGGGCCAAGGGAACCTGATTAGCTTGGCTAGGTGGAGAGCTAACGGGCGCCGGAGCGCTACTTGAAGCCAGAGGAAACGCCTGCTGTCCGGCCAGGTGATCCAATCGGCTGTTAATTTGAAACAGCTGATTAAGGATGACTTGCTGCTGGTAAGCTATTTGATCTACTCGAACTTTTAAGTTGTTTACTTGGCACGTTAGTGCGCTGTTCGCTGGGTTGTTTTGACGGAGCTGTACTGACATAATTGGCTGACCCAGGGAACAGACACAAGCTCAAGAGTAGGTTCAATGATCTTTATTGTAATAGTGTTTGTGCGTGGGTGCGTGTATGTGCAGTGAATGTGGATGTGAGTGCGTGGATCCATAGACTTGTAACAGCTGGGAGTGAGCAGAGCGCCGTGCAATCTAGCAACCCTATGAACAGAGCAGAGGCACAGTGTTAGTGCAGTTCCACACTTGAGTGTATAGGTGAAGTAACTGAGGCTTACTGTTACAGCTGTGATGGAGAACAAAGGTTGGCCCCAAAGCAATCCAGGAAGACAGCATCTGCCACACAACATTGCTGACAAAGGCCGGAGCGAGAGAGAGAGGTAGGTGATGACCACCGCCTGGAGAAAAAGATTCCGCCGCCTGGGAGTGCCGCCTGTGCACAGGGGATAACACAGAACAGGTGAGTAGAATGGCGAGCTTACTTGGAGGTGAGGAAAATCCTTCCAGGCTGAGGCCACAGCGGCAGGGTTGACGAGGGCTGAATGTTTGGCTGGAATGAAGAGTGCAGAGCTTCACGTAGCCAGGGAGACAGGTGGCTCCATGCCGGTCTACAGGCAGAGCAGGTTATATAGCCCGTGAGTGATGGGGAGCAGGTGTGTGCGCAGCTGTAGAAGATAATGACAGAGAGCAAGTCATCACCAATTGACGCATCCCTGAGTTCCTGAGGAATGGTGCCTTGGGTCCAGAAGGACTGGAACAGTTCAGTCAGCTTCTCAAGGAGTGCTGGGCCACCTGTCTTGTATATCTCAGCTGGAATGGCGTCTGACCCTGGTGCTTTACCACTTGATAGTTGGCCAACAGCCTTTTGGACTTCAGCAACAGTAGGAAGTTCATCCATGGCAACGCTGATCTTGACCTGGGACATCCTGTCGATTGTCTCATTGTTTATAATAGATGGCCGGTTCAGGACTCCTTCAAAATGTTCAGCCCATCTTTGGACGATTTGGGTCTTCTCTGTCAGGAGGGTTGAACCATCTGAGCCCAGGAGTGGGGAGCTTCCTGATGGCTTGGGTCCGTACAGGGCATTGAGAGACTCGTAGAATTGTTTTGAGTCACTCCTGTCTGCATAGCCCTGGATTTCATCCACCTTGGCACTCAGCCATGAGTCTTGCATCTCTCAGAGTTTGAGTTGTACTGTCCTGCGTGCGCTGGTGAAAGCCACCTTCTTTGAGATGGATGAGGGATCGTTTTGATGGGCACGATGAAGGCTATGCTTCTCTGTTAGTAGAGCTTTGATTTCCTCATCATTTTCATCAAACCAATCATGCTTTTTCCGTGTTGAAAGGCCCAGGACTTTTTGTGCAGATGAGTAGACAGTGTTCCTGAACAGCACCCAGTCTTTCTCGGCATTAGCTGTAAATCTCAGATCTGCAAGTTCACGTTCCAGGTCTTCCATGAGTGCATTAGCTTTGGAGTAGGTTTTCAGTTGGGACACATCAAGTCGTTTCATGCTCTTGTTCTTGTCCCCCTGTGGCCTTCTCTTAGGCCTGATGTGCAATTTCATCCTAGAGACAATAAGCCTGTGTTTGGTCCAGCAGTCAGCACCACACATGGCCTTTGTGACTCTGACATCCTGCTTATCTTTTTGCCTGATGATGACATAGTCAATGAGGTGCCGGTGTTTGGAGTGGAGGTGCCTCCATGAGGTTTTGTTTCGAGTGGGCAGGTGGAAGACAGTATTTGTGATGAGGAAGCTATGTTTGGCACAGGTCTGTAGCAGGAGAAGGCCGTTGCTATTGCACTTGCACACTCCATTTTTGCCTATGATGCCTTTCCAGGCAGAACTGTCCTGTCCTACTCTGGCATTGAAGTCCCCGAGCAATATGAGCTTGTTGTTGTGCTTCACAGTAGACAGGAGAGCATAAAGTTCTTTGTAGAACTTGTTTTTGGTCTCATCAGGGTTTGTCATCGTTGGTGCATAGGCACTGATGAGAGTGGAATACAGTGGAAGCTGTATTATCATGAGGCGGTCATTCACGCCCTTTGGGAGGCTGGAGAGCTTGCTCACAAGGTTGTTCCTCACAGCAAAACCAACTCCTGCTTCCCGGCGCTCATCTTTGCTACAGCCACTCCAGAAGAATGTATATCCACCTCCTGACTCATTTAACTGACCTTCTTCTGCAAGCCTGGTTTCACACAGAGCTGCAATGTCAATGTTGTATCTTGCAAGTTCCCTGCTAACTAGAGCTGTTCTTCTTTCAGGTCGATCAGCTGACGGTTTGTCTAAAAGTGTGCGCACATTCCGTGTGCCAATGTTGAGTGGTGTCACCTTTTTCTTTCCTCTGTTGTTTCTACCGCTAGTGTGGGATCCCCTCCAGCCATGGTAAGCTGGCCAGGGTTGTGAAGCAGGCAATGTTTAGGGCACATTTTCTAGCCCCTTCCTTAGGCTGTGGAGGTGAGCAGTGCAATCCTAAAAAGGGCTGCTCAGTCACTCAGACAGACACCGAACCCTGCTGCTGCTTCTGTCAGTGAGGAACGATCATTAGGCCTGAGCCGCCTGTGTGCAGGTCCATGACTACAGCTGCCAGTGTATCGTCCCCTGCGGCTTTGCCACTCGCCCATCACCACAGGACTTTTGAGACGGATTTACAAGACTTGCGTGAGAAAATTGGATTGAAGTGAGGGAGGGTTGCGCAGCGTCAGCCTCACTCTCTCTTCCAGGGTCATCTGATTCCAGTGGCAGGACATAATTTAGAAGGTTGGAGATGATACTGGATGCAGGAGTTGCCGGAGTCTAGGCAGAATTTGACCATGACTCTGCCTACAGGGCTCCACTCCGATATTTCTGTCAGGATTGATTCCCTTAGCCTTATACTATCCCTAGCACTCACAGGGCAGTGACACTATTTGACCCATAGCTGGGGGTCTGTTCATGGGCATCAGGACGTGTCCACACACTGGTGGGCCTGGCATGCCACATGTCTGGGGGAAAGACCTCCTCTGAGTCCCTTGCAATTTGGCCTGAGCCTGCAAGGTGCTCAGTTTACATGCGTCGCCATGAGAAGGCATTGCATAGGGCTTGTCTACTGAGAGGCTATGTACTGGCAGGGAAGACTTATGCACTCGGCTTCCTTTTCACATTAGCTAGCCAGCAGCAGAGGCTGAAAGCGAGAGGTGACAAGCACACAGACACACAGCACACAGCACTAGATGCGTCAATAGACCATTTTGACACACACTGTCCCGTTCTGTCCCTTCCCTTATCCTCATCCTCCCTTTCCTTTCTCCTACCTATATATATCAGACCTAAAGAAATGAATCCTTTAGAGATTCTAGGTGTGTCTGAATGCCATGCTTTGTAATCTCTCCCCCAAAGTGGCCATTGGGGTGACACCTTATATATTTTTGTAATAAATGTACATAAATCCAACTTTCTGCCTGATTTTTTGACTTTGAATAATTTAAGCTCAAAATTATTCTAACATTTTGGCGCTCCAAACAGCGGCTCTACATATCTCCATCTTTCCGGTGCCTCTGCTTGATTCTAGTAAGTGCACAGCTGATAAAAACCTTCCCAGTCATTCTCTGACTGAAGCATAACAGTGAACTTTACAGGGAAAAAAGGACACAGGACTAATGACCAGCGTCTGGGACCCGGCCTCTCACCACTGTCTGTGCCTCCCTCATCGAGACCACAGGCGCATAGAACATCTAAGTTAAATACAAATGCTTGCATCTTAATCACTGCTACCACCATGACAATGATGAAATTAACTGAATATTACAATATCATACTGTCACTTAATAATGCCTAATCATTGAAGGCTTTCATTATATTACATGATTCAAAGCACAGAAGAGGGTGATAATTACTGTGTTTGTGCATGCGATTTGCCAGAGTCTACTGACTATTAAAAACATGTTTTGGTAATTCTATGTCATATTGTTGCTTTGTTTCAATAACACTAAACTCACTTTTTAATAAATGGCATATGCAATCTTATTTACATTTTGATCCTCAGTCTGTCCATGTAGAGAGAAAAAAAATAATATAGCTTGTGTCAGACTGACCTAGATAAGGTGACGGTAAACAGACAGAATCAGCCTTCAATGGACTCAGATGTTTGTAATAAAAAGAAGGACACTCAACGTCTGACAGATTTTAGGACATAAAAAAAACAACAACAACAACACACAAATTGTGGTCCTGTGCCATACATTCCTGGAAACAGAAATTATTCTAAATGCTGTATTGGTTTAAGGCTTCTAATACATGACACTGTTTTGTTTAAACATAATCCTAAACTAGTGATTACCCGTGTTAATTGGTAAAACATTTACTGATTCACAGAATATATAGTGAATACTTGCTGTGATTATCAAAAACCCATACAAATTGTGGAAGCTTTAGGTGTAATTTAAAGGCTTTTCTGCTATTCTCCATTCTTCATTTTCCAACAGGAAAGGGAAAGCATTCACAATTTTTTTTTTTAGCTTTCACCAGGAATTAGATTTGCCAAATTAACAAGGAGGTGACAAGGAGGAGCTGATTAGGATGCCTCCTGGACTCCTCCCACTTGAGGTGTTTCGGGCACATCCCAATGGGAGGAGACCCCAGGGCAGACCCAGGACTCGCTGGTGAGACTATGTCTCCCAGCTGGTCTGGGAACACCTTGGTATCCTATCTGAATAAATAAATAAAAATAATAATAAAATAAGAGCTGGAGCAGGTGGCTGGGGAAAGGGAAGTCTGGGCTTCTCTGCTTGAACTGCTGCCTCCTTGACCCAAACTTCTGGAAAAGTGGTAGAAGATGGATGGATGGATGAAATTAACAAGGAATCATAACATCACCATTACCTTTCAATTTAATAAATCCTTGGTGACATATGCAATATGTAATAAAATAATAAAAAACAATAATTCACTTGTGTTTCTTAACATTACACGTTATAATATACAGTGGGATAAACAACTGGGATAAACATTTAAGGGGCACAAAACTAATGATGATAACTGGAACATTAGTAAAATCAATTTATGAGGTGATAAAATTTGCACTCCTGTTGATGTAAATTCTGACGTAAGGGCGGGGAAGCCGTGAGTTTTCCCCAAATTTTTCTTTGCAGGATGGCCCCAAGATTTGATCTTTGTGGGAGATGTGAGGGAGACTGGACAGTATGTGGGTTACGGGCTCATTGGCTGAGGGGGCGACAGTGACCACAGGGGATAGGACTTCTCAGTTGACAAGCATTTTTTGAAGCTAAGTAGAACAAATGGCATTGCAAATGACATAAAGCATAACAATTTAAATGACTCTGACTTTAAAAATGTAGTGTTCATATGACTTCACACTGCAAGATACATCTGATGCCACTCACCACATAATGGTGTGACAATATCACATTTCAGAAATGTGACAGTAATAAGGAATGTGTTTTCTGTGCTCCCGGTGCACTAGCCATGGCCAAGCTAGACCTCGGGACTACAGTCCACCCCATAATTTACCAAAGAATTTATAAAATAAGGCATTCCTTTTTACAAAATTAAGCCAAATTCCAATCAGGCAATATGTCCACCTTTCCATTGACTGAAGGAGTGTGACACAACCTTTCACAAGGATTCAGTTACACAAATTCAACCTGTCTGTGTTCAACTGGACAGACAGATGTGATCTAAGTGACTAACTCAGAATGGTCACTCTAAATGCTAAATCACATCAAATCTGCACAGACAGCTATATAACTTTTTAGACTAAGTCAAGAGACGACACGCACAGAAGAAGCTATGACTATTGAAACCTCATTTTGAAGGAGCTATACTACTCACAAATTTTCATCTAAATTAACTGTGTGTAACACATAAAAAGTGGTAACACACTTTCTTCTGGTAAAAAAGACACTACCCATCAAGCAAATACCCTGTAACTTTGCTTCTTGTGCGTCTCCATGCATCAAAAGGGGGTACCAAAGAAATTAATTAGCAAAAATAAATAGCAATCCTCAGAAAAATAGATAATACATAAAAATTATCAATACATGATCAATAATGAAGAGAAAAATATAAATGAAACTGCTTGGTAATGAAATCACAACATTCAATAGGAGAAGTTAAAAGGTACATCGATAAATTTCCAGATATTTAAGAACATATCTGCAGATTATTGTAAAAGAAATCTCATGTTTATAAGAAACAAGGCAAACTGATAAGGAAGAAAAGCATGCAAATATATGAGAAAAGTTCCAAATGTCTAAGAAAAGTCCAACTTGTGCTGAATTTATGTTTACTGTGGGACTTAATTTAGAATCTACTACAAAGACAATACAGATTCTTACTCAATTAAGAGAACAATGCTTTAGGGAGCTCAAAGCAAAAATAATTTGATCTTCCCTGCATAAACTTAGTTTTTTCAAAACCTTTGCATGGATCTCATTGAGCTAAATAAGAGTGAAGGTAAAAATGTTTAGAAATTATTTACACACTTATTAAACATACAAAGGCTTTCCCCTACACTAATCTAAATATTGCTATGGTGACACTGAAACCCTTAACTGAAATAATATCAAGATTTAAAATAGCTGAAATGACTTACTTAGATAATGGAAATGGAATACACTTTGTAAATCAAATCATGTCACATTTAAGTGCAGTTCCTAAATTATTAGCACCAAACATTTACTTAGGAAACCACTTAGCTTACCATCAACAATCTACAAGATTAGTATAATACATAAATAAGAAGAATAGGGAAATTGACAAACCCTATTATTGAAGCCATTTAATTTAGATGATGAGGAAGGGTTTCTGGGTGATTATATGCAAAGAATGACAACTGATAGCGATGTCATTCATACTGCCCTTCCCTGGAGGGACCATGTGATGAAGGAACCCTGGGAGGTGCACCCATCTCTTGAGCAAACTAGGGGATCTGGTCATCAAAGGATACTGGACCAAAACTCCCTGGCGAGGACAGCACAAAGGTTATCTGTCTGACCTGAACAGCCGCGTAAAGCGAAGGACGTAGCACTTGGGTGCATCTAACGTTTTACCCCACCTGAAACCCTCAGGAAGAGACTGTTTAATATATATATTGTATTCTTATTTGAAGAAAAAAAAAAGAAAACAACAAATGACTGTTTAACTGTTTCTCTATGCAAGTGTCAGCTAATGACTTGGTGTCCATTAATGACCTCTGCTAATAGAGAAACAGGCTGTTTGTTTATCATGACAAGGGAAGAATACAAGGGAAAGAAAAGTGTGATTAGTGTTGTTACCTTATCATCCTCATCATCCTCTAGTAATACTTAATATTGGTTATTAAGTTGTTCCATTGCTTATACACTGTAGAGTTATGTTTGCTCCTTAATAACACTAACAGTTAGGCAAAATATCTTTATTGCTAAAATAATGCAGATACTACAGGCTGTTTGGTTTTTTAAGAGAGGCTATATACAGAAATAACATAGCAAACTTCATTTTGAATCACACCTGACACAACACATCTCTCCACTGATTAGAAACATGATGACACTCCTTACTCTGTGAATGCAAGGCTAATTTCATCAGGGAACTCCTCTCTTTGAAGTGGTGATGTCCCTTTTCCAGTAGCTTAACACTCTCTGAGTATGCAACGGCTTACAGTGTGTCTCTCCCCTGTACTGCTACCCTGCTTGACCAACGAAGCGAGCAAGTGTTATACCAAGGATCTACATTGACAAAGGTCATTGAGTCATTGGGCGTACTCGCATTTGGCCAGGACACTGGGCAGATCTGTGTACCCCATTTTGGCAACTGACCGTACCCTCATCATGTCGGCAGGGCAGGTGGACAGGGTGAAGAGAGATGCTTTTCTACCACATGATGCCATTTATGAAGCATGAATGCAATTTCAGATGGAAAGTACAGGAGTGAGGTTTTTGGGGGTTTTGTTCATTGTTTCTTTGAGTGAGAGTGGAAACAAAATACCTTAGGGATTAAAATACTTAATCAAATCAAAATCAAATCAAATCAAATCAAACGTTATTGTCATATTGCTGTACATACAACTGTAGTGCAGGCAAGATGAAATTGCGTTTCTCTCGGCATCCATATAAGAAGCAGCATAATTAAGACACACTCCCGCATAGCTCCCACCCCCCCATCCATTCACACATCCCTGAGACATACTTGGGGAAAAAGAATAACTAACTATAATATACAAAATGTCCATAGGTGCAGTAGTGTGTATGTGAGATTCCGGGTCAGCTGTTCAGCATCCTGACAGCTTGTGGGAGGAAGCTGTTGATCAGTCTGGTGGTTCTGCCTCTGATGCTCCGGAATCGTTTACCAGATGGAAGAAGTTCAAAGTGTTTATGCAGAGGGTGAGAACGGTCCTTGACAATGTTCAGTGCCCTGCTCCTACAACGGTTCTGAAAAAGTTCTTGGACAGAGGGGAGGGAGACTCCAATTACCCTCTCCACCCCCTTGACTATCCTCTGCAGGGCTTTTTTGTCTGACATACTGCAGCTGGAGTACCATGTAGCAATGCAGTACGTCAGAACACTCTCCACCACACCTCTGTAGAAGGTCCTGAGGATGCAGATGGGGAGAGAGGCCTGTTTGAGTTTCCTCAAGAAGTGTAGTCTCTGCTGAGCTCGCTTCCTGATCTCCAAGGAATTCTTGCTCCAGGTCAGGTCCTGCGAGATCTGCACTCCGAGGAACTTGATGTTCTCTACTCTCTCCACTAAACGGCCGCCGATGCTGAGGGGGACGTGCTCAGGCTGTGACCGCCGGAAGTCGATAATCATCTCCTTTGTTTTGTCCACGTTGAGCACCAGATTGTTCTCCCTGCACCAGCCCTCCAGGTCTCTCACTTCTTCCCTGTACATTGATTCCTCATCCCTCTGAATAAGTCCCACCACCGTGGTGTCATCTGCAAACTTAATAATCTGGTTCCCCTCGTGTTTGGATACACAGTCATGTGTTAGAAGTGTAAACAACAGTGGACTGAGTACACAGCCTTGAGGGGTTCCGGTACTCAGCGTGACAGAGTTGGAGATGTTGTTTCCAACCCGGACAGACTGAGGTCTCTCAGTCAGGAAATCCAGGATCCAGAGACATGTGGCGGTGTTCAGACCGAGAAGGAGTAATTTCTCCATCAGTCTCTGGGGAATAATGGTGTTGAATGCTGAACTGAAATCAATGTACAGGAGTCTGGCGTAGGTGTCTTTCTGGTCCAGGTGGGTGATGACAGAGTGTAGGGTGGTGACTATAGCATCCTCCGTGGAGCGGTTTGAACGATATGCAAACTGGAGCGGGTCGTGTGATGCAGGGAGGCAGGCTGTGATGTGTGGTTTGACAAGCCGTTCAAAACACTTCATCACAATTGGTGTAAGTGCAACAGGACGATAGTCATTCAAACATGACACCACTGGTTTTTTTGCCACCGGTACAATGATAGAAGTCTTGAAGCATCTGGGAACGATGGCCTGACTCAGGGAGATGTTATAAATGTCAGTCAGGACATCCGCCAACTCGCTCGCGCAGTCTCGGAGCACACGTCCCGGAATGTTGTCTGGACCTGCAGCTTTGCGTGGGTTGATTCTGGATAGGGTCCTCCGTGTGTCCACTGTGTTAATGGTAAAAGCTGGTCCGACCGATGGTGGGAGTGGGCCGGCCCTCCCTCTGATTGTCGAGTTTGATGCTTCAAAACGTGCAAAGAAGTCGTTAAGCCTGTCTGGAAGCGAAGCGTCATCATCATCGACCCCCTGCCTAGACTTAAAGCCCGTCAGTGTCCGAACTCCCTGCCACATCTGCTTGGTGTTCCTAGTGTCACAGAGGTGTCCCTGGATTTTCTCCGCATAGGCGCGCTTTGCCGCCTTAATTCCCTTTGAAAGCGCAGACCTGGCTGAGCGGAGGGCAATCCTGTCCTTCGCTCTGAACGCTGCATCTCTGGCTTTAAGCAGCGAGCGCACCTCTGCAGTCATCCAGGGCTTATGATTACCCCGCATAGTGATGGTCTTCACTGTAGTGACATCCTCTGTGCACTTCGCGATGTAGCTGGTGACCGAATCAGCATACTCCTCCACATCTGTCCTGTCTTCCTGGGAGGCTGCTATTTTGAAGATCCTCCAGTCTGTGTGATGAAAACAGTCTTGCAGTGCAGAGGTTGCACTCTCTGGCAAAATCCTGATTTGTTTCACTGCTGGCCTGCTGCGCTTCAATAAAGGTTTGTAGGCAGGAACCAGCATCACGGACATGTGATCAGAACGGCCGAGATTGGGGCGGGGTAACGCTTTATATGCATCTGTGTTTGTGTACACTAAGTCCAACATATTCTCTCCTCTGGTCTTAAAGTCTACACATTGTTTAAACTTGGGGAGCACAGTCTTTAAGCTGGTGTGGTTAAAATCCCCCGCAACCACCACAAAACTGTCCGGGTGTGAAGTTTGGATTTTACTGATTGCATTGTGCAGTTCCCCGAGTGCCTTCTTAGCATTAGCTTTAGCGTTAGCGCTCGGCGCTATGTAAACACCAACTACAAACACGTTGCTGAATTCCCTCGGCAGATAAAAAGGCCGACAATTAACAATAAGGAACTCCGCCAACGGAGAGCAGTGTTTAGACACTAATGTGGCATTAACGCACCAGTTCTTGTTAACATAGATGCATAGCCCACCCCCCCCGGCTCTTACCGGAGCTCGCCGTTTCCCTGTCGGCCCGGAACATCGCCATATCTTCCAGCTGAATGGCCTCGTCAGGAATGTTGTCGTGGAGCCATGTCTCGGTGAAAACAAACACACAGCAGTCCCTCCATTCTCTCCGGGTTTCTTTCAGCAAACGCAGCTCGTCTACCTTGTTTTCGAGGGCGCGGACGTTTGATAGAAGAAGCGACGGTACCGCTGGTCTGGAGGGGTTAGCCTTTAGCCTAGCATGGATCCCGGCCCTTTTTCCTCGCTTTTGCTTGCGCTCGCTCCGCTTCCGCTTCCTCCTCTCCCGGGTAGCTTCCAGCAGGGACTCCGCCAAAATTCCATGCTGGCGTAGAATGTCCAAATCACAACCGATCGCCGCGATTCTTGCAGCGTGCAGTACCTTGATGTTTAATAAGGTCTCACGGTTGTAAGTTTTACAGAATGTACGTCTGGGATGATTAAAACTCTCACACTCGCTGATACCAAGAGGGGCCGCTGCATCTAGGCGCGCCACCATCTTTTTTTTTTTTTTTTTTTTTTAATTGTAGACTACAATTATTTTTTATTTTTTTTAATTGTAGACTACAATTATTTACAAAATTATAACGGATAGAATGGTCCTTTATCAACTAATTGCCACCCGTAGGGGTGTAGGCCCTATTATAGGAGATTATTGTTTTACTTATATCCATGAAAATGATGCAAATGGTTAAATTAATACCTCAGATACTCATAGAAGTTAATGTTTCTCTTAATAGAGAAGTCTCATCATAAACTTGGTAATGATTTTTATAACTTCAGATTTTTCTTGTGTGAGTCCTTAATATGATGATGAGGATGTTTTTGAAGGTTCCAATAAAATTTGAGGCTGTTTCATATTATTTTCTATGTTCTTATTTGACACTGTCTGAGATTAATTTTGATCACATTACACATATTCACTCTTGATATGTTCTGCACATGTTTTTAACTTGCAAGGACACGTAACAGCATGTAAATTCTTACACATATCCTTATATTAATTCATTCACTACAACTTTTATTTTTCTTTTAATACTGATGCTTTATTAAGCATCAAGGGGGAATATGATAGACAAATTTCATATTATCTACATTATTATTATTTTAATAATGCATTATTATATTTGAGAAGTATTATACCTTTCATATGCCATGTTTAATGTTTATATGTGCATTCCATATAGGACAAGTTCATATATTCCTGGCATATTTCTGTGAGCAATTTCAGAGAGTTCAGACTGAAGATCAGTACAGGATCAGCACATGCGTAAGGAATGATCTAAGCCACTTTTTATAATCTCTTTGACATGTCCTGTTTTGGGTCACAGGAATGCACAGGAACTCCTCAGCTTATATAGATTAGTGTTTTATGGACATTCTGTTAGATTTATATTCTTGTCTCCAGAGTGTCTGTGACGTTTCCCTGAATAAGCTTTGATTATCAGGACTGTCCCGTTCTGTCCCTTCCCTTATCCTCATCCTCCCTCTACTTTCTCCTACCTATATATATATATATCAGACCTAAAGAAATGAATCCTTTAGAGAGTCTAGGTATGTCTGAATGCCATGCTTTGTAATCTCTCCCCCAAAGTGGCCATTGGGGTGACACCTTATATATTTTTGTAATAAATGTACATAAATCCAACTTTCTGCTTGATTTTTTGACTTTGAATAATTTAAGCTCAAAATTATTTTAACATCATGCTTCAGAGTTGACCATCCACATCTCCCTTTGCTGTTGTTCTGATGATCTCTGCTGTATCTTCATCAAACTGTTGCCACAATTGGTGCAGCTTTGCTGCAGGCCACTTGATCCGGTGCTGCTTGACTACTGTACTTGGAACTGAGGCACTGGACATTTGGAAGTTCTGGGCACTGTGGGGTGACTCCGGGCCGGGCTCCTCATGCATCTCACCAGGTGTAATTCCTGTGCATTGTACCATAGCCCCCTGAACCAAACATTTCATCCAGGCCTGATGGATTTTGAGGCCTTGTTCATTTTTACAGACTTTTCCACAGGTGCATCTACTTGCCATTATTGATAGTCTGTTTTCCTAGATCATCATCCTAAGGTCCATCCTAGTGGGGTGCTATCCCCCCCCCCCCTGCCCGGGCACCCCTGGGGGTATGTCGCTGCAGCTTGATCTGTAGCTTGGATGGGTTCTTCTTCACAGAAGATGCAGGTTGGGCTGCCAACCCTCCCTGCCCCGGTTGCCGTCTCTCTGTGCTTTCCACTATCTCTCCAGTTGTCACCAATCTATACTTGGTTGTCACCCAACCGGTTCTTGGGAGTCACTGACTAAGGCAGATGCATAGGTGAATAGATACATCCATGGATGCACCAGGACACGTCTGGACACATCATCAGTGATGTGTCCTGATTTCATTGGGTGTTTCGGTTCTCACAACATCAGACATCCTCAATCAGGTGACCCAGCCAGGGTTGATCTGACCCTAACTTGTGTTCCAGCGGCATTGGCCCATGATTTAGACCTCTTAATCCATAGCCACCGAGATGCTCTTTCTGCAGCCTTGGTGGCAGATCTGAAGGCCTTCCTTTTAGCAGCTCCTCTGATGCTTCTTCAAATCTTCCTGATCAAATTTAATAGTGAAAACACAAAGAAAAACAAAACCGAACACTTACAAACACAGGCAGGACGATGAAGATTTACAGCATGGAGGCTGAGGCGATGGAACACCGGCAAACAGGGAACACCCAGAAGACACAAAATAAACAGGGAGATGGAGACTCCGTCTGAACATTGAGAGATGTAGGGTTAAAGTTTGAAAACCAGAAGGTTGCTGCGAGGAGTGATCCACGCAGCAGTCCTTAAACAGGGCAAACCAAGTGAGGATCAGGTGTGGGTAACATGAGTGAGGATAATTAGGACAAATCATAAACAGATGTGATAGCCCGCCAACAAGGTTTGACAGGAGGAAATACCAACGGTGACTGTCAAAATAAAAGCACAACCCATGACGAATGCAAATCAAGAAACAAATGAACAAGAATACACCAAGAACAATAACTTAAACAAGGACTGGGTAAAAGTATGGGAACAAAATAGAAATACACTAAAGGAGAGAACTAAAGAAAAGATGATGATACAAAGAAGTACAAAACCAAAGAAAACTAATAAAGCAACACTAGTAAATACAGAGACTACAAGGAAAACCAGGACTAATAAAAACAAGGGGAATAAATTAGAAAACAAGATAATACAGAAACACATCATAACCAACCTAAGATAAAATAACAGGAAGTAAAAACAGAAATAAAAGGACAAATTCACATAACAAAATACACCAAACCATACTAAATACAAAATAACCCAAGATACAGAAATACAGAAAATAACTTAAACAAACTTAAAGGCTGAGCACGGCTCCCCACCCGTCCTCAGTATCTTGACAAATGTGGCTGAATTACAACAATTCTGCAAAGATGAGCGGACAAAAATTCCTCCACAGCACTGTAAATGACTCATTGCCAGTTATTGCAAACACTTGATTTCAGTTGTTGCTGCTAAGGGTGGTCCAACCAGTTATTAGGTTTAGGGTGCAATCACTTTTTCACACAGGACCATGTAGGTTTGGATTATTTCCCCCTTGATAATAAACACCTTCATTTAAAAACTGCATTTTGTGTTTACTTGCGTTATCATTGTCTAATATTTAAATTTTTGATGATCTGAAACGTTAAAGTGTGACAAATGTACAAAAAAAAATGAAAAAATCAGGAAGGGGCAAACACTTTTTCACACCACTGTAGTTCTTCAAAAAAATTGGAGTCATCAATATTTGGCCCATACACATTCACTTAATTTAGGTTTTCAGATAGCAGATTACCCTGAACTATCAAATATCTTTTCATTCTATCTGTCATAACATCTTTCACCTGAAATGGAACACTATTGTGAATAACAGTTATTACTCCTCTTGCCTGAGATGAAACTGATACTGTAAATACATTACCTTGCCATCTTCTCCAAATACTTTTATTATCCTCATCTAATAGATGAGTTTCTTGTAAAAACACCATTTTAGAACCTTTGTCTTTTATCACGTTCATGACCTGCATGATTTTTTAAGCTGTTGCAGACCTCTGCAGTTCCAAGAAACAAAGGTAAGATTCACTCTATTAGGTTTTGTAAATTGAAAACTAGATTACCTTGTTGCAGAAAACTAAACTTAAAGAGGAGCACAACACACGCAAATGCAAGAACAAGCATATAAAACACTGAAACTGAACTTCCTTCATCCCCTCTTTGCAGGATCTCCCCTTGAGTCATTCTGCTTCCCGTTAAGTCAACAACTGTTCCACATTAAATGAGGATCAGTCTATCCACTTACAACTCCCTCAAGAAATAAAAAAAAGAAAAAGGTCTCTACTGCTCTCTACATTTAAATGACATGTTACACCCATTTCCAGCATATTATAGCTCTGTTTAGTCCCCACAAGTCCCATATGCATTGTAATAGTATTGTCTTATGCTTACAGGCATTCTGGGGAGAAGTTGCAATAACAGGGCGAGGATCCTCCAGAGGTGACGAGCGGGCTGACAACAGAGATGGTGAAGAGGTGCAACAGGGGAGCTTCAGGGATAATGCAGGTGACAGGCTGGCCAGGCCTGTGGGTTGGGGAGTGAAGGTAGAAGACACAGGTGACAAGCGTGGGTAAGTCAACTTACTTTGGGGAAAACGGTGAAGTGCACTTATCAGTGTGAATCCAATTCCAGTCTGTAAGATTAGATCCAGAGTCCAGAAACAAGCAGGGGGTCAGAGCATGGCAGGCAGGAACAGGGCAGGCAAGGTCCTCAGACGTGAGACAGACAACAGGGTCTACAGCAAACTGACATGATTTCAGACAAACCCAGAAGCAGACACAGGCTCAAATACAACAATGATCTTTTATTGAATAAGTGTGTGTGTGTGTGGGGGGGGGGGGCTGTGAGGACTGGAGCGTGCAGAGCAGGACAAGTCTGGTAACCCTGAAATGAGAAGAGAGACAGATGGATTAGCTCTTTGGTTTTCAGATGAATGGCAAGAATACTGAGATGATCTTACAGCATGTGAGGAGTAGTCTAGGCTCAGAAGAGATGTCTGTCCTGTGCTTGTACCAGAGTCCCACTGCCGTGACGTGGTGCTTGTGCTGGTAATTACAGTGACGATGAATGAGTGGGAGAGTGTGCTGAATGCTCTGGCTCACCAGTTTGAGGGAAAGAGAGGTGCCCACAGTTCACAGGTATGATCCGGTCCACTGCCAGGAGAAGAAGGAGGTCTGCCCGGAAGTAGGTCCACTTGTGCACAGGGAAGGAGAGGAGAAAGCAGGCGCAAAGGAGAATTTCCAATAGATGCTTACGGTAGAATTGGGAAGATGAGACTCCCAGGCGATGAGTAGAAGGTCGTTGAGATGAGGGAGGCGAAACTCCCTGGTAGAAGGAAGGGGAAGACTCAAGTATGGAGTTCTTCACCCAAGAGGACCACTGACGTCTCCGTGCAGATTGCAGGGTAGTAGTCCTGATAAAGGCTGCTTGATTAGGAGGAGCAGGTGTGCGCGCAGCTGTGGAAATAATTAGGGCAAAGGGCACACAGCGCGGATCACCACACAAACAAAGGTCAGACATGGCAGGCAGACAAAGTTCATGGAGTTAGGCAGGAGCAAACAGACAAGTACAATGCTACATGAACAGAGAGAGCAGTGGAAGAGCCTCCCATATAAAGGGCACCTTTAATTGGCCACAGGTGGTGATCAAGGCTGTCAGAAGGGTGCTAATTAACAGGGGAGAGAGGGGCAGACATATATGACAGACAGGGATCCTTACACCTCCAACCCCAAGCTGGCGACTGAGTGGCTTCTCCGTCCCACAGCCTGGCAAACCACACTGGCACGAGTGCAGTGAGACACCAAGACACGGCCGCACACCAGGAAGCACCCCAAAAACCCACTGGAGAGCTCCACAACTTCAAGAAAAATGTGAAACAGCCTGATTAATGTAACTGATGAGGTGATTGGAGAAGAGGCAAAACGTGCAATGCAATACAGCCCACACCGTACCCCAGTGAGTAAAATGTATTTAATTTAAATGTTTATTTTTGTCATTTTATCATGTAAATATTGATGCCTCTGCTTGTGACAGTGTGTGTGGTGCAGAGCAGCTGAAGTGAAGGGAGACAACTGTAATGCAAGGCCTTTGTATGTTGTGTTTTTTTGTTTAATATTGATGGTTTCTATAACTGTCATGGTGATGGTATTTGTAGGTCAGTTAAGTCAGGTGGAAAATCACCAAAGGCCTATGGGACAAATGCACGGCCCACCACTGGCTATAACAAAGACAAAGCAATTAAGACATTGGCAAAAATGGTGACATGGGTATAACTTGAATGTGTTATAGTTTAAAATCCTACTTTGGCAATCTTTATATTGTCCTGAAAAAGAATATAGTGTGGTGACCCAGCACACTGCGGACAGACACTATCTCACACTCGTCAGGGCTGGAGGAAACGGAGGACAATTTACATACGGACAGAAAGCCCCAGGGGGCAATCAGATAGGACTGTTATGTATGCATCCTCGGAGAGGACGTCTGGGCCGGGTGCTAACTGATGTCATGCAAATGATGTGTATTAACTGATGTGTATTAGATGACAATCACTATGCTAATGTGCCATGCATTCTCTCTGTCTGTATAACGTGTATAAAAGAGCTTGTTATACAAGCCTCAGCGATGCAGCAACTCTCCTACCAGACACGGCGGGCAACGCTGGGGTCCACCGGCTGTATTTATGTTAGAGGGTGAATAAAGAACCTGTGTCGACCTATGCTCATGCCTTGCTTCCACATCCTTTCCTTACACCCTCTACATTGGTGACCCCGATATGAAATGGACTATCCCTTTCGCCGTGCCATGGAATATCCTTTTTCTCCACATTGGTGACCTGACAGAGATGAACTGTCTCTCCCTTACGCCACACACCACAGGGTGACCTGACGTGGGATGACCATCTGCTCCCTTTCACCGCGCTGTGGATTCCAGAGACCGGGGATCGCCTACATCCTTCGCATTCACACTGGAGCGCACGTGCCTTATCCTCTCTCCACGATGGCGACCTCCAGAGCCAGACAGAGAGCACGGCGCTGGGACCAAGACGCACGAGGATCAGTGACATGAGCAACGCACAGAAACAGCCTGAACAGGGAATATCATCTTCGCCATCTGCATTGATTTCCATCAAGCTCCCCGACTTTGACTCACCTCCTGACAGCGGACTTTCTGCACACAGAAGCCCCACACGCACACTGCAGGATTATGAGGACAGCGCAACTTCCAGCTATGTGGTCACTGTGCCAGGTGCGCACCACGCACCAGGGACAAACCGGCTCCACAGACTTATACATCATCCTCCGCCGCTGCACAAGCCCGAGAAACAAGGCCGATCATCATCCTCGGAACCTTTAGGGCTGCTCACGCACCTGAAGCAGACATGCAGCCCACACACGGGACTTTGTATGGGTTTCTCAGCCACGGCACACAATGGGAATTTACCCAATTGCTTTCCCCAATGACTTTAGGGCTACTTCTGCACCTAAAGCCACACCGCCAAGTCCCTCACACAGCTTCAGTTCTTTTTCACAGCCGCTACGCATCCTCGGGGAATTTGGCCTTTCGCCTTCCCCACATCCTCGCAGGACTGAGCCGCAAGAAGAGTCAGAGACTTAATTTTTTTCACAGCCGCTGCGGATCACTGCCAGGTTTACCAGGAAAGTCCCTCACCATGGCGGATCCACATGCAATTTTTGCGCGGCCCAGACACTTTTGACGTCCCAGGCCGGCACTTACTTATTCCCCCCTCCTCCTCCTCCACATCACTCTTCCCGCACCTCACTCCCTAAAGCCGGCCGATCGCCGGTTTGTTCCATTACCCACGACGCACACCGGCCCCATGCGCCCACGATCCACGGCCGTTCAACTTGCTGGAACTCGGAACGGATCACACTGTCTTTTCCACCCCTCCCCCATCCTCCCCACGGACTGACATGTCCTCCGACCCTCCTCTACAACAGGACAGTTCTCTACCGGAGCTGGAGCCCAAACAACCGGGGGGGGGGGGGTGTTACAGCCCCTTCTGAGTGTTCTGGGGGGAGCCGTCCAGCACACTGCGGACAGACACTATCTCACACTCATCAGGGCTGGAGGAAATGGAGGACAATTTCCATACGGACAGAGAGCCCCCGGGGGCAATCAGACGGGACTGTTATGTATGCGTCCTCGGAGAGGACGTCCGGGCCGGGCGCTAGCTGATGTCATGCTAATGATGTGTATTAGATGACAATCACTATGCTAATGTGCCATGCATTCTTGCTGTCTGTATGACGTGTATAAAAGAGCTTGTTATACATGCATCAGCGACGCAGCAACTCTCCTACCAGACACGCGGCCCCAGCGGGCAACGCTGGGGTCCACCGGCTGTATTTATGTTAGAGGGTGAATAAAGAACCTGTGTCGACCTACGTTTGTGCCACTGAGTGCTTTTGGTCATCAATAATCCATTAAATCTTTCTTCTGACATCCTCCCACAAACCTTCATATAGAGCTTGAATATGCAGTGCTAAAGTTTTGTCGACTCAGTGATTTGACATTTGATGTTGTTCTCAGGCCAAATTTAATAAGATCCACACTGTTTGGACCAGTCTCTAGGATGAGGTTAGATGTGGATTTGATGTGATCTGAACAGCCCTCAGCAGCACTTGAACTCTTACCTGATTTGGACCAGTAAGAGAGAGAGAGAGAGATGATCGGCCTGATGCTCAGCCCCATTTTTCCCTAGCTGTAACAAGTAGCGTTAAAAGGATGAGACACTGATTAGTGAGACGGTTTACAGTGATGAAGATGGACAATGAGAAGGAACGGATAGAGGAAGAGGACTAAAACAGCAGAAAAAGGTGGGATACGTCCGAGAAAAGAGGGATAGAGGCTTTAAAGAAGAAAAAGTGTGGGTGGAGGTGAAGATCCATGGCAGCGTATCAAAGTGAGGGTGAAGTGCAGGAAGGATTAAGAAATGGAGAATGAACTGGGAGCAGGAGAAGCAGGCACAACTCTCTGAGAAGTTCTCTTACACCTCACAAATGTAGGCAACTGCCCAGAATCTTCATTCATTTGATCTGTACCTCCATGGTCTTCAGTCCTTTAATGGAGTGAATAAAGGAATTGCCTCATATATCAATGGTATGGTACTACCATATGCCACATATACAGTATATTGCCAGTCTCTCTTATATTGAAACAGAGAAACTTCAGAAGTTGTTTAATGTAGTGCACTGTACAGATCCATGACCCCACTGTATACAATGTGGAAAGGGAACTGCTGCAGTTTGCCAGAATCTCTTCAAGGAAGACCAAAAGTCTTGTCCCTGCTTTAAACTTTATTAAACCAATATTTTTCAATTACTGTAGCCATTTGGCAAGAGATTACACTGGATAGGTCTCAAACAGCAGATTTCCTGTACGTGTGCCTTAGTCCTTAATGATAGGCACCCTCACTACTATGTCAAAAGTTTGAAAAATGTTGGTAATAACACACTCATCCTGTACCATAATGACCACTGTTTGACCTTTGCAATCGCGCTATACTGGACTGAACTATGGGTTGAATGCAAATGGTCACACCCTCCTGCTGCTTTCATTGTCTCTCCAAGTAGCCTGAACATGCTGTATAATCAATTTGACTGTTCTTCTCTACAGTGATTTAAACCCTCTTCACAATGGATGAATCACAGCTTGTAAAAAAAAAAAAAAAAAAAAAAACTACAAAAGGCACAGTATTAGAAGATTAGTTTTATTAATCTGGATGCAAAACTACATAAGAAATAGGAAGCAGTTTGTCCAAATAGGTGAAGACAAGTCATCATTACCAGATCATATGTGGAATTCCTCAAGGATCAGTGTTGTAACCTAAACTATTCAATTTGTACGTTAACAACATCACCAAGTTATCAAAAACAGTAGAATTTGTATTATTTGATGATGATATTTTCTGTACAGGGGAGGGTTTTCAGCAGATTTTGGATGATATCACAACCAAAATGACAGAATTAAGCATCTGAGCATCGCTGTATGCTGTTATGTTGTTGAAGAGAGAATAAAGTCTTGTGTCGTTAAGCTCGTTGCTTTGCCTATTCCTTTCTCCAGTGTTTCTTTACACACTGTTATGGACAATTTGATGCTAGTACTGTATATGATTTGTTTATCTGTCTTTGAGAATATGTTTACTGTCATCAGTATTTCGAAACTTCTTTCTCTGTAATGCACTTTCGAAAATGGACCTGTAGTATTTTTCCATTTCCATTTACGTATTTACTTACATGAACTTACATGCGTTATGAGTTCAGCATGCACTTATTTATTTATTTACTATTCCATTGGTCTTATTCTTTTGTATACTTCCGTTTTTTTAGATAGTAGAACATCTTTAACAACAGCAACAACAACAACAACAACAAAAAGCATTCCTAAATAATGAAAAAAAGGAAATTTACATACACTAGTGAAAATTTTACTGTAGTTGTTTGGAGTATGTCTTTTATTTTAATACCTATACTCTCAAGGACATATTTAATACCCCATAGATGTTTACAAAGTTATCAGCTCACACACAGACCATGGTCTTCATCATCTATGAAAAGTCATTGATTAAAAAAATGGGCAGCTTCCATTAATAATGTATCCGTTCAAAATACAAAAAAATCTTTCTAAAAATATGAAAAAGCTTGTTTTTTGATAAATAAAATATTAAACCTCCATTCAAATAAATAAATATTTGCAAGAAACTAATTTATAAGAAAAAGAGTAATAATTTATAACAAAAAGAGTAATACATTTATCAGAAAAGCAATAATTTTATCAGGAAAAAGTAACAAATGTATCTTGAAAAAAGTTAACTTTCCAAGAAAAATGTTTACAACAAAAACTGGACATTTATGAGAGAAAAGGTTTATATATATATATATATATATATATATATATATATATATATATATATATATGTGTGTGTGTGTGTATACTTACTCAGATAATCTGAGTAAGCTGGACTAGCCTGCCACAATTTCGATATCCAGCTTATTTTTTCCCATTAAAATCTGATGTGGTTTTTTTTGTTATTTATTTTTTTGAGCAGTATATATATATACAGTATATACAGTATATATATATATATATATGGCTTGTCACCAGACTGCAAACCAAATCTACCTACGGGTACAAATAAGTAACCAAAAAAAAAAAAAAATATATATATATATATATATATATACAGTATATATATATATATATATATATATATATATATATATATATATAAAGTTTCAGAAAAACTTTTTTTCTTGTAAATTTTTGACTTTACTGTTGTAAATTTCACTTTTTTTCCCTTAGAAGTGTGTGTGTGTGGAGGTCACCTTTTGGAAGCTCTGGTTTGTGTCATGAAAATGGAAAAATTTTTTTTTTTTTCAAAAATACGGGACTTGCTTATAGTAAATATGTGACTTTCTAAGTTGTAAAATACCATATTTTATCTAATTTTTGCCCCTTTATTCTTGCAAATTTGTACTGAAACTACATTTTATACCTTTGTAGTTCTACTAAATGCTATGGATATCCTCCACAATCCCCTTGTTAAAAAATAACAAATCATCTACTGTGTGTACTTTCACAAAGCAATAAATAAATATAAAAGACATGGTTTAGGGTAATGATGCACTAGCCTAGCTGAGGAAGCAGACGTGCTGCAGGTTGCTGTGACTGGTGCTGCAGTTGAATAAACCAGGTGCAGCTGAATCAACCAGGTAAATTTTTAAAGGGGTGGTAGGGGCCTCAGACAACATCTATTATTACTGTTAATGCAAAATTGTCTCTCAAACACTTCATTCAGCCAGGGTGAATTTTACTATGGCATTAATTAATTAAAAATTAAAAGAAATCAGGATTAAGTGGACGAAGATGAATGAATGAATGAATGAATGAATGAATGAATGAATGAATGAATGAATGAAAAAAAGAATGCAGGTATTATGTGGGCCCCTACCTGCAGTGGACCCTGGGTAAAGAGTACCCCCCTTCCCCCTAGTCCGATGCCTTTCACCTTCCTCTTGACAATACTTCATAGATTCTCTATGGGGTTTAAGTCAGGAGTGTTTGCTGGCCAATCAAGCAGAGTGACCATGCACAATAAACCAGGTTTTGGTACTTTTGGCTAGTGATGGCCAGATGAGGCTTTCTGGAGGACTTGAGGCTTTTCATCAAAATTGTTCACATAGATGAGGCCTCATGTGAAACTTCATTTTCTCTACTAGGCCATCTAGTGGACAAAATGTATACAACATGCATATTTTTACAAGGGTGTGATTGGTTTATGTATTTTTTCATTTCAATAAATGCTTTTTTAAGTCTTTTAAGAAATATCAATGATCATAAGGGGAAAAGAAATGAAAAAACTGAGGTGAATGTGCTTGAGCTACTTGTCCATTTTTTAAAGAAATAACTTTTCAACAGTCTTATACTGTCTTTCCCAGTACATTGATCTCTGTCCTTATTGTCAAGCAGGGCAGAATAGTGCCTCAGCATAATGATGTGTTATTGTTGTATCCAAGCTTTTTGAAACACAACAGACACTTCACCTTGCAAATAAAAATAAATTACAAGAATAACCCCACTGCAACTTGATCTCCAGCTTTCAAGACGCAAGACAGACCTTTTATCTCAAGGCTACCACTTAGTGACAGCCAGGTAAGGCTTTGTTGAAGACTTGAGCCTTTCCATCAAAGTAGTTCATATCAACAAAGCCTTATGTGAAACTTCATTTGCTCTTCTAGGCCATGTGGTCGACAAAAAGTATACAGCATGCAGATTTTTACAAGGGGATTATTGGTTTAATGTGTATTTTTTATATTTCAATAAATGTGCTGTCTTTTAAGAAATATCAATGATCATAAGGGAAAAAAAGAAATAATAAAACTGGGGTGACTACAGTGAATGTGCCTGTGTTACTTGGTGTGCTTGTACAATTTTTATTAATAAATAATAAATTTTCATCAGTCTTATACTGCCTTTACCAGTATATTTAATTCTGTCCTTATTCTCATGCAGGACACAATGGCAATAGTGCCTCAGCATAATGATGCGTAATAATGATCCAAGCTCTTTGAAACACAACAGACACTTCACCTTGCAAATAAAAATAAAATTACAAGAATTACTCTTTTGGGATTTTGGGTGCTGACCACGACTCCTGGCCCTCCTGTCTTGAAACATTTGGCATGGGCAGAATGAACGACAACGGACAGCGGCTGCTCGAGTTCTGCACATATCACGATCTGTGCATCACAAACTCGTTCTTCAAGACCAAGCCCCAACACAAGGTTTCCTGGCGACATCCACGCTCAAAGCACTGGCATCAGCTGGACTTGATCCTGACCAGGCGCACCTCACTGAAGAACAGGCTAATCACCTGTTCGTTCCAGAGTGCAGATTGCGACACAGACCATTCATTGGTGTGTTGCAAGGTCAAGCTGCAGCTGAAGAAATTCCATCATGCTAGACAGCCTGGAAAGGCATGGATTGACACCAGCAAGATGGCCCAACCAGGACTTGTAGAGCAGTTTGCCTCCACCTTTGAGAAGGAACTTGGTGTACCACAAGAAGGAGAATCTGCAAAGCAGAAGTGGGAAGAGCTGCAAAACACCATCCACCGCACAGCCTTGGCTACCTTTGGGAGGAAGACCTCGAAGTCACAGGACTGGTTTGATGCCAAGTTGACCGAGATGACCCCCGTCATTGAAGCCAAGTGCTCAGCACTTGCTGAGTACAAGAAGTACCCAAACGAGAAGAATCTCCAGATTTTCAGGGCTGCGAGAAGCAAAGTTCAGCAGACTGCTCGGCGCTGTGCCAACGAGTACTGGACTCAGATCAGCCAAGACATTCAAACCGCTGCCATAACAGGGAACATCCGTGGTATGTACGATGGCATCAAGAAAGCACTTGGTCCGGCTCAGAGCAAGATGGCACCCCTCAAATCCTCCACTGGTGAGATGATCACAGAAAAGAACAAGCAGATGGAGAGATGGGTGGAACACTACTCCGACCTCTACTCCAGACAGAACACCGTGACACCGTCAGCCCTTGATGCCATCGACTGCCTGCCATCCATGGACGAACTTGATGCCGAGCCAACCATCAACGAACTCAGCAAGGCCATTGATAGCTTGGCCGCTGGCAAGGCACCCGGCAACGACGGCATACCCCCCAACCTGATCAAGCACTGCAAGACCGCCCTACTGCTGCCATTGCATGACGTCCTCTGCCAGTGCTGGAAGGAAGGTGCTGTACCACAGGACATGAGGGACGCCAAGATCATCACCCTCTACAAAAACAAAGGGGAGAGAAGCGACTGCAACAACTACAGGGGCATCTCCCTCCTCAGCGTTGTTGGCAAAGTCTACACACAAGTTGTTATCGTTCATCTACAGAAGCTTGCCGAACATGTCTACCCCGAGTCTCAGTGTGGCTTCCGCGCTGAGCGATCGACGGTAGACATGATATTCTCCGTCCGCCAACTCCAGGAGAAATGCAGAGAACAGAACATGTCCCTGCACGTCGCCTTCATCGATCTCACCAAAGCGTTTGATCTGGTCAGCAGAGAGGGCCTTTTCAAGATCCTGCCAAAGATAGGATGCCCACCAAAGTTGCAACGCCTCATCGAATCGTTTCACACCAACATGCAGGGGATAGTTCAGCACGACGGCAATGTCTCAGAACCATTCAACATACGCAGCGGAGTGAAACAGGGCTGTGTACTTGCGCCAACCCTCTTTGGGATTTTCTTTGCTATGCTCCTGAGGAATGCCTTCAGCACAGCAACAGAGGGAATCTACCTGCACACAAGATCTGATGACAGGCTTTTCAACCTCGCCCGCCTGAAAGCCAGAACCAAAGTACGCGAGGCTCTAATCAGAGACATGCTGTTCGCAGACGATGCTGCAGTCACAACCCACACACTGCAGGAGCTTCAGACCCTGGTGGACCGCTTTTCCCAGGCATGCAAGGACTTCGGGCTTACCATCAGCCTGAAGAAGACTAACGTCTTGGCGCAAGGCACGGAAGCACCACCAACCATCACCATCGATGACTATGAGCTGGAGGTCGTGAATCAGTTCATGTACCTGGGGTCCACGATCAGCAACAACCTCTCCCTTGATACAGAGATCGACAAGAGGATTGGAAAATCAGCCTTCACACTCGCTCGCCTCACCACACGAGTGTGGGAGAATCCCAAACTCTCTGTCAAGATGAAGATGGCAGTGTACAACGCCTGCGTCATCAGCACACTGCTCTATGGGAGTGAGACATGGACAACATACGACCGGCAGGAAAAGAGACTGAACTCCTTCCACTTGCGCTGCATTCGCCCCATCCTGGACATATCCTGGCAGGACAAAGTGCCCAACACAGAAGTTCTGTCCCGCGCCGGCCTTCCCTCCATGTTCACTCTACTCAGGCAGTGCAAGCTCCGCTGGCTAGGCCACGTTCACCGTATGGAGGATGGCAGAATCCCCAAAGACGTCCTCTACGGAGAACTGGCGACTGGCAGGAGAGACGTTGGCCGCCCACAGCTGTGCTTTAGAGACGTCTGCAAGAGAGACATGAAGGCCCTGGAGATCAGCACAAAGCGCTGGGAGGACCTTGCAACGGACCGCTCAAAATGGAGAGGCACCCTGACCAGACAGCTCAAGGCGGGTGAAGAGAGACTGACTGCTGCAGCAGATGAAAAAAGGACCCGCAGGAAGAACCGCCACAGACCCAGCAGCACAGAGACCACCCACAAATGCGACCTGTGTGACAGGGACTGCCATTCGCGCATCGGCCTGTTCAGCCACAGGCGGTGCTGTTCCAGCAGAGTAGACGTTTAGGATTCTCTTCCATGGTCATCATAGACCGACGGAGGCCGACGATGACGACTCTTTTGGGATTTGAGCCCCAGTCTATCATTTGTAGAGCACATGCTTTATTGCTAAGCCATTTTCTCAGGTACAATAAACATCCACTGTTTGTAAAACATATATCAATGGGAGAAATGCCTTCAAAATGTTCCCAAACAGGAGAAGTCTGTGTTTTTGGTGCTGGCTGTGAAAATTGGCTGTGACAAATTTCTTACACAGTCAAACATGACAACACAAAATGTGAGGACAGGGATTTACATTTTGTATCACTGCTCACTTTATTTCATGTTGCATGCAAAATCATGAGTGGCTTCCTGACCCAGTCACATGGTATGATGTCAACACATATGTCAGCAATACACGCCTCGAAATGCGCTTCATCAAATATTTCCTGGATAAGCTCGGAGCACAGGAGCCTGCCATCCCATCACTAATCTTGGCAGTGTGGCAGGTGCCAAGTCCTGCTGGAAAATGAAATCAGCATCTCCATAAAGCTTGTCAGCAGAGAAAGTATGGCATGATCTAAAATTTCCATGTAGACAACTGCACTGACTTTGGACTTGATAAAACATTGTGGACCAACACCAGCAGATGACATGGCTCCTCAAATCATCACTGACTGTAGAAACTTCACACTGAACCTCAAGCAACTTTGATTCTGTACCTCTCCACTCTTCCTCTAGACTCTGGGACCATGATTTCAACATGACAGGATTTTGCACCTTACTTGGGGGAGCCATGCCATCCACTGATGTTGGTCTACTGTGTTTTTTCAAGTCCAAAGTCAGTACATCTATGGCCTAAGAAATCAGCCAGAATGTGGATGGTTTTTGGGAGCATATTAACCATGTACTGGGATCCTGATTGCCCATGATGCACAGAACTTCCATAGCACCATAATGGTGGTTAATAATTATAGTGGCATCATAGCAGGGTCCTGGGTGGCAGTGGTGGCATCGTATCAAAGCCACTTGGCCCATGTGCACCAGCGTGGCTTGGTCGTCAATAATTTAAAGCAGGACTGACCCTGCTGATAAATGTAGCAGTAGCATTGTTGTAGCATGGCATGATCTTCTAATTCATTGCTGCACCTCTGGGGATGGGGGGTATGCAAGTGAACTTCGCTGTGTTTTGTAGGATAATGTGCTGCTGACATACAGTGTCCATGATCTGCCGTGCCTTCCCCTCCGCTCCTGTTCAGTTTGGAGCATGCTTGGCTTTTCTTCCCAGCCAGCGAAGCTTGTAGCCAGTTGTCTCATCATCTGTCAGTGACTGTTATATGGACATTTTGTATATTTTCCCTTCTGTTAATAAACACGTTACATTACTGCACATTGGGCTCGTATCAATTCATATGTTCACTGCGCTGCTACGCAGCGGACATGACAGTAAACTGCCACCACAAAGAGCTCAAGCAGTGAAGTAGCATGTTGTTTTTTTTTCATTTTTGTGTGTGATTTTCCCCTACCTGCTACCGGAGTCATGTTGGATCACTGGAGCGACGCAGAGCTTAACGGACTGGCTCGTCTAGAGGATGCCTTCACTTCCACGCAGGGGCTGGTTTCTAGCGAGGCTGCTCATGCCGCTCGGGACACCGCAGCAGAGGTGTTGAAGGAATGTCCCGATCTCTTGTTCTTCCCCGAATCAGCCGACATCCTTCACTTCATCGTTGCGCTGTGTGGAGAGGAGCCCGAGAGGGAATTGCCAGTGTTGGAGCTGCCTCCGACATGGAAGAGGCGTCCACATAAGAAGAAGCCTTCTTCCTCCCTCAGCTCTTCCGCTCCAGCTCCGCCCTCATCTCCGGAGCTCCAATCTGAAGATGGCTCCGCTTCATCTTCAGGTGGATGGGAGAAACAACGGCCGGCTTTACTGGTGGAGATTGATCGCCCTCTGGAGGAGGAGAAATTGGCGGCCACCTTTCCCTCTCCAGCGCCATTCTGGGAGGCTTCTCCATGACCCACGGAGGAGTCCAGCCTCGCCACAGCCAATGCGAGGAATTATGCTTCACCAACTGCATCAGGAAACACCATCTGCCAGGAGAACAGGCAAGTTTTCCCTCCTCTTGTTCCTAAAATTGTTGGAGATTCTTGCTTGAACCCTAGTAGAGAATCTCTGGGTGTGCAGTCCCCAAAGACCTCTTCACCTGCTGCAGCCATGAACTGCTCACCAGACCTCTTCATGCTCTCTCCCTTCTCCCCCGAATATACATCGGCACCGGAGCTGGACTGCCATGATTGGGAGGAGCCAGAGGTCATGGAGGATTCTTCCCCCACAGCAATGGTGAGCCAGACCCCAGCCGCCATGCTGGAGGAATCACCAGCGTGGGTCATGACGGCTGGGACTACGATGACTGCGGAGGCTGCCTCAGCAGAGTCAGCGCCCGAGCTGCACCTCCAGGAGGCCGAGCCCGTGGAAACATCGCCCGAATCGTCAGAGTCCTGGATGGCGGTAGAGCTTGAGCTAAGGCAAGTGCTCTCTATTGTCTTCCTTCTTTCCACAGTAAAGCATTTTTGCCTAGCTCTAGGTGAGGAGGGCCAGCTTCAGCTGTACGCTGCACCTGAGCTCGCCTCGCCGGGCTCTGCCACTGCCGGCGACCCTGACCCTTCCTCCTCTGTGTCTGAGTCCTCTTCCAGGGTTGTCGGAGAAAGGTCCACGTCGCCGGATGAGACTGAGGATCCAGGCTCGCCACTGGAGGCTATTGTGGCCGCTGCCACCCCTGCTGTGGTCTCCATGGGTCCAGCCCCCCATCTGCCAAAGGTCGTGGCCTTGGTTCTGCCTCAGACCAGATCTCAAGGGGTGCCTGTGATCGATTGCCTCCTGGTTTGGGTCCTCGTACGGGTCGGCTGGCTCAAGGTCAAGACAGCGTGGAGGTCAGCAGTGGCCCAGCCGGGTCCCACTGCGGGCGCAGCAGGGGTCCACCCGGGCTCCACCGTGGGTGCAACCATGGCTTGGTCGGGGTCCACCATGGGTGCTACACTAGCCCAATTGGGGCTCACTGCGGGAGCAATGAGGCCCCAGATGGAAGTCAGCGCTGGTGCAACATTGTCCCAGGTCGGGACCACCGCGAGTGCAGCCATGGCCCAGCCCGGGTCCACCGTGGGTGTGACAAAATTTCAGCATCACGTCAGGACCACCGAGGGTGCCGCCAGCCAATCCAAGGAAACCAGGGTCTCCTTCCCCCTTCCAGAGGCCTGGTGGGTGATCCTTCTCTTCTTGCTGGGCACCGTCATGGTCTACCGGGTCCTGCCACCAGTGAGCACAGAGGTCTCCTTTCCCTGGTCCGGCCACCCACCTCCAAGTCTCCTGGTAGGCAGGCTGCCCCCTTGCTTTCCCCTCTGGTCCTGGTGGCTCAACCATGTGGGCCAACCGCCTGAAGGTCTGAGCCTCCCTGTTGGGGGGCCACTTTCCGGCCCATTTCACCTGGCCTGGTGGCTGAAGAACCCCAGTCGGCTGCCCGAGAAACTGTACCGCTGGGGTCAGTGGCCAGGTTTTCCAGACAGGCCACCCGACTCACCTTGCCTGGCGGTCCAGCTGGCGTTGGACTTTGTTAGGCCTCTTGGCTTGGTTCGCATGACTGTACGTGGGCTCTGGGACTTTGGCCAGCCCCCTGAACTTATGGCCATTTGTGGGCCCTGGGACTTTGGCGGGCTCCCAGAACTTGGGGATTCTGGGGTTTTGGGGAGGGGTTACTGTAATTTGGGTGTTGGGAAGTGTTGTGCTCTTTGTGGTGTTTTGTGGTGGTTTTTTCTCCTTGGTTAATCCATCCTGACCTGTTTCTCCCCACCTCCCACCCTGATTAGATGCATTGGCCTTCTGGGTGTGTGTGTGTGGGGGGGGGCAGGTTTTCACTTGGGTTTTGTTTTCTATTTTTGATGGTATGGTGGGCGTCTGGTTTCCACCCCTTGAGGGGGGGGTTCTGTCATGTGCGGGGTTGTTTTCAACCCCGTCCATGACCTGTGACTGTAGGGCTTTGATTGTGCTTATTATTTTCAGCTGGCAGATTATTTGAGCCTGGGGCTCTGCCAGTCCTACGGCCATGCCTCCTCCTCTCACCAGACATTCACCGGCTGTATCTCATCACCACATGCACACATACACACGCATGCATGCATGCATACTCACACACACACACACACACACACACACACACACACACACACACACACACACACACACACACACACACACACACACACATTTCCAATTAGTCATGCACTTGCTTGCCACACTGCTGTGTCCACTTGCCTTCATTAGTGATTTGTGTACTTATGGGAGGCAGTGTGATCAGTCAGTGGTGGCAGCTTAGTCAACTTTGGACTTCCTGGCTCGTAGACTGTTGGCTCCTTTCCTTGGACTGAACCGTATTGTTACCCCAGAGCCTTTTCGCTCCAACACGTATGTATGTCCTCTTTTATTATTGCCTTCCTCTCCACTCCTGTTCAGTTTGGAGCGTGCTTGGCTTTTCTTCCCCGCCAACAAAGCTTGTAGCCAGTTGTCTCATCATCTGTCAGTGACTGTTATATGGAAATTTTGTATATTTTCCCTTCTGTTAATAAACACGTTACATTACTGCACGTTGGGATCGTATCAATTCATATGTTTGCTGCGCCACTATGCAGCAGACATGACATACAGAGCACGGTGCCATGCAAAGGAGAGTGTCTAGGGGATGTGGAAAATAGCAAGGAAAAATACAAAATGAGAGTATAGCAGGATCTTCATCAAGCATGAAAGGGGCTTTAACCCCAACTATGGCAAGTCAGTCCAATCCAGAGGTTAAGTGTGTAGTTATGTGCCACTACAAATACACAGAACCATTCATCCATCCATCCATCCATCCATCCATCTTCTACCGCTTTTCCGGAGGTCCGGGTTGCGGAGGCAGCAGTTCAAGCAGAAAAGCCCAGACTTCCCTCTCCCCAGCCACCTGCTCCAGCTCTTCAGAGAGGATACCAAGGCATTCCCAGACCAGCTGGGAGACATAGTCTCTCCACCGAGTCCTGGATCTGCCCCGGGGTCTCCTCCCAGTGGGACGTGCCTGAAACACCTCAAGTGGGAGGCGTCCAGGAGGCATTCTAATCAGATGCCCATACCACCTCAACTGACTCCTTTCAATGTGGAGGAGCAGCGGTTCTACTCTGAGCCTCTCCCAGATGACTGAGCTCCTCACCCTATCTCTGAGGGTAGACAGAACCACTGTGATAAAATCCCAAACATCACTGAGGTATTTGGGAAAATTCACAACAGGGCCTCAGCAGTGGAGAGGGAGGAAAGGACGCTGGCACAGCACAGAGCAACAGGGACAGTGTGAGGGCAGGCCAGACAGGGAGAGGGGAGAAGGAGCAACAGCGCTTTGGCATGGAAAGCAACAACTGACCTCATTGTGAGTGTGTTCAGACTTCCTGATCAAAGCAGGAAGTGGACTTTATTGTCCATTTAGGAGCTTGAATTAACTTGTTGAATAGTTTGTTTTTATTGTTCAGGTTTCTTTTTTCTTTTTTGGTCTTACAAGTATTCTAAAGCTCAGTATAAAACATATAAAGCCCCTTCATTGATCACGAGTGTGACTTTCACTTTATGAAATAAATCCAATTACTTTCTCCAAGGCGATTCACCCAGTACATCCAAGTGATACCTTGACCCCGAGGCGGCTCCCCTTCTCTATGCCTACCTGTACCATGTCAAACTGTCACTCATAAACCAATCGCAAGCTAAAATCTCCCTCCTCCGCTCTTCCGCCACCTCCGACCGCGCCTCTGAACTTCAGCCTCCTCCAATAAGGCTCGGATGTGGTGCCTGGCTCGATCACCCATGGCCCACAGCAGGAGCCGCCAATCATGTGGGATAATCAGAAATGGGATGACCCTGGGGTGACCTGGCCTCGCTGAGGGCTGATGGGATGAGGGAGGCATTGAAGTGGAACTTACAGGGTATTTTTGCAGTGTCTATCAGTAAGTACCCCCCCACCACCACCACTTTCAAACACACAAACCCACATGCACACCCACTTTCTCTAAAACTAAAACCACTACTATTATAAATAGGGTTTTTATGAGTTTTTGATCAAGTTTGGGCCCTGTGGTAAAGCTCATTTCTTACTATGCCCTTCACAATCAACAGCCATGGGGATGAGCGAGCTTCCTCTATTAACCTCTAACATACTACATTATGCATCATTCACATGAGTCACACAAAGTACAGTGCCCTTTCTTGTCAAGTAAGATAGAGAGAGATGGACAGATACAGCTCATCCCCAGTCTTTGAAAATATGGAAGAAAATACGTTTGATGAATGGATAATGCTTTTCATTATGTTCATCTGTTAAATACATTGATATAAAATTTTAAAAAGATATAAAAGTTGACTTTTAACAGACAGTTTGATGTTGTGGAACAAAAAAGATTTCTTTCTGCACAGGTGATTTTGTTTTATAGCCATGTAGTTTCTATCCCTGAACACATCTAAGTTGTTTTTTTAGTTTTTGTGGGGTAATGAGAAATAGTTGTGGCTCTTCAACTACAGCATAATTTCATATCTGAAGGTATATGCCGACTTATTTTCTAAGATTACACATGTGAATAGAGTCAACAAACTCTGCTGGTTGTGACAATGTTAGTCTGAGGGGGTTTTCACGCCTAACCTGTTTAATCCGGACCTTCAGACCTTTCAGTGGTTGTGCACCTGGAAACGTTTTCATTGAAACCAGGGTGGAAAAAAAAAAGATCTGTGTGCACATGTCGTCACACAAACTGCTGTTGTGACTGTACTGGGCCAGTAGGCAGCAGTGCATCTTTTTTACAGCACTACATACGACTTCCTGTCAACCATCAATCCCTTCAGAGAGCTCCTACTGAACTTTTAAAAAAGCAGTTGTTAGTGATAATAAACCCATATTCAGCATCTACACCATTTATTTTATTAAACGCTAGAAGCAATACCCGGTGATTAAGGCATGCAGTCTTTAGTCCTGATGATACTACAACAGTGATATGAAGGACCTGCTGACCAGACTCTGTTCCTCCAAGAGTTCAGTTGGGATGTAATGAATATACTGTATATTTTTTTTGTTTGTTTTTTTTGTTACTTATTTGTACCCGTAGGTAGACTTGGTTTGCAGCCTGGTGACAAGCCACTGGCTGCTGGTAGCCAGGTATTGTAGCTTATGTTGACCTGACATGTCTCTCCAGGAATGTAACTACACATCGTGGCAATATTTTGAATGGGATGACCTTCTATACAGTTGGTCTCTTTCCCACACAGCACCCTACATATGACAATGTTGGCATTACATAATGTTGTGTGTTAGTGTCACTTAAAAAGCTGATGTTTCCAAATGTTGCTAATGCATTGTTTTTTTTGTAGCATTCAGGGAGATTTATTACTCCAGTATTCCTGCAATGTCAAGGGTATATAAAGCATTAAAAACGTATTATTTTTTTTATTGCACAAAGTAAAATGCACCACAGGATGATAACCCACCTTATTCCTGGGGGTGCTGCTGTAGGAACGATTATGGTCAGAGCTTCCGGTTTCGGCTGACCTAGTGTTAAATCAGTCAGTAAGAGTGGAGTAGCAGGGGCATTTAAAACAGTGTTTTTAACAGTTTTTCAAATTCATTTTAATGTATAGTCCACATATGTGTTTTGCACTCAAATGGCAGCTAATTTCAGCTCTTCTACTTTTTGTGTTTTTTGAATGTTTTTGCATAGTTCTGCTACTTGCTGGTGTTTGTGGTTGTGCCAGACTGGATAAATGGAGGCTTCTCACCACACGGTGACAGACGACATCCAAAAATGGTGTTGTGGCATACGTCTGCTCTAAGGTAAATTTGATTATGTCCAACATATTTTAACAAAATGCAGCCAAGTATACTGCAGTGGAGACACGCTGGTTGGAATGCCCACCGTGTCATTATGAGTACAGACAACGAGAAGTCATAAATCATGACTCTTTCTTTGTTTGGTAGCGGCAAGTCCTGGGAAAACCCCATGAGTGTCTGGTATCATTGGAAAGCTTAGAAATCATACTTTCTAAAAATACCTACAGTATGTTTTTGCGGAAGACATAACTCCCGACCAATCGAACGCGAGTTTTAAACCTAGCTAAAATATAACAAATCATCTTTTCTTGGTCAGTTTTTCAATTCAACTCAATTTAATTCAACTTTATTTATATAGTGCCATTTCACAACAACAGTC
The DNA here is from genome assembly GCA_020510985.1 of Pholidichthys leucotaenia. Lineage (NCBI taxonomy): Eukaryota > Metazoa > Chordata > Actinopteri > Cichliformes > Pholidichthyidae > Pholidichthys > Pholidichthys leucotaenia. The sequence continues at coordinate 220,476,707 of CM035843.1, forward strand.
ATCTCATAGCACTTTCAACTGTAGGGGAACCCCCACAATTGCAGAAAGACCCCAGCAATCGGGCGATCCCCTATGAGCAAGTGTTTGGTGATGGTGGAGAGGAAAAACTCCCTTTTAACAGGAAGAAACTTCCAGCAGAACCAGGCTCAGGGAGGGGCAGTCATCTGCTGCAACTGGCTGGGGGGTGAGGGGATAGAGAAGATGAAAAGAACAGACATGTAGAGAGCAAACAGCACAATGGGGACTCAATCTATGGGAGAGAACAAACAGATGTTAATGATCAGCAAAAAAACAATATTTCATTGGGAGTGAAGAAAGGAGTGAAGCTCAGTGCATTATTGGAGGTCCCCTGGCTGTCTAAACCTATTAGCAGCATAACTAAGGGAGGGTTCAGAGACACATGATCCCTCCCTAATTGTAGGCTATATCATAAAGGAAAGTTTTAACCCTATTCTTAAAAACAGAGATCGAGTCTGACTCCCAAATCCAGATTGGCAGCTGTGTTCCACAGGAGAGGAACTTGATAACTGAAGGCTCTGCCTCCCATTGTACTTTTGGAGATTCTAGGTATTACAAGTAATCCAACATTTTGGGAGCGTAGTGCTCTGTTAGGATAATAGGGTAGTCTCAGATCTTTTAAATAAAAAAGAGCCTGATTATTTCAAGCTTTGAAAGTGAGAAGAAGGATTTTAAACTTAATTCTAAACTCTATGGGAAGCCAGTGAAGGGAGGCCAGAACCGGAGAGATATGATCTCTCTTTCTAGTACCTGTTAAAACTCTTGCTGCAGCATTTTGGATCAACTGAAGACTTTTTAGAGATGTTCTAGGACAACCTGATAATAAAGATTTACAATAATCTAATCTAGAGCTAACAAATACGTGGATCAGTTTTTCAGCATCACTCTGAGACAAGATGCTCCTAATCTTGGCAATATTACGCAAATGATAGAAGGCAGTCTTAGAAACAAATTTAATATGTGAATTGAAAAACAGATCTTGATCTGTTAGATCAAAAAATATTTGACTGAGGCTGAATCAAGAATCAATAGGCGGTTTTCCAAGTTCTGAGCCCTTTATTCTCTTTGTGATCAGAAAGGAGGTAATCAGTAACAGCAAAACTTGCCCCAGAGCTCCACAGCACCAACTCCCTAACATGTGTTCAAGGATGTTGCTTCTTTATACCTCAGTCCCTTATCTAAGCTAGACTGGCTGGAGCCAACTCTCCAGTGACTGCTCCTAATCTATGGTCAGCAATGAATATTCTGCTATGATCTTTACATGACCTGGTCATCCTAAGTCACTCTAACTTACAGTACAGTACAGCTTAGTATGATAAAACAATAAAACCTTCGTCATTATTTAAAATCTTGCTCAACTTAATCTTACACTGAAAAACAGTCTTTTCAAGCTCTGAGTCAATGAAAAAAAATCACAGTAAATCAGACATTGGCTCATTATATGCACCAGATACAATTATAATATAAAATAGAATAATACAGCATTAAAATCATATAGAATAATCAATGAAACCTGAAAATATCCCATCATGATCAAAAATAACTCCAAGGTTCCTCACAGAGCTATTAAGAGAAAGAGTAACTGCATCCAAACGAAAAGTTTGATTTGGAAAGGTATTTCTAAGGTTTTGTGGACCAACAAGAATGACTTCAGTCTTATCTGAATTTAATAGCAGGAAATTACAAGTCATCCAAGCTTTGATTTCCTTAAGACAGGCTTCTAACTTGGCTCATTGATTACTATCATCAGGCTTCATTGACAGGTATAATTGTGTGTCATCTGCATAACAATGAAAATGTATACAGTGCTTTCTTATAATGTTGCCAAATGGAAGCATATATAAACTAAAAAGAGTAGGGCCTAGCACAGATCCCTGTGGAACTCCATGACTGAGCTTTGAGTTGAAAGAAAACTCATTACTGACATGAACAAACTGGCACCTATCAGATAAATAAGTTCTAAACCACTGCAACGAAGTTCCATTAAGTCCAACATAGTGATCTAATCTAGCAGTAGAATATTATGATCGATAGTATCAAAAGCTGCAAGTGGTCAAATAAGATGGTGGCAACGCGCATGGATGCAGCGGCCCTTCTTGGCATCAGCGAGTGTGAGAGTTTTGAGTGTTTTGATCTTCCCAGACGTACATTCTGTAAAACTTACAAACGTGAGACCTTATTAAACATCAAGGTACTGCACGCTGCAAGAATCGTGGTGATCGGTTGTGATTTGGACATTCTACGCCAGCATGGAATTCTGGTGGAGTCCCCGCTGGAAGCTACCCGAGAGAGGAGGAGGCGTAAGCAGAGCGAACACAAGCAAAAGCGAGGAAAAAGGGCCGGGATCCATGCTAGGCTAAAGGCTATCCCCTCCAGACCAGCGGTACCATCGCTCCTTCTCTCTAACGTCCGCTCCCTTGAAAACAAGCTGGATGAGCTGCGTCTGCTGAGAGAAACCCGGAGAGAGTGGAGAGACTGCTGTGTGCTTGCGTTCAAGGAGACATGGCTCCACGACAACATTCCTGACGAGGCCATTCAGCTGGAAGATATGGCGATGTTCCGTGCAGACAGGGAAACAACGAGCTCTGGTAAGAGCCGGGGGGGTGGGCTATGCATCTATGTTAACAAGAACTGGTGCGTTAATGCCACGTTAGTGTCTAAACACTGCTCTCCGTTGGCGGAGTTCCTTATTGTAAATTGTTGGCCATATTATTTGCCGAGGGAATTCAGCAACGTGTTTGTAGCGGCTGTTTACATAGTGCCGAGCGCTAACGCTAACGCTAATGCTAAGAAGGCACTCGGGGAACTGCACAATGCGATTAGTGAAATCCAAACTTCACACCCGGACAGTTTTGTGGTGGTTGCGGGGGATTTTAACCACACCAGCTTAAAGACTGTGCTCCCCAAGTTTAAACAATGTGTAGACTTTAAGACCAGAGGAGAGAATATTTTGGACTTAGTATACGCAAACACAGATGCATATAAGGCAATACCCCGCCCCCATCTCAGCCTTTCTGACCACATATCCGTGAGGCAGCTGCCTGCCTACAAACCTTTATTGAAGCGCAGCAGGCCAGCAGTGAAACAAATCAGAATTTGGCCAGAGAGTGCAACCTCTGCACTGAAAGATTGTTTTCTGCACACAGACTGGGAGGTCTTCAAAATAGCAGCCTCCCAGGAAGACAAGACAGATGTGGAGGAGAATGCTGAAATGGTCACCAGCTACATCGCAAAGTGCACAGAGGATGTAACTACAGTGAAGACCATCACTACAGTGGGGCAAAAAAGTATTTAGTCAGCCACCAATTGTGCAATTTCTCCCACTTAAAAGATGAGAGAGGTCTCCAATTTTCATCATAGGTATACCTCAACTGTGAGACACAAAATGAGAAAAAAAAATCCAGAAAATAACATTGAAGGATTTTTAATGAATTAATTGGTAAATTCCTCAGTAAAATAAGTATGTGGTCACTTACAAACAAGCAAGATTTCTGGCTCTCACAGACCTGTAACTTCTTCTTTAAGAGGCTCCTCTGTTCTCCACTCGTTACCTGTATTAATGGCACCTGTTTGAACTCGTTATCAGTATAAAAGACACCTGTCCACAACCTCAAACAGTCAGACTCCAAACTCCACTATGGCCAAGACCAAAGAGCTGTCAAAGGACACCAGAAACAAAATTGTAGACCTGCACCAGGCTGGGAAGACTGAATCTGCAATAGGTAAGCAGCTCGGTGTGAAGAAATCAACTGTGGGAGCAATTATTAGAAAATGGAAGACATACAAGACCACTGATAATCTCCCTCGATCTGGGGCTCCACGCAAGATCTCACCCCATGGGGTCAAAATTATCACGAGAACGGTGAGCAAAAATCCCAGAACCACATGGGGGGACCTAGTGAATGACCTGCAGAGAGCTGGGACCAAAGTAACAAAGGCTACATCAGAAACACACTACGCCGCCAGGGACTCAAATCCTGCAGTGCCAGACGTGTCCCCCTGCTTAAGCCAGTACATGTCCAGGCCCGTCTGAAGTTTGCTAGAGAGCATTTGGATGATCCAGAAGAGGATTGGGAGAATGTCATATGGTCAGATGAAACCAAAATAGAACTTTTTGGTAAAAACTCAACTTGTTGTGTTTGGAGGAGAAAGAACACCATACCTACTGTGAAGCATGGGCGTGGAAACATCATGCTTTGGGGCTGTTTTTCTGCAAAGGGACCAGGACAACTGATCCGTGTAAAGGAAAGAATGATTGGGGCCATGTATCGTGAGATTTTGAGTGAAAACCTCCTTCCACCAGCAAGGGCATTGAAGATGAAACGTGGCTGGGTCTTTCAGCATGACAATGATCCCAAACACACCGCCCGGGCAAAGAAGGAGTGGCTTCGTAAGAAGCATTTCAAGGTCCTGGAGTGGCCTAGCCAGTCTCCAGATCTCAACCCCATAGAAAATCTTTGGAGGGAGTTGAAAGTCTGTGTTGCCCAGTGACAGCCCCAAAACATCAATGCTCTAGTGGAGATCTGCATGGTGAAACGGGCCAAAATACCAGCAACAGTGTGTGAAAACCTTGTGAAAACTTACAGAAAATGTTTGACCTCTGTCATTGCCAACAAAGTGTATATAACAAAGTATTGAGATGAACTTTTGTTATTGACCAAATGCTTATTTTACCCAGGAATTTACCAATTAATTCATTAAAAATCCTTCAATGTGATCTTCTGGAATTTTTTTTTCTTATTTTGTCTCTCATAGTTGAGGTATACCTATGATGAAATTTGGAGACCTCTCTCGTCTTTTAAGTGGGAGAACTTGCACAATTGGTGGCTGACTAAATACTTTTTTACCCCACTGTATGCGGGGTAACCATAAGCCCTGGATGACTGCAGAGGTGTGCTTGCTGCTTACAGCCAGGGATGCAGCCTTCAGAGCGAAGGACAGGATTGCCCTCCGCTCAGCCAGGTCTGCGCTCTCAAAGGGAATTAAGGCGGCAAAGCGCGCCTATGCGGAGAAAATCCAGGGACACCTCTGTGACACTAGGAACACCAAGCAGATGTGGCAGGGAGTTCGGACACTGACGGGCTATAAGTCTAGGCAGGGGTTCGATGATGACAACGCTTTGCTTCCAGACAGGCTTAACGACTTCTTTGCACGTTTTGAAGCATCAAACTCGACAATCAGAGGGAGGGCTCGCCCACCCCCACCATTGGTCAGACCAGCTTTTACCATCAACACAGCGGACACACGGAGGACCCTACCCAGAGTCAACCCACGTAAAGCTGCAGGTCTGGACAACATCCCGGGACGTGTGCTCCCAGACTGCACGAGCGAATCGGCGGATGTCCTGACTGACATTTATAACATCTCCCTGAGTCAGGCCATTGTTCCCAGATGCTTCAAGACCTCGATCATTGTACCGGTGGCAAAGAAACCAGTTGTGTCCTGTTTGAATGACTATCGTCCTGTTGCACTGACACCAATTGTGATGAAGTGTTTTGAACAGCTTGTCACACCACACATTACAGCCTGCTTCCCTGCATCACACAACCCGCTCCAATTTGCATATCGTTCAAACCGCTCCACGGAGGATGCTATAGTCACCACCCTACACTCTGCCATCACCCACCTGGACCAGAAAGACACCTACGCCAGACTTCTGTACATTGATTTCATTTCAGCATTCAACACCATTATTCCCCAGAGACTGATGGAGAAATTACTCCTTCTCGGTCTGAACACCGCCACATGTCTCTGGATCCTGGATTTCCTGACTGAGAGACCTCAGTCTGTCCGGGTTTGAAACAACACCTCCAACTCTGTCACGCTGAGCACCGGATCCCCTCAAGGCTGTGTACTCAGTCCACTGTTGTTTACACTTCTAACACATGACTGTGTATCCAGACACGAGGGGAACCAGATTATTAAGTTTGCAGACGACACCACGGTGGTGGGACTTATTCAGAGGGATGAGGAATCAATGTACAGGGAAGAAGTGAGAGACCTGGAGGGCTGGTGCAGGGAGAACAATCTGGTGCTCAACGTGGACAAAACGAAGGAGATGATTATCGACTTCCAGTGGTCACAGCCTGAGCACGTCCCCCTCAGCATCGGCGGCCGTTTAGTGGAGAGAGTGGAGAACATCAAGTTCCTCGGAGTGCAGATCTCGCAGGACCTGACCTGGAGCAAGAATTCCTTGGGGATCAGGAAGCGGGCTCAGCAGAGACTGCACTTCTTGAGGAAACTCAAACAAGCCTCTCTCCCCATTTGCATCCTCAGGACCTTCTACAGAGGTGTGGTGGAGAGTGTTCTGACATACTGCATTGCTACATGGTACTCCAGCTGCAGTATGTCAGACAAAAAAGCCCTGCAGAGGATAGTCAAGGGGGCGGAGAGGGTAATTGGAGTCTCCCTCCCCTCTGTCCAAGAACTTTTTCAGAACCGTTGTAGGAGCAGGGCACTGAACATTGTCAAGGACCATTCTCACCCTCTGCATAAACACTTTGAACTTCTTCCATCTGATAAACGATTCCGGAGCATCAGAGGCAGAACCACCAGACTGATCAACAGCTTCCTTCAACAAGCTGTCAAGATGCTGAACAGTTGACCCGGAATCTCTCATACACACTACTGCACCTACGGACATTTTGTATATTATTTGTATATTACAGTTAGTTAGTTTTTTTTTTTTTCCCCAAGTATGTCTCAGGGATGTGTGAATGGATGGGGGGGGGTGGGGGGTGGGGGGGGGGTGAAGGTAAGTGTGAGTGTGTCTTAAATCATGCTGCTTCTATTCATATGGATGCCGAGAGAAACGCAATTTCATCTTGCCTGCACTACAGTTGTATGTACAGCAATATGATAAAGTTTGATTTGATTTGATTTGATTTGATTTGATAATTGCGTAGCAACAACTCTTTCTAAGATTTTTGAAATGAAAGGGAGGTTAGAGATTGGTTGATAATTAGCTAAAACTCCTGGATCCAGTGTTGGCTTTTTGAGTAAGGGTTTAATTACAACAGTTTTAAAAGCCTGTGGTATATGGCCTAAAGTTAGTGAAGAATTGATTATTTGAAGAATAAAGCTACCAATAAATGGGAAGACTTCTTTAAATAACCTGGTAGGAATAGGGTCTAAAAGACAAGTTGAAGGCTTGGATGAGGAAACTATTATGTCTAACTCTAAAAGGTCAATTGAAGTGAACTCATCCAAACAGATATCAATTGAAGGAGTTGTAGTAGTTACTGTATTTAAGTTAATGGTGGGAAGAATGTGGCTCATTTTTTCTCTGATAGATGAAATTTTATTATTGAAGAAGTTCAAAAAGTCCTGACTAGTGTAATGTAAATTGTATAATAAAATATTTGTCATAAGGTACAGGAATTATTTATTTTATTTAATAGTGGGTGTGAAAGGGGGCAGAGTTAAACCTTCACTTCTACACCCGCTAAATTAAATAAAAGCACTCATAAAAGGGGCACCAGTCACAATGGACAATAATATTAACTTTAATTTTAATTAAGTTTGTACCTTCAATTACTTAATGAATCAGTCTAAAAGTTTCAGTGAGTTCTTGTCCTGCCGTGATTAGGAAACATGTATATGCGGAAGGAAAAAACTTCAACTTCTCTCATTCACCCTTTTATTAAACTCATTCAGGTTACATGGCATGGCATTCGAATGATGGATAAACAGATTCAAATGATAACAGTGTACGATATCACATCAACTGATATTGGATTCCTGAACATAAAATCCAGCGTTACACCTCTGTAGAACCAAGGAGGAACCAGACTTATGTTTCAACGGTAAATGAGGCTGAAAACAACGCAGTTTTATGGGGAAAATGCATAAGCTAATTATCTAAAATTGGCTTCTGAATTAATCTACAAAAATTAAGGGCAGTTACTTAAAAATGACTAAGAGTTTTTCTTCAGCTTACAGCTTTACCCTGTGGCTGAGACTAATTGAGCCCTGAAATACGGGCCATATTCAATTGTAATTTAATTGTTCGGACATCACGTTTAACCCAGCAGATAGTAAAATGAGCCTCACTCACAAGACAGCTGAAGGTCCACGTGTTCAGCGGGTCGATACCGGCCGAGTTTAGGGTCGGGACATCGGGAGGAAGCGGCTGCTGCAATGCTTCCTCACAGCAGTCAGAAGTGTTGACCCAGCCGGGGGCTCGTTCAGGATGAGGGCAGCAGAGTAATCGTCCCCGAGCGGCGTGAAAAAGTCCTTGGAAACGAGTCTAGCCGAATCGGTGAAGTCTCTGGTAGCGGGATAGACCCAAAACTGAAGGAACCACTTCTCAGTCAGGCAGGTATGAGTCCGGAAGGAGAGTCCAAAAAACACAGTCTCTGTTCACTTTATCCATCCATCCATCCATCCATCCATCCATCTTCAACCGCTTTTCCGGAGGTCCGGGTCGCGGAGGCAGCAGTTCAAGCAGAGAAGCCCAGACTTCCCTCTTCCCAGCCACCTGCTCCAGCTCTTCAGAGAAGATACCAAGGCGTTCCCAGACCAGCTGGGAGACATAGTCTCTCCACCGAGTCCTGGGTCTGCCCCGGGGTCTCCTCCCAGTGGGACGTGCCTGAAACACCTCAAGTGGGAGGCGTCCAGGAGGCATCCTAATCAGATGCCCATACCACCTCAACTGACTCCTTTCAATGTGGAGGAGCAGCGGTTCTACTCTGAGCCTCTCCCGGATGACTGAGCTCCTCACCCTATCTCTGAGGGTGAGTCCAGCAATCCTACGGAGAAAGCTCATTTCAGCCACTTGTATCCGCGATCTCGTTCTTTCGGTCATTACCCAAAGCTCGTGACGTTTGGTACGTGGAATGTCACCTGTTCACTTTAAATTAGGAAAATTAAAGGTCCACTTTAACGGCGTGAAAAGTCATAAAAAAATGAGAAAAACATTTACTAGGATAAGAATGGCTTCTGAGGTGAAGGAAAAAGTTTGAGAATTTGATTCTCTGAAAATGCGAGCTCTAAAGAAAAGGCGTTTTCTCCTCAGTAACCAGAAAAACTAACACAGGATTTGACAAACTTCACACAGAACAATTTAGATAAAATAAAACTACACGGGACCTTGAAACGGTGGAATAAAATCTTCCTCTGAGATCTAGATTACTATTCTGCTTCTTTAATCTTAACTTAGTTCCTAATCTTTCTCAAAATCTCTTTCTTTCTTCTTTTCTGTGTTTCTAATTCTTAATCCTGTGTTTTTTCTGAATCTTTCTCTCTCTTCTTCTAATCTTCTAACTTCTCTTTCATCTTTGATCTTCTCTTGTTCTCTCTCACATAGCTGCAACTTAACCTACATGCAGGGCAGCTTCTACTACTTTTAAATGTTACCCTGCCTGGTCGTAAACTGGTGATGTCGATCGCAAGACTGACCAATCGACTTTATCAAAAGCAGTTTGAAATGGCTGCCATCCAATGTGAGAAAATTTCTTTGTTTGAGAGCAGCCAATCAAACGAAGACACCATCCCATGAAATTGCAGAGAAAAATCAACACTCAGTCAGTTCTTATGAAATTAGGTGCTCAATATAAAATCTAAATAAATTAAATGACTTGGCTAATATTTGGTGATCATGCATTTATACCATTACTCCTATATTACATTTGTTTGAATAACACTCATGAATATAACATTTCTTATACATACTTATAATACATGCATTCACATATAGATCAAAGCTTAATGTAGTACAGCAAACTATGGTTAGTGATAAAAAGGATGATTTTCAGTGTCCTTAGGATCCAAGGGAGAAGAGGATAAGCTGAAAGAAACTTAATGTTTAGAACAAATTAAGAGTCATCCTACACACTGAAACACATTTCGTAGGAATCCGCTAGGAGGTACTGTTGAGCTGTAGATGATTTCTTTTAGGTCCATGGGATCTGGAAGGAATAATCTGGAAAACATCGGAAGGTTATAAACCTGTCTGATTAAGCCGTTTATGACCCTTTTAAGAGCATTGGTTTCCTGTAAAGGGGGATGTTATCCAAATACAGTGTTCACGTTGGAGGTCTGGTCTCCCGAGTTTATGTTCCTTTGAGCCTTTAAAAGCAAATTTTGATCCTTACAATCTCTGCAAGAGGCAACTGTTTACATTGGGGTCCTGGGAAAACAAACATCTTTGGTCAGGCCTGGATGAGGCCTGGATGAGGCCTGGATGAGTTGATATGAAAGCCAGTGATGTTCCTGTAAAATGGAGAGAAGTGATCTTCTGTCTTGGTTTGAGGAGATGATGATGCTACACTAGTAAGCTCTAACGGAATGCTAGGATTGACAGAGTCCTGACTTTTTTTCAGCCTGGGAACAGTGCTAAAAAGAAACCTGGGATTATTCATGGTCTGTTCTATTAATGCAGAATAATAACTCGTTCTAGCTTTTCTAAGAGATTTTTTATAAATTAAAAGATGACTTCTCCAAGCTGAATAGATTTCATCTAAATTAGTGGAGTGCCATTTTTCTTTCTAATCGATGAGTCTTCTGTTTTAAGCAAGGAGTTTCTGTGTTGAACAAGGAGTTAGAAATCTCTGATTATACTTTTTCATTTTTAAAGGGGCCACCATGTCTACAGTCTTATGAAGAGAAGCTGTAACACTATCTACCATGCTATCAATTACAGAAGGAGCAAGCTGTTTACAGCTTATTTCCATTGTGTTGACACATGCCATAGAGGAAACAATCTGCATAAATTTGGTAACATCATCTGAGAGGCATCTACTGTAGTAATATTTTTCCTTAGGAGCCAAATAGAAATAGTAAAATCAAAGGTTAACAGACAATGAGGAGACACTACAAGATTTTCTATTTCTATGCTATATGTCAGAACAAGGTCCAACGTATGGTGGAGATAATGGGTAGAATTTCCTACTTTCTGAGAAAACCTCATCAAGTCTAATAATGAATTAAATGCCATATTAAGGCAATCACTATCTACATCTACATGTATATTAAAGTCCCCTACTATAATTATTCTATCTGATTTAAGCACTAAATCAGCTAAGAATTCAGCAAATTCGGATAAAAACTCTGAGTACGTTGATGGAGGACGATAAACTATGGCAAATAAAATTGGATTGCATCCTAAAATTGCTAAAATGCCCGATACTGAGGACCAGGCCCTCAAAGGAATTAAAACATGTTTTTTGCTTTACATTAACTAGTAATTTGGAATGGTAAATTGTTGCTACTCCTCCTCCATGACCAGAACTTCTGGGATTTTGACAGTTTAAATAATCAGAGGGAGTTGATTAATTTAAACCAACATAATCCTCTTGCCCTAACCAAGTCTCTGTAAGGGATATTAAATCAATCTGATGATCAATTAACAGATCACAGACTAGCAGAGACTTGGGAGTTAGAGACCTAATATTTAACAAACCACATTTAATTTTTAAATTATGAGGAGGAATATAGGCTAAGTCATTAAATTGAGAGGCTTCATGTTTAATTTGAGGTTTACCAACTTTTTGTTTAATCACTTTGGGATGCTCATATATAGGGATATACTCATCTGCTACAAGACATTTAACAACATGAAACAAAAGATCAACAAACAGGAACAACAGGAACTGAAAGTTTTTGAATATACAGATCACAACCCACAGGAAGTAGAATTTTTTTTTTTTTTTTTTTTTTTATAATATATATATAACATAGACCCTGATAATAATTTATTTAGCTCCATCAATAGTAACTGTAGTGACTACAGGGGTGAACAGTTTAACACAATGGTCACATCTGATTTCAATATTTCTATGATCCACTTCAACAGCAGAAGTCTCTATGCCAACTTTAATAACATTAAAGATTATTTACATCAGTTTAAAGAGCCATTCAATATTGTGGCAATATCAGAGACGTGGCTCAGTGAAGAGGAAGGAGTGGATTTTACCATGGATGGCTATGAATTAAATTATATAAATAGAAAAGTGAAAAAAGGAGGAGGAGTTGCAATTTATGTTGACAAGAGCTTGAAATACAAGGTTGTTGAAAATCTGTCAGTAACTGTGGATGATTTATTCGAATGTATTACAATAGAAATCTGTCTGGACAATGTGAAGAATATAGTAGTGAGCTGTGTATATAGAACACCTGGATCAAACATTGACTTATTTAAGGACTGGATGGAAAAAAATGTATGCAAAAGTAACTCAAAATTATGTTCATCTGTGGGGATTTCAATATAGATCTGATGAATTCAAAACAACATAGTTTGACAGAAGAATTTATCAACACAATGTACAATATGGGCTTACATCCAACAATTACCGGACCTAGCAGAATCACGTCACACAGTGCCACACTAATAGATAACATATTCACAAACATTATGGAAAATGATATCAAGAGTGGGCTTTTATTGAATGATATCAGTGACCACCTGCCGATTTTTGTTGTCTATCAATGTGATTATAGGAAGAAAAAGTATACCAAAAATATTAAATATAAAAGAATAAGAACTGAAGAATCTATGTATTTACTGACAAAGGAATTATTAATACAAGATTGGAAGACAGTTTATGATGAAAATGATATAAATAAAGCATATGATAAATTTTTACAAATATTTCAATCATTGTACAATAAAAAAAAACTGTCCTATAAAACAATACAGTGACAGACAACAACAACAAAAAATAATCCTTGGGTCACCAAGGGGTTAATAAATGCATGTAAAAAGAAGAATACATTATATTGTGGAAATGTGAGAATGACGAGACAGAGTTCTCTCTCAAGTCAGCTTTATTCACATCTCCAACATCACGAAGCAGAAAAGAGAGGGCCATGCAGGGAACTCTCGTCCTTAAATAACAGGACTCTTACAGTTCACAAGTCACATGTCTCATCAACCACATTGCATTATAATGACAGTAACAATGCATCTTCTCTCCATGATATCACCCCCACTGTCTACAATGCATCCCCTCTTTAATCCTTTAATTATACTCCACAATCTCAAGCTTTGCATACCAAAGCTAACACTCTTGCCACTTCCTGTAATCACCAAGGGAGCTCTGCCATTGTTCTGGTCTAAAATGTGAGTCCAAAAACAGGTCATGTATGTGTGTCCACCACAATATAAACAATTCCTTAAGTGCAGAACGGTGGAGGGTGAGATCAAATATAAAAGATATAAAAATAAGCTTACTAATATAATGAGGACCTGTAAGAAAGAATATTACAACAGAATATTAGAGGATAATAAAAATAACTTAAGAGGAATATGGCAAGTACTCAATGGGATTATTAGCAATAATAATCGACCTAAGAATGCTAATTATCCAGAATATTTTATTGAAAATGGCAATTTGATGAATAATATGGAGGATGTGGTCAGTGGTTTCAATAAATTTTTGTAAACGTTGGTCCTGAATTAGCAAAATCAATAGTGACAGCAGAAACAAACAACAGTGGTTCTGTAAATGAAATAGAAGTTAGAAATCCAAACATAATCTTTTTGCGTGCAGTTACTGAAAAGGAAATTATCGAGACTGTGAGTAAATTTAAGAACAAAAAATCAACGGACTGGAATGAAGTTGACATGACAATAGTGAAAAAAGTAATTGAAGGAATTGTTAAGCCACTCACCCACATCTGTAACCTATCATTTCAAACTGGTAAATTTCCAAACAAAATGAAAATAGCAAAAGTAATACCTCTATACAAAACAGGAGACAGTCATTGTTTCACAAATTACAGGCCAGTCTCTTTACTCTCACAATTCTCCAAAATACTTGAAAAAATCTTCACTAAGAGACTGGATGATTTCATTGAAAAACACAACCTCCTTACAGACAGCCAGTATGGTTTTAGAGCAGATAAAGCTACATATTTGGCACTGATCGAACTTATAGAAGAAATTACTAGTTGTATAGATAAAAAAAAAGTTTGCTGTAGGAGTATTTATAGATTTAAAGAAAGCTTTTGACACCATTGACCACAGAATACTACTAAGGAAACTGGAAAGGTATGGGATAAGAGGGATCGGACTGAGTTGGGTGGAAAGTTATTTAAGTAACAGACAACAATTTGTACAAATTGGTGAGTACAAATCACCCTTCATGGACATCACTTGTGGTGTCCCCCAGGGGTCAGTTTTGGGACCCAAACTCTTTATTTTGTATATACACTACCGTTCAAAGGTTTGGGGTCACCCAGACAATTATTTTGTGTTTTCCATGAAAAGTCACACTTATTTACCACCATGAGTTGTAAAATGAATAGAAAATATAGTCAAAACATTGACAAGGTTAGAAATAATGATTTGTATTTGAAATAATATTTTTTTCCAGATACTCAACCTGCTCAAAGGAAGGTCAGTTTTATAGCTTCTCTAACCAGCTAAACTGTTTTCATCTGTGCTAACATGATTGCACAAGGGTTTTCTAATCATCCATTAGCCTTCTGACGCAATGAGCAAACACATTGTACCATTAGAACACTGGAATGATAGTTGCTGGAAATGGGCCTCTATACACCTATGTAGATATTGCACCAAAAACCAGACATTTGCAGCTAGAATAGTCATTTACCACATTTACCACATTAGCAATGTATATTATGTATATTGGGCTGCACGGTGGCGCAGTGGTTAGCACTGCTGCAGCACAGATTACCCTTGGCCGGGGGATCGTGGGGATCGTGGGTTCAATCCCAGCCCCCGACCAGCAGTGATCTGTGTGGAGTTTGCATGTTCTCCCCGTGTATGCGTGGGTTTACCCCGGGATTTCTCCGGTTTCCTCCCACATCCCAAAAACATGCAGGTTAGGTTAATTGGAGACTCTAAAGTGGCCCTTGGTGTGAATGTGTGTGTGAATGGTTAAAAAGGGATGGCGCCATATTGTGGCTGCTTCATCCATCTAGGTGGTGGATGACCCTTAATTTCTGTAAAGCGTCTTAGAGTGTCTATGATAAAGCGCTATATAAATCTGATGTATTGATTGATATCAGATATTAGAGTGTATTTCTGATTAGTTTAAAGTTATCTTCATTGAAAAAACCAGTGATTTTCTTTCAAAAATAAGGACATTTCTAAGTGACCCCAAACTTTTGAACGGTAGTGTAAATGACATATGCCAAGTATCAAAAATTCTGAAATTTATTTTGTTTGCGGATGACACAAATATCCTTTGCACTGGTGAGAATTTGCAGCAGGTTTTAGAGGTGGTCACAACTGAAATGAAAAAGTTAACGCAGTGGTTCAACAATAATAAATTATCTCTAAATCTAAAACCCCCCCCCAAAGATTATGTTGTTTGGAAATTATAAAATAAATCATGAAATAATGGTAACGATAGATGATACCAGAATAGAAACAGTACAGGAAAATAAGTTTCTGGGGGTGACGCTAGACAATAAAATCTGCTGGAAACCTCACATCAGTCACATCCGGGCCAAGTTAGCAAAATGTATAGGCATACTGGGGAAGACAGGACACATCTTACACTATAAATCATTGGTCTTACTGTGCAATTCACTGTTTCTACCTTATCTTAACTACTGTGTAGAAGTCTGGGGAAACACCTACAAGACCAACCTACAGTCAATATGCACATTACAAAAAAGAGCTATAAGGATGATAAATAATGTAGGATATAGACACCATACCAATTCATTGTTTTTAAAGTCACATGTCATAAAGTTCATTGATTTAGTTAAATTTAAGACAGCACAAGTAATGTACAGGGCAATTAATGTGGAATGGTGGGTGGGACAGCACTGTGTATATCTGTGTTGTTTGAGGCTGGTTTTGATGTATGGACATCAGTGTATGTTAGGATGGATGGGTGTTAATGTTGATATGTACAAAATACAGTTAATTGTTTACTTGGGGTCTTAAATGTGGTAATTTGTATATAATTCACATGGGTGTATTTATGGAAAAGAGGAGATGGAATTAATAAGTGTTCACTTCTTCCTTCTCCCTTTCAAACACTGTATACTGTTACTTTATTGCATTTGTCATTTGTTTTGTTTTTGTTATACTTTTTTGTTCAAAATAAAGTATCTATCTATCTATCTATGCTTATACATTATATTTTTATTTACTTTGGAGGGAGCAGATCATCATCCTCTGATGGGGAAGACAGGGGCTAAGTTGAGGGGTGGCTGATGAAGAGGAGCTGCAGAGAGGCGTGTAAGACTGCAACTCTGCTTCCTGGTCCCAACTCTGAGTTGTCAATGTTTTGGAAATTTGGATAAAAATGATGCCAGATTGTTAGATAAATGAGACGCACCATCCAACGTGGGATGGACACTGTCTCATCTAATAAGTTTTCCCCAAAATGAGCTCCAATTGTCTATGTAGCCCACATTGTTTGCAGGACACTACACAGACAGCCAGCGGTTGAAGGATGACAAGCAGCTAAACATGTCATCACTGGTCAGATTGGGGAGGGGCCCAGAGAATACTACAGAGGCAGACATCATTTTGGCAAAGTCACACATCGATTCCACGTTAAGTTTTGTAACTTCCGACTGCCGGAGTCAGATGTCGTTAATGCCTGTGTGAATAACAGCTGTGGAGTATTTACAGTTACTTTTAGCAAGCATTTTCAAATTTGACTCAATGTCGCCTGCTCTGGCCCCAGGAATGCATTTGACTATGGCTGCTGGAGTCTTTAGGTTCACCTTTCTGACTACAGAGTTGCCAGTGATCAGAGTTTTTTTCCTCAGCGGGTGTGTCACTGACCGGGGAAAAGCGATTAGAAACATGAACAGGTTGGTGGTCAACCGGGGCCTTGTGGCTAGGCTTCCTTCTCACTGTCACCCACCCAGTCTCCTCGCTGCTGAGGAGGACCGGAGGACCGCTAGGCCGCCCTATGCTAGGGTGTTCCACCGCAGCTAAGGGGCATCCGTCATTATTAACTGCCACAGACGGTGTTTCAATGCAGCGGAGCCAGGATTCCAAATCAGACAACCTCGCCTCGAGCGCCTCAAAAAGATAACATTATTACATTTACCATTATCACTAAACGAGGCAGAGGTGTAGCTAAACATCTGACAGACAGAGCACACCAAAGGAGGAGAGGAAGGAGAGCTAGTAGCCATAGCTAGTGGCTAACCTGAAGCTAACTAAAACACAGATGAAAGGTTAACAGAAGGCTAAAGAGGGTGATTAGGTGACACTGAGTGCACACACAGGTGCACGAGGCTTGATAACAGAAGTGAAAGCTAACGGTAGATGGAAAAAAGTGATAAAAATACAATTAAAGGCAAAAATCCTCAGGAGAATGAGGAGAGCTAACCACAGAGCAAACCACACAGACAACCATCAACACAGGAAGTGACAATACATTACCACAGGAACAGTTTTTGCATACTACCTACAAATTAAATATCATTTTGAAGTTCTTTAAATACAGTATATGGAAATAACGTTACATCAGTTTTGAAAATGTCCTCAAAGTGACTCATTTTGCCAACACGGGTCATTTGTTTACACCGTTAGCATCTTAGCAGAGGCACTAATTAATGGAGCTACTGTGTAAGAGGCCACTTTTTAAGGTCATCTTTCCATCACTGTCTATTCTGTTTGCTGTTAATATTTCCTGCACTTACAAAGCAAGTGGGATAAAAGACAGTCCAAATTCAAAAGAATATTGGGGAAGTTAGCAAACACAGAAAATTTGTATGACTCCTCCTAACGGTAATAATGACACTGTTAAATTACATGACAGCAGCGGGTGTACATACCGACTGCATTAAAAGTTGTTCTCTGCTCTTGACACAATTTGAACAGAAGTAACTGGACACAGCAGAAAGCCGTATTGGTAGCGCACAAACACATCCAACTTCCCATCAGTCCACACCGCTTCTATTGTGGAGAGAGACCCGCAGATCCCAAACTGTCCCAAATGTGTCAGGTGTGCTTGATTCTTCCCCAGCGTACACCTCTGCTGGTAAAGATCTGTTAAAAAAAGGTCACCTTTGACCTGTTTTATGGTCAAGAGGTCAGTGAAACCATGTTAGGTACTGTGGCATCACCATGTAAAAGATTAATGAGTGTATGTTGCAGTTTGGAGAATTGGATGTCTTTGGGTGCAGTTGCAGAGAAGAGCCTCTAGGGGAGACATGGTACAGTGGACATTGATGGTAAAATCTGCAGATTATTGTGTTTCTGAGTGGAAAACTATCAATTTTTCGTGAAGCAGTAAGACTTGTTAGGTGCACTCTTTGGGTATTGTAGCATCGCCATGCAAGAGATGAGAGCCCGCGGTCTAGTAGCTTCTGAGATAGTAGGGGGACAAAGTTTTTGCCACATACAAACTCACACCGCACAATCTCTTTTATATATATGTGTGTGTGCGTGTGTGTGTGTGTGTGTGTGTGTGTGTGTGTGTGTTTCACTGTTTATTTTTGAAGATTTAGGAGAAAGTTTAAAGCCATCTTGGATGGGGATGAAGAGACATGAGCAAACTGTCTTCCCAGGGACGCTTCAATCAGTGAGGTTTAGCTTGTGAGTTTTGTAATGGTGATGCTAGCGTCACAGGAGTGTGAATGGAGTAGTCACTTTCGGTTTGTTCACTAAAAAGATCTGTTCAAAATAATCATACACTGAATCAGTCAGTGCTGTACTGGAGCTCCAACTGCTTACCACTCACTGAACTGAGAGTCAGCTGAATTGAGCGGGTGGGGCGTGTTCTCTGCCTACGCACCCGGGTGATTCAGCTGGTGATCCCTGGCTTCCAGTACAGTTCCTGTAAGTGACTGAGTGTGTTCACCCATAAAACCTAGTACATTCAAACAATTCATTAACAAATGCTACAACACTAGAATCACACATACAGGTACATCTCAAAAAAATTAGAATGTCATGAAAAAGTTCAATATTTATTGTTACTCATTTCAGAAACTGAAACCCATATATTATATAGATTCATTACACAGAGAGTGATATATTTCAAGTGTTTATTTATTTTATGGGAGTATTGTCAAGAGGAAGATGAGAGACACCAGACTCAACAATGCAGACGAGCTGAAGGTCACTATCAAAGCAACCTGGGCCTTCATAACAACTCAGCAGTGCCACAGGCTGATCACCTCCATGCCACGCCACATTGATACAGTAATTAATTAAAGATGAGCCCTGACCAAGTATTGAATGTGTACATGGACATACTTTTCAGTCGGCCAACATTTCTATTAAAAAAACTATTTTTTTAATTAATTAATTTTATGTAATATTCTAATTTTTTGAGAAACTGAATTTGGGGTTTTCATGGGCTGTAAGCAATAATCATCAAAATTAAAATAAATAAACACTTGAAATATATCACTGTGGAATCAATCTATATAATATATGGGTTTCACTCTCTGAAACGAGTGACAAAAAAATATTGAACTTTTTCATGATATTTAATTTTTTGAGCTATACCTGTATGCATGTGTTGCTTGGTTGTTTTCTTTCATGTGCACGGAGGAGGGAAAAAGTAAAATTTTCCCCCCCTGGAGACTGGTTTAAAATATTTTTTTCTTTCATGGCTCTGAAATCCTGGTGCCACAAGCATGAACAGTTGAACTGCTAAAGATGCTTCCCAGTTTGGAGTAAAACCATTACCCATGTGCATGGGGTCTTAAGCCCCTTTTCCACTAGTACCTACTCAGCCCGTCTTGCCTCGCCTCTACTCAACTCTTCTCGGCTCAACACGGTGTGGTTGGTTTTCCATTACAACTGAGTACCACCTCAAAGTGGGTGGGATCTTAACGGCAAGGCAGCCTGACACTCCCGTGATGTCATTTGTCTGTGACACAAGCAAAACACAAGATAGAGGATATCGAGATGATGCTGCTTGCTCTATATGGCTTTTTGTCAGAGTAAACACAACAAAAGAGAGCCAGAGAAGGCTACAGGCGGCAAGACGAAACACTCTGAAAAAGTGCTGGAGAGTTTTGGAAGCCATAGAGTAGTATAAAGCTGAAGACGTGAGGATACAAACTAGATCACAAATGAAGGTAAGCTAATAATTGCTAATGCTAGTTTGTCCCCCATACTACATTGTAATGGCGGCAAGTTATCGTTATTAGGTAATGAAATATGTATGCTGGGTGTGTGTGTTTCAGATGGCTCTCTTGTGACAAAATTATTGCTTCAAACCGTCGGTCTGGGCATTCAACCGAGCCTCCCAGTGGTGGGATGTCACCCCAGCTTCACAAACCCACAGTGGTTGCAGAACTTCAGAATTTCTGAAGAAACGTTTAACTTCCTGTGCAACAAATTGCTCTGATCTGTGTGAAAATCATGGAGAGACTGTTGAGATGTCATGGGATGCACCTGCTCCAGCAGCATTCCAGCCAGTGGTGGTGTCCTGTCAAAAAGTGATCAGCTGCCAAAAATTGATCACCAGGTGCCATATTGTAGTTATGGGGTTATATTAGCTGTAAAATATATATTTCAACAGATAAACAGTACAGAGTTAGATATAATAAGATATATTTAACAATTATGATGCATTTTTAACCCAAAACAAACTTGATCTAGGAATAAAAGCAAATACAATAATGCAGTCACTAGGTTACATGGAAAAATACATGGATTTACTAGATATATACATGCAGATACTGTATAAATATATATTCTCTGCATCAACAATGTAATATACATGTACTCATTTAGTATTGCACTAGGAATTTTGACTATAAACTTTTGTACCTTTTACAGATGTGTCTCTACTTTTGTTTATTTGTGAAGGTTACCAAGTGACATAACTGAAATGCTAAAAGATTGGAAAAGCTGTTTAAGAATAATCCAGCAGTCTGAGAAATCACTTTTGGTTTGGTGTAAATCTGTCAACAGATTTATGAACCATAAAGCAGTCTGTGTTAAAATATGTTAAATCCCATTAAACCCTAACCCATTATTAGAAAATACAAATGCTAATATGGCACAGAATTCCTCCATATACTGGTACTATCACTAGAGTGTGCAGTGTTGTCAGCACTGGCACATCCAACAATACAGTCTTCAGTAAATAAAACAATTGTTTTTGGTTACTTTTTCTTAAAAATGAGGCATTATTTTCAACGTCACTGATAAATGTTTGATTTGTACTGTTGACTCTTTTCCCATTGGTGTCTTAACAGACAAAATAGAAAATCATGATGCAAATGCATAGGTCACTAAATTGCTTATTACAATCAGCAGCAAAATCCAGATTATTTAGAATGTGCAAAATTTAAAATCTAAACTGTAAAAAAAAAAGGGTTGAATGGGTCACACACTGGACACTCATCGCTTTCACAAGGTGGCCCAGCACACCAAGGAATGCTTGATTGAAGGCAGCATTCTGAGCCATCTCCTCCCTTTGCAAGGTAATTTTATGCTCCCTTGCCTCAATGAGAAGCAACTGGATGTGTTGCTCACGCTGGTCCCAGTTCAGTAGATCTTCAGCCTGCATCTCTGTAAACAGTGTTGTAAGGTCCAGTTTGGGATGGATCATTTTCCTCTATCCTAGACAAAAGACAGTGTGGTAGTGGTTAATCAAAGCATTTTTAAAAAATATATTTGGAAAATACACTTGTTGCTAAAAGCCAGTGATGGAATGTGACAAAAAAGTGCTTCGTTGTTGTATTCAAGCACAATTTTCATGTAGCTGTGCTTCAGTAAAGTAGATTTTACAAGGGCTGGGTTACATTTAAAATCATTTGTTTTTACTGTGGCCTCAGCAATCAGAATGAGTTAATACATTCAGTTGAATAGAATCTAGTACTTTAACTACTACACATCAAGTACATTTGTCAGGGTCTGGGGGAATGACCACACGGTCGTTCCCACTGTTCAGGTAATTTCTGTTTCTTTTTTTTTTTTGCCCTTTGTATTTTGGTTCAGGTCTTGTGATCATTTTGTTACTGTTATTATTATTGACTTTATGAGTTCTGTTCTGATCTGAGGTCAGTCATTATTTACATTATGTTTATCATGGTCATGTCTCCCCTGTGATCCTGTTTCATGTCTTTGTCTCTGTCGGTGTGCGTGCGTGTGTGTGTGTGTGTGTGTGTGTGTGTGTGTGTGTGTGTGTGCAGCCCTGCCTCGTCCTGTAATCTGTTTTTTCCTCATGTATCAGCTGTCATTCATTATTGGTTTTCAGTCTTCCTGATTGTGCTCACCTGTCCTGTATTGATCTGATTAGTCACCCTGTCTGTATATTGTGTGTGTTTTCCCTGGTCTGACGTGGCATCATTGAATGTCTTCTTGTTGGTCCTGCATGTAAGTGATTCATGTCAGTATTTCTAGTCCTGTCCTGTCAGTTAGTCAGTTTATCTTTATATTACCTTTTGCAGCACTCGTGCAGCCATTTATTTGTGTTTAAGTTTGGTTTAATAAATTATTGTTTCTGCACCATGTCCTCGCCTGTGCCTGAGTCCTATGCCCACACACCCTTAACCTATTGACTGTGGATGGCACTCTGTTGTGCCGTCAGCCCCTAGTGGTGAAAATTTTTTCAAGAAAATATTCAGTTCAGATGTCAGAGAGTTCCAAAACTTTAACTTGAAAGTGGTAAGAGATAATGGATTACTGTCAATTAGAAAGATGTAGAATATGATCCAAAGTTTGAGATAGGAGTAAATTTATGCATCTAATTTGCATAATGCCACGGCAGCCATATTGAATAACATAACTTTCAGTCAAAAGTGGACTTCGGACATATTTACACAAAGAATGTTTTTTCTTTTTATCACCGTTTCTTGTTTTGGGCATTTTGTTAACTTATCTTCAAAGTATATGAACCAGAAAATCAGTACAATGCAGTACAATGTAAACAAAACAATAAACAAACACAGACATTTGTCACTTACCGCTGGCGAAGGCTGCTGGCTTCGCCCTTTTTGCAGCATCTTGGCCGTTATTGTCACGCCGCGCCGTTCATCAGCGGCGCCACCTGCTCACACACCTGATCCTCATCAGCGGCGAAGGAGAAAAGCCGCCTCGCCCGGAGGCTCGGCCTGAAGCCGTCAGACTTCGTTCCTCACCGTTGTGAGTCATCTACTATCTTCAGCGCAATTATTTGGGTAAGAAGCCTTACCTTCTCTCTCCAGTCTGCTCCCCTGTGCACAGGTGGATTTCCCGGCGGCGGCGGACGTCTTCTCTCCAACGCCCATTCCTCGCTGTTGCACCGAGCTCTCCAGGTGGCTGTCTCCCGGGTTTCGTCCCTTGCTGTGCCAGCTGACCTGTCATCCAAGTAAGTCCTTCTCTTGCCATCATCCCTCCTGTGTTGGTGTATGCCTGTCACCCTCTCCCTGTGTCTTCTCCATAGGGTTGCCCGGCTGTACGGTCACCTGCCTCTGTGTCTGAAGCGGACACCGCCACCAACACATCTACACCCCGCAGACACGCACTCATTCACGCCCGTTGTTAATAAACTATTTGAACTACTCTGAGCCTGTGTGTGTGCGTCTCCTGAGCCGTGCGTTATGTCAGTACGGCTTCAGCAGAGCGGCTCGGCAGACGGCGGGCTCGCACACCGTCTTACCACTCTCGAGGTTCGAGTAGATCAGATCGCTTATCAACAACAGGTGATCCTGAACCAATTAGTAGCTATAACAAACCGATTGGACCGTCTGGACCCCCAGCAGCCGTTCCCCCCGGCTCCCCAGGGTGGCGCAGCTCCTGCTGTTCCTGCGGCCGTTCAGCCAGCTCCAGTGGCACCGGCCCGTCTCACACCAATTCCGACCCCCGCTCGCTTTAGCGGAAAGCTCGGCGGAGCGCGGGAGTTTGTGATGCAGTGTGAGTCCGTGTTCGACCGTGTGCCCGGGGACTTTCCCTCAGATCACAGCCGAATCGGCTACATAGGTAACCTTCTGGAGGGGCGCGCTTTAACCTGGGCCTACGCTATAATGGCGAGACCCAGTTATGCCACCCTCACCTATGCCGAGTTCGTGAGGCGCTTCCTGGAGGTGTTCGACCATTCTCGCACCGAGACGGTCCAGGTCGATCGGCTTCTCGCTCTCCAGCAGGGAAGCCGGTCAGCCGCGGACTATGCTATCGACTACCGGGTAGCAGCGGAGGAATTGGGCTGGGACGAACGTTCCCTCTGTGGCCTGTTCCTCCGCAGCCTCAATGACGATCTGAGGGATGAACTGGCTGGACGGGATGTCCCCGGAACGCTAGCGGAGCTAACCTCACTAGCCATTAGCTTGGACAACAGGCTGCGCGAGCGCTCCTCAGGACGGAAGTCGTCTACTTCTCGCCCTCGGGGAGTCTCGCTGCGCCTGCCCCAAGTTCGCCCCCTGGCGACGCCGCCACCATCGCGCCCCGAGGAGTCGGAGCCGATGGTGACGGGCTGGACAAGGCTCTCCCCGGCAGAGAGACAACGCCGCCGTGAGTTGGGTCTCTGCATGTATTGCGGAGACAATCAGCACATGGTGGAGCTTTGTCCGCTGAAGCCAAACGGCGGGGTCCGCGAGTCACTGTAGGGGGCCTCACGGACGTCAATCGGCCAAATCCCCTCACCCAATTGAAGCTGCCCATCCGTTTCTGCCACAACCCCACTGGGCATCTCACCCACGCACTGGTGGATTCGGGCGCAGAAGGCAGCTTCATTTCACAAG
Organism: Pholidichthys leucotaenia; assembly: GCA_020510985.1. Lineage (NCBI taxonomy): Eukaryota > Metazoa > Chordata > Actinopteri > Cichliformes > Pholidichthyidae > Pholidichthys > Pholidichthys leucotaenia. The sequence goes on from CM035843.1 coordinate 220,501,295, forward strand.
GCCTGGCAACCCGATTGGGCATCCGCTGTCAGGCACTGAGAAACCCCATCTCCCTGGTCAATCTCTCTCGTGCCTCCCTTGGGAGAGTCTCACATCAGACCGTCCCCGTCCCGGTCATCATCTCAGGGAACCACCGGGAGGAGATGGTTTTCTACGTCCTGCCCAACTCTGTGTCGCCCGTCATCCTGGGGTATCCCTGGCTACGCCTCCACAACCCTGTCCTGGACTGGAAGTCAGCTGGGGTAGCGGCATGGAGCACGTTTTGTATGGGCACCTGCCTTCAGTCCGCTGCCTGCTCCCCGTCCGCTTCCCCCCCTGTGGCGGACGCAGCACCCCCGGACCTGTCTCTGGTGCCTCCGGAATTTCACGACCTGGGTATGGTGTTCAGCAAGGCGAAAGCTATGTCTCTTCCCCCTCATCGGCCCTATGACTGTGCCATCAACCTCCGCCAGGGGGCCCCCCTACCTTCTGGTCGGCTCTACAGCCTGTCTGCGCCAGAGAAGGAGACGATGAACACCTACCTGAGGGAATCACTGAGCGCTGGGATAATTCGCCCATCGTCGTCACCCGTGGGGGCAGGGTTCTTCTTCGTCGGGAAAAAGGACGGGTCCCTCCGCCCCTGCATAGACTACCGTGCGCTCAACGACATCACTGAGAGGGACCGTTACACCCTGCCCCTCATGGACACTGCCTTCCACTCCTTCCAGGGGGCGACCTGGTTTACCAAGCTGGATCTACGCAGCGCTTACCACCTCGTCAGGATCCGGGAGGGAGATGAATGGAAAACGGCCTTCCGTACCCCGAACGGCCACTTTGAATACCTAGTCATGCCGTTCGGGTTAACCAACGCTCCTGCCGTCTTTCAGCGCCTCATCAACGATGTCCTCCGGGATTTCATCGGCCTCTTCGTGTTCGTCTACCTGGACGACATCCTTATCTTCTCCAGGTCCAGGGACGAGCACCAGGTCCATGTGAGGCGGGTCTTCCAAAGACTGCTGGAGAATCGGCTCTACGTGAAGGCTGAGAAGTGCGAATTCTACGCTAGGACCACATCCTTCCTGGGATTTATCATCTCTCAAGACCAGGTGCTTCCAGACCCAGAGAAGGTGAAGGCGGTGGTGGAGTGGCCTACTCCCGCATCCCGGAAGCAGGTGCAACAATTTGTTGGCTTCGCCAATTTCTACCGCCGCTTTGTGCCCAACTTCAGCTCGATCGTCGGACCACTGACCCGCCTCACGTCCCCGAAGGTCCCTTTCCGGTGGACAGAGGAGGTCACTGCTGCCTTTAAGGCGCTGAAGGCGGAATTCTCCTCCTCCCGGGTTCTTCGCCAGGTCGACCCCGCGCTGCAGTGCATAGTGGAGGTGGATGCCTCGGACACGGGAGTGGGAGCAGTTCTATCCCAGCGGTCACCGGACGATGGCGCCAAACGACCCTGTGCCTTCTTCTCCCAGCGCTTGTCCCCGGCGGAGAGGAACTACGATGTGGGGGACAGAGAGCTCCTGGCCATCAAACTCGCCTTACAGGAGTGGCGCCACTGGCTAGAGGGGGCGGACCTGCCGTTCGTGGTCCTGACGGACCACAAGAACTTAGAATATTTACGATCTGCCAAGCGCCTGAACGCCCGCCAGGCGCGCTGGTCTTTGTTCTTCGCCAGGTTCCATTTTACCATCACCTTCAGGCCAGGCTCCAAGAACGGCCTGCCTGATGCCCTCTCTAGGCAGTTTACCCCCGTGGGGGCTGAGGAGACGCCCCACACCATCCTGCCCAGGTCGTGCGTCGTGGGTGCCATCTCTTGGGACATCAAGAGCAAGATCCGGAAGGCGCAGGAGGTGGAACCTGATCCTGGCGGCGGACCGGAGGGAAGACTGTTCGTGCCATCTGCGGTCCGAGGAGAGGTCATCCACTGGCTCCACACCTCCCGGCTCACCTGTCATCCCGGCACCTCCCGGATGATCAACCTCCTCCAACGGTCCTTTTGGTGGCCAGGCCTGCGGAGGGATGCAGCCCGCTACGCCCGGGCTTGCCCTATCTGTGCCACCTGCAAGTCGGGAAACGCCCCTCCAGCGGGTCTGCTCCAGCCCCTGCCCGTTCCTGGCAGGCCCTGGTCGCACATCGCGTTGGATTTCGTCACCGGTCTCCCCGTTTCCAACTCCTTTGACTCCATCCTGACCATCGTGGACCGTTTCTCCAAGGCGGCGCACTTCGTCCCCCTGCGAGGTCTCCCTACTGCCCTGGAGACGGCGGATCTCCTCGTCCAACACGTGGTCAGGCTGCACGGGATTCCGGTGGACGTGGTCTCGGACCGGGGTCCCGAATTTTCGTCCGAGGTTTGGAGGTCGTTCTGTAACGCCATCGGAGCCAAGGTGAGCCTCTCCTCCGGCCATCACCCCCAGTCTAACGGGCAGTGTGAGCGGACCAACCAGGAGCTGGAGGCTGCGCTCCGCTGTGTGACCTCATCTAACCCAACGTCCTGGAGCAACCATCTCGCCTGGGTCGAGTATGCTCATAATACCGCTCGCTCTTCTGCTACGGGGATGTCTCCATTCAAGGCGTCCCTGGGTTACGACCCCCCGCTGTTTCCAGAGCAGGAGAGTGAGGTGACCGTCCCCTCGGTTAGAGCACGTCTCAGGCAGTTCCGCTCCATCTGGGCTGCCGCGCGCAAGGCGCTTTTACGCACAGCGGAGCGCAACAGGACTGTGGCGGACCGGCATAGAAGACCTGCCCCGGCGTACAGAGTTGGGCAACGTGTTTACGTTTCCACCCAGGACGTCGCCCTAAAAGGTGAGAGGAGGAAGCTGGCACAGCGCTTCATGGGTCCCTATCCCATCACCCGGATCATCAACCCGGTGGCTGTGCGCGTGGCTATTCCCCCCTCCCTCCGCGTCCATCCCACCTTCCACGTGTCGAAGGTGAAGCTGGCAGTCACCGACCCCCTTTGCCCCCCTCCTGCTGCGCAACCCGCGCCCCGGATGATTGATGGCCATCCGGCCTGGTCTGTCGCTTGCATCCTGGACTCGCGACGCCGGGGTCGTGGGTTGCAGTACTTGGTGGACTGGGAGGGCTATGGGCCCGAGCATCGACAGTGGGTACCCTCGTCGTTTGTGTTGGACCCATCGCTCATCGCGGACTTCCACCGAGCGCACCCGGATAAGCCATCGCCAGGAGGCGCTGCTAGAGGGGGGAGTACTGTCACGCCGCGCCGTTCATCAGCGGCGCCACCTGCTCACACACCTGATCCTCATCAGCGGCGAAGGAGAAAAGCCGCCTCGCCCGGAGGCTCGGCCTGAAGCCGTCAGACTTCGTTCCTCACCGTTGTGAGTCATCTACTATCTTCAGCGCAATTATTTGGGTAAGAAGCCTTACCTTCTCTCTCCAGTCTGCTCCCCTGTGCACAGGTGGATTTCCCGGAGGCGGCGGACGTCTTCTCTCCAACGCCCATTCCTCGCTGTTGCACCGAGCTCTCCAGGTGGCTGTCTCCCGGGTTTCGTCCCTTGCTGTGCCAGCTGACCTGTCATCCAAGTAAGTCCTTCTCTTGCCATCATCCCTCCTGTGTTGGTGTATGCCTGTCACCCTCTCCCTGTGTCTTCTCCATAGGGTTGCCCGGCTGTACGGTCACCTGCCTCTGTGTCTGAAGCGGACACCGCCACCAACACATCTACACCCCGCAGACACGCACTCATTCACGCCCGTTGTTAATAAACTATTTGAACTACTCTGAGCCTGTGTGTGTGCGTCTCCTGAGCCGTGCGTTATGTCAGTTATTTTGTCTGCTGTCGGGGATTTTTGCTTTCTTTCCCACATCCAGAAAATGATATGATTATCCCACCTCAATTTCGCTTTTATTCTCCCGCTATTTATGTTATACGATGACATGGAACCGGCGCGATCATTGTCTAGTCACATGGCGCTGGGGGGGGGCAGCAGGTGAACATCAGGCAGCTTTGCCCACCCTCTGTTATAAAAAAATGTAAGCATTTACCTTCATAAGCTAAAAAAATCTCTTTTTTGAATCATAATTGGCAAATTTGGGAGCAAATGCTCCTCCGTCCACGACTGAGTACATCCACAGCGATCGGTAGCGTCCATATGTGTTTGTCTAAAAATTTCTTCCTCTCTGGTGTAAATAAGGATGCTTCTATATCCGCCATATGTCCTCCAAGGCAAGAGCAGTAAGTTATACATGTCTGCCACCTTGTGAGGTAGAATTCTTAGTACAACTGGGGAGTGTTTGGCACGTCACATAACATCATATGACAGGCATAGCACTATGCCTGTCACAGTGGTGGCACTATCTGTTCATGCAGTCAACACTGACTAAGGGTTAACAACATTCAGAAGTGAGTTCTTTAATATTTTTACTTAAGTGGAAATGGCACTTTATCTGTACTTAAACTTAAAAAGCAAAGGATATGAGTACTTCATCCACCACTGCTAAAATCAGCGGGGTGTGCAACTTGTTTTGTACCCGTCATAACACATTGCTGTGTCGTGCTAGACATTGCTGGTGTCAAAGCGAATGCTGGTTCGACTCTAGAACAAAAATACACAACACTTAAGTACATGCACAGCACAAAAGTGCAACATGTAAAAAAACCCAAAACAAAACAACTTCTTAATCAGGATTAACACTAGATTATTTCATCAGATGTTGTCGACACAAGCGCAAAATACAAGCGGAGCATGGAGTTAGCCTTGATGGCTAACTAGCTAGCTCATTGTCTGCATACTGACATAATGCACGGCCCAGAAGACACACACGCAGGCTCAGGATAGATTTAACAGCTTTATTAGCAACAGGGAAGTGTATGGCTGCGTGTCTGTGGAATAAGAATATATTGGTGGTGGCGTCTGCGTCAGGCATGGGGGCAGGAGGCCGTACAGCCAGACAACCCTGTGGGAGAGAGCAGAGGGAGAAGGGTAACGGGCACCACACCAATACAGGGAATAATGATGGTAGCTGGCTTACTTGGTTGTGACAGGTGGCTGGCGTCGACAAGGGCGGAGCCCGGGAGACAGCGACCTGCGGTACCTGTGGCAGCAGCGTAGAGCCAACGGCGAGGTGATGAAATCCGCCGCCGGGAATGTCCACCTGTGCACAGGGGAAAGCTAGAGGAGAGAGGTAAGGGGAGCTTACCTAGGATATCTTCGCTAGTCGGTTTGAGATCCGTAGTAGCAAAGGGGCCGAAGTAGAGAGACGGCTTCAGGCCGAAGCCCAGGGCAGAGTGGATTAAATACCTCGCCGCTGACGAGGAGCAGGTGTGCGCACGGCTGGCGCCGCTGATGAGCGGCAAGTCATAACAGTACTCCCCCCTCTAGCAGCGCCTCCTGGCGATGGTTTTTCCGGGTGCGCTTGATGAAACTCAGAAATGAGTGACCGGTCCAACACCAGCGAGGAAGGCACCCACTGTCTCCACTCGGGTCCATAGCCCTCCCAATCCACCAGGTACTGCAATCCGCGACCCCGGCGTCAGGCGTCCAAGATGTCAGCGACAGTCCAGGCCGGATGGCCACCAATCATCCGGGGAGCGGGGTGCGCCGCAGGTGGAGGGCAGAGGGGGTCAGAGACCACCGGTTTGATTTTGGAGACGTGGAAGGTGGGATGGATGCGGAGGGAGGAGGGAATAGCCACACGCACAGCCACCGGGTTAATGATTCTGGTTATGGGATAAGGGCCGATGAACCGTTGGGCCAGCTTTCTCCACTCACCCTTTAGGTTTACGTCCTGTGTGGATACCCAAACTTGCTGTCCCACCTGGTAGACAGGTGCAGGTCTCCTATGTTGGTCCGCCGTAGACTTATTGCGCTCCGCCGTGCGTAAAAGTGCATTACGTGCCGTGGACCAAAGGGAACGGCACCGCCTCAGATGTGCCTGGACAGAGGGAACAGCCAACTCGCCCTCCTGCGCGGGGAACAGGGGTGGATCATAGCCCAAGGATGCTTTAAAGGGCGACATCCCGATGGCCGTAGAGCGAGAGGTGTTGTGGGCGTACTCCACCCAGGCGAGGTGAGAACTCCAGGACGGGGGTTTGGATGACGTGACGCAGCGGAGCGGAGCCTCCAGCTCCTGGTTAGTCGGCTCACACTGCCCGTTAGACTGGGGGTGATGGCCGGAGGAGAGGCTTACCTTGGCTCCCAGGGCATTGCAAAATGACCTCCAGACGACCGGGATTCCATGCAGTCTGACCACGTGCTGGATGAGGAGGTCCGCCGTCTCCAAGGCTGAGGGAAGTCCACGTAGGGGCACGGAGTGGGTGGCCTTGGAAAAACGGTCTACAATGGTCAGAACTGTGTCAAAGTTGTTGGAGACAGGGAGTCCGGTGACGAAGTCCAGAGCGATGTGCGACCAGGGCCTGCCAGGGACGGGCAGGGGCTGGAGCAGACCCGCAGGGGGAGCGTTACCTGACTTATTGGCAGCACAGACGGGGCAGGCCTGGGCGTAACGGGCGGCATCCTTCCGCAGGCCTGGCCACCAAAAGGATCGCTGGAGAAGGTCAATCATCCGCGAAGCTCCAGGATGGCAAGTGAGCTTGGAGGTATGGAGCCAGTGTATGACGTCCCCCCGGACGGCAGATGGCACGAAGAGCCTCCCCTCCGGTCCGCCGCCAGGGTCCGGTTCCGACTCCTGCGCCCTCCGGATCTTGTCTCCAATGTCCCATGTAACAGCCCCCATGACGCACGACCTGGGCAAGATGGTGTGAGCAATGTCTTCTGCGGCCTCCGGGGCAAATTGCCTGGAGAGGGCATCGGGCAGGCCGTTCTTGGAGCCAGGCCTATATGTGATGCTGAACTTAAACCTTGCAAAGAACAGGGACCAACGCGCCTGGCGGGCGTTCAGACGCTTGGCAGATCTTAGGTACTCCAGGTTCTTGTGGTCAGTGAGGACCACAAAAGGCAAGGCTGCCCCCTCCAGCCAGTGATGCCATTCTTGGAGGGCAAGCTTGATGGCAAGAAGCTCTCTGTCCCCCACGTCGTAGTTCCGTTCCGCCGGGGACAGGCGCCGAGAGAAGAAGGCGCAGGGTCGCTTGACTCCATTGGCTGGGGACCGCTGGGACAACACCGCCCCCACCCCCGTGTCCGAAGCGTCCACCTCCACAATGCACTGCAGCGCGGGATCGACCTGGCTGAGGACCCGGGAGGAGGAAAACTCCGTCTTCAGCGCCTGGAAGGCCGAAGTGGCCTCTTCAGTCCACCGGAACGGGGTCTTAGGAGAGGTGAGGCGGGTCAGGTGCCCGACGATGGCTCCAAAGTTCGGGACAAAGCGGCGGTAGAAATTGGCGAACCCGATGAATTGCTGAACTTGCTTTCGAGAAGTTGGTGTGGGCCAATCCACCACTGCTTTGATCTTCGCTGGGTCCGGAAGCACCTGGTCATGGGAGATGACGAACCCCAGGAAGGAAGTTGTTTTGGCGTAGAATTCACATTTCTCCGCCTTGACGTACAGACGGTTCTCCAGCAGTCTCTGCAGGACCCGCCTCACGTGGACCCGGTGTTCATCCCTGGACCTGGAGAAGATGAAAATGTCGTCCAGGTAGACGAATATGAACAGGCCGATGAAGTCCCGGAGGACGTCATTGATGAGGCGCTGAAAGACGGCTGGAGCGTTGGTCAACCCAAACGGCATCACGAGATATTCAAAATGCCCGTTTGGGTTTCGGAAGGCGGTTTTCCACTCATCTCCCTCCCGGATCCGGATGAGGTGGTAAGCGCTGCGGAGATCCAGCTTAGTAAACCAGGTCGCCCCCTGGAGGGAGTGGAAGGCAGTGTCCATAAGGGGCAGGGTGTACCGGTCCTTCTCCGTGATATCGTTGAGAGCCCGATAGTCGATACAAGGACGAAGAGATCCGTCCTTCTTTCCAACGAAGAAGAACCCTGCACCTACTGGAGAGGAGGACGGTCGGATGATCCCAGCACTGAGTGACTCCTTCAGGTAGCTGTTCATTGCCTCCTTCTCTGGCGCTGACAGACTGTAGAGGCGTCCTGAGGGTAAGGGCGCCCCCTGGCGGATGTTAATGGCGCAGTCGTAGGGCTGGTGAGGAGGTAGAGACATCACCTTGGACTTACTGAAAACGGCACCCAGGTCGTGGAACTCTGAGGGCACTAGGGTGAGATCCGGGGGCGCGGTGTCCTGAGCTGTGGGAGGCGAGGACGGGGCGCAGGCCGCGGATTGGAGGCAGGTACCCATGCAGAAAGTGCTCCACGCTGAAACCTTCCCAGTCTTCCAGTCCAAGGCGGGGTTGTGGAGGCGGAGCCAGGGATAACCGAGGATGACAGGTGAGGTGGGCAGGACGTAAAAGGAGATATCCTCCCGATGGTTTCCAGAGATGATCACCGGGACAGGGGATGTTTGGTGAGTTACCTTTCCCAGGGAAACTCGGGAGAGATTAACCAGGGCGAGAGGAGTATCGAGGGGGTGACAGTGGATGCCCAGTCGGGTTGCCAGGCTTTGTGAAATAAAGCTACCCTCCACACCTGAATCCACCAGTGCATGTGTGAGATGCCCAGTGAGGTTGTGACAGAAGCGGATGGGCAGCGTCAAATGTGTGAGGGGACTTAACCAATTAGCGTCCGCAAGGCCCCCTACAGTGACTCGCAGACCACCTCGTTTGGCTTCTCCGGACAATTCTCCACCGTGTGCTGGCTACCTCCGCAATACATGCAGAGGCCCAGGTCACGACGGCGCTGTTTCTCCGCCAGGGGGAGCTTTGTCCGGCCCGTCACCATTGGTTCTGACTCCTCGGAGACCTCCGGCGGCGGCAACGCCAGGTGGCAAGCTTGGGGCAGACGTGCAGAGGCACCCCGCGACCGAGAAGACTGCTTCCGCTCGGAGGCGTGCTCGCGCAGCCTGTTATCCAAACTGATGGTGAGAGAAATCAGCTCCGCCAGCGTCTCCGGGGTATCCCGTCCAGCCAGCTCATCCCTCAGACCAGAATTTAGGCTGCGGAGGAAGATGCCGCAGAGCGCTCGCTCTTCCCAGCCAACTTCCTCCGCGGTAACCCGGAAGTCGATCGCGTAGTCGGCCGCCGATCGGCTCCCCTGTTGGAGTCCGAGAAGGCGGTTGACCTGGACACTGTCCAAACGCGAATGATCGAACACTTCCAGAAATTGTCGCACGAACTGGCCATAGGTGAGGGTGGCGTAGCTGGGCTTCACCATAATGGCGTAAGCCCATGTAAGCGCACGATCCTCAAGGAGATTACCTATATAGCCAATTCTGCTATGGTCTGAGGGAAAATCTCCAGGAACGCAAAGAAACACGGACTCACACTGCATAATAAAACCCCGAGCTCCACCCAGCTTACCGCTAAAGCGAGCAGGAGTGGGGATTGGTGTGAGCCGTGTTGGCGCACCCGGAGCGGGCTGGACTGCCACCGGAGCCACAGGAGCTGCGCCACCCGGACGAGCCGAGGGGAACGGCTGCTGGGGGTCCAAGCGGTCTAATCGGTTAGTAATGATCATTAATTGATTTAATATCACCTGTTGCTGATGAACTATTAAATCCACCTGAGCCTCGAGGGTGGAAAGACGGCGTGCGAGCCCGCTGTCTGCCGAGCCGCTCTGCTGAAGCCGTACTGACATAATGCACGGCCCAGGAGACACACACACAGGCTCAGGATAGATTTAACAGCTTTATTAGCAACAGGGAAGTGTATGGCTGTGTGTCTGTGGAATAAGAATGTATTGGTGGTGGTGTCTGCGTCAGGCACGGGGGCAGGAGGCCATACAGCCAGACAACCCTGTGGGAGAGAGCAGAGGGAGAAGGGTAACGGGCACCACACCAATACAGGGAATAATGATGGTAGCTGGCTTACTTGGTTGTGACAGGTGGCTGGCGTCGACAAGGGCGGAGCCCGGGAGACAGCGACCTGCGGTACCTGTGGCAGCAGCGTAGAGCCAACGGCGAGGTGATGAAATCCGCCGCCGGGAATGTCCACCTGTGCACAGGGGAAAGCTAAAGGAGAGAGGTAAGGGGAGCTTACCCAGGATATCTTCGCTAGTCGGTTTGAGATCCGTAGTAGCAAAGGGGCCGAAGTAGAGAGACGGCTTCAGGCCGAAGCCCAGGGCAGAGTGGATTAAATACCTTGCCGCTGACGAGGAGCAGGTGTGCACGCGGCTGGCGCCGCTGATGAGCGGCGAGTCATAACACATACAGGAGACAACGATGTTGTTTGTTTGGAGTGAGCTTTCCACCACTGGGATAAATAACGTAAAAGATGCATAATATCACATCATGTCACATCACTCATCATCCTCTATCATGGTTTTCAACAATAATGCTGTGGTGGGGTTGACGCCAGTCTGCTTCCCATTATTTGTCAGTCGGTGGCCATAAATTCATTTCAGGTCACTCCGTCTAGCTCCATCTGGATTCTCTAATCAGCCAACAAGCACAAAAAAGTCTGCACCTCATCACTGGCCCACGGTGTTGATTTCTATAAAGTCATTTGTTGTTTAGAGTGACGCCCGCTCGCTTGCTTCTGAAGAATTTTTGCAAATGGCGGCTAAAGATTCTGGTGAAGACGCCGCTCTCATGACATTACGCCGTGACCAATCAGTGGCCTACAGTCTGTTGAGGTCACATTTTCAGCTCGACTCAGCATGGTTGGAACCCGACTGGAGTAGGTACAAAAATAGCGTCTGGTACCAGGAATCAGGTACTAATGGAAAACCCTACAAACCGAGTAGAGACAAGATGAGTCGGGCTGAGTAGGTGTTAGAGGGAAAGGGGCTACAGTCTGATCCAGTCCATGGTTTTAGGTTAGAAGCTTCCCCTGAACCATGGTTTGGATTAAAGAGGCAAAATTTCATCAGGCAAAAAGAGGAGCTCTCCATATCAAACTGAACTTTAGTCTGGTTCATTTAGTGTAAGCAATTTTCAGAACAGTTTTGACTTTGAGACCAAACACAGGAGGTTAAGAAGGAAAATAAAAACAATCCAATAAACACTGAAATTGAGCACTTGGGGAGAAAAAAAGAGACCCAGTTTTCTAATTAAATATGGTGCATTAGTGGTATAAATAGTTAAAAAAAAACATAAAAATGCAGAAACTTACCAGATATTTTTTAGAGGATTTCAGAGAATTTATGGACAAATTGGATGAGCACTGCCAAATCATCACGACTGATAAAAGAATAAATGTTTTTTTTAATGAAGACCCAGATAATATTCTAGCCTCACTAAACTACGTAGTTCACCTCCTTATGTGGTGGAGTCTTTCATCTCAAAGTATGAATATTGATGCACCTAGAAACAGCAGAAATTCCTCTGAGGATGAGTAGCATGTTTGCTACTACCAGTCTGTGGTAACAACACCAACGTCATCACAAAACATGAGTGAGTCACAGGCCCAGGTGCATGTTCACTTGGATAAGGAGCAGTATGAAAAGAAACCTAACTGGAATAAATTTATACAACAAAGACATGAACCTTGGTCCAGACCTCGGTGCAAACTTTCAGGCATGAAAACGGCCTAAGACTGCAATCTCTCTTCAACATCAACAGTTTGTACAGATGAAAAAATAAATAAATTGTAAGCTCATTGATATAAAAAGCCAAAGAAACATCACAGAAACTCCACATTTTTTTTTGGGGGGGGGGGGGTCAAATTATGGTTTTGATTGTTGTTCTAAGTAGGGGATGTTCCAACTACAGAGTTACAACTGCATTTATTCCTCAAAACACAAAATCAGTCTGGAAAGGCAAGGCAGGGCCAGTACTGCATTCCTGCAAAATCATGGCATCAAGTCTCAGGTCTGCAACTGAAGGATTGCAGTTTAGGGGCTTGACTTTGTTAGGGAATGGGGTGTTGGGGTGTTATGGAGTCACAGCTGCACAGAGAGAAACCTTGAAGCAAAAAAAAACCAAAAACAAACCTTTGTTGGCTGAAGCTAACAAACGGTTTGGGGCAAACAGAAAGCTGGTTGGAGGGCATTTGTTTTAAGCCTTACACGGTTGAAAAATCCCCTTCTCATTTTCCTGAGGATTAGTCTTTATTTTGTTTGTCAGTGTCTTAATAGGTGAACCGCAACACAGAAGGTAATCACTAACTGCAGTACAACAGGATGACTAATCGGGCTAGCCAAGAGTCAAAAAGTATCAGGCTATTGAAGGCGACACTGTAGTGCCAACATTGAAGAATGGCTGAGGGGTTGTATAGCATGTCAAGGCTACTACCAGTCCAAGATAGCCCTGTGTGGAGTTACTCTGCATCCTCATAAGATCAGCAACCAGACTTTTTAGATAGATAGATAGATAGATAGATAGATAGATAGATAGATAGATAGATAGATAGATAGATAGATACTTTATTTTGAACAAAAAAGTATAACAAAAACAAAACAAATGACAAATGCAATAAAGTAACAGTATACAGTGTTTGAAAGGGAGAAGGAAGAAGTGAACACTTATTAATTCCATCTCCTCTTTTCCATAAATACACCCATGTGAATTATATACAAATTACCACATTTAAGACCCCAAGTAAACAATTAACTGTATTTTGTACATATCAACATTAACACCCATCCATCCTAACATACACTGATGTCCATACATCAAAACCAGCCTCAGACAACACAGATATACACAGTGCTGTCCCACCCACCATTCCATAGTGTCCCATAGTGTCCCAGAGTGAGCATAGTGAATCGTACATATAAATACTACCCTTCTAACATATATCCTTTCAGCAAATAATGTTTATACCTCTTTTTGAATTGAATTCTGTTTGTACATAGTTTCAGTTCCGGCTCCAGACTGTTCCACAAATCCACCCCACAGACAGATATGCAAATACTTTTCTTGGTTTTTCATATCTTGGGTTTTGTAAAGTTTAAGTCTCCTCTCAAATGATGATCATTGTCTCTTTTTTTTAAAAATATTTTTTGTATATTAGTTGGGAGTTGATTAGTAATTGCCCTGTACATTGCGTGTACAGGGCAATGTACAGGGCTGTCTTAAATTTAACTAACTCGATGAACTTTATGACATGTGACTTTAAAAACAACGAATTGGTATGGTCTCTATATCCTACATTATTTATTATCCTTATAGCTCTTTTTTGTAATGTGCATATTGACTGTACGTTGGTCTCGTAGGTGTTTCCCCAGACTTCTACACAGTAGTTTAGATAAGGTAGAAACAGTGAATTGTACAGTAAGACCAATTATTTATAGTGCAAGATGTGTCTTGTCTTTCCCAGTATGCCTATACATTTTGCTAACTTGGCCTGGATGTGACTGATGTGAGGTTTCCACAGATTTTATTTTCTAGCGTCACCCCCAGAAACTTATTTTCCTGTACTGTTTCTATTCTGGTATCATCTATCGTTACCATTATTTCATGATTTATTTTATAATTTCCAAACAACATAATCTTTGGGTTTTTTTTAGATTTAGAGATAATTTATTTTTGTTGAACCACTGCATTAACTTTTTCATTTCAGTTGTGACCACCTCTAAAACCTGCTGCAAATTCTCACCAGTGCAAAGGATATTTGTGTCATCCGCAAACAAAATAAATTTCAGAATTTTTGATACTTGGCATATGTCATTTATATACAAAATAAAGAGTTTGAGTCCCAAAACTGACCCCTGGGGCACACCACAAGTGATGTCCATGAAGGGTGATTTGTGCTCACCAATTTGTACAAATTGTTGTCTGTTACTTAAATAACTTTCCACCCAACTCAGTCCGACCCCTCTTATCCCATACCTTTCCAGTTTCCTTAGTAGTATTCTGTGGTCAATGGTGTCAAAAGCTTTCTTTAAATCTATAAATACTCCTACAGCAAACTTTTTTTTATCTATACAACTAGTAATTTCTTCTATAAGTTTGATCAGTGCCAAAGATGTAGATTTATCTGCTCTAAAACTGTCACGCGCGGCTCTAGGGAGCGACACAATAAGAGCCAAGGGCGAGCCAGTGAGTCGTGATGTTTTATTAAAGGTGAGGGATGAGGGATGAGGAGAGCACAGATACTCGTACAGAAGTACACTCACAGGTTGCACAGCGCAGGAGCAGGGAGCTCGTACCGGACATAGGGGTAACAAGGCGTACATACTCACAGCGGGTTACAATCACAGGAATGCTGTAAGGGGAGTAGAGGCTGACACCAGACGAAGGGGCTTCAGCCTAGCAGTGCTTATGTCGCAGCCCCGAGTCATCGAGGCTGCTCCTATTTATTCTCATTGGCAGCGCCCCAGCTGATGAGGAATAATTGGCCCCAGCCGTCCGTAATGCTGCCAGCTGGGAGCCTGCTGAGACGCTGCTCAATGAGAAGCAGGGATGAAGGAAAACATGGGCTGAGCGCTGAGAGGGCATCTCATCCCATGGTGACAGAGCCTCCCTCTCAAGGTCGGGCTCCTGAACGACCAGGAACATCCCAGCCCCCCCCCCCCCCCCCACCTAGGGTGGGAGGAAGGGAGGCAGGACCGGAGGGGAAGAAGCAAAGGGAAGGACAACACCAACAGACCAATGTAGGGTAACAGGGCAAAAAAAAACAAAAAAACAAAAAACAAATACAGCACTCTACATCGCACCAAAAAAGAGAAAAAAAAAAAAAAAACAGGGCACAGATGGGGAGAATACAGAACACGGGAACAGATAACCCACCAAAAGAATGACAAAAAACGGATAAAGCAATTACAGAGTGTGGAAAACAGAACAAACACTACTCCATAATGCAAACAAAACTAATAACAGGACAAGAGAGATAAAAAACGCTGAGTACGGGTAATGAAAAGGGGGGAGAAAAAAACCCCACAATACACAGCACCGTATATATATATATATATATATATATATATATATATATATATATATATATATACGTATATATATATATACACGCACAGTCACCTAAAGGAGAGAAAGTGACTGGGACAAACGGACAATTACAGAGTATGATGGGAAACAAAACACATAACCCTATAATGCACAGACAAAGCTAAAAAACAAGGCACAAAAAGGAAAATGCTGAGTACGGATAATGGAAAACACACAGCACTATGAATATATGTTCACAACAGGACAAAAATAATGAGAATGACATGCACCGGTAAATAAAAAGATAACAGAATACCCGGTGCCAAATACCAAGAGGGACACCTAGGAGAATAACGGTGACAGGGTAAAAGGACAACAATAAGGTAAAAAGCTGAGTATGGTTAAGGGGAAAACACAAAACACAGCACGAAATATGCGGGAGGTCCCCTAGAGGGAGAATGGGAACAGGTTCACAGGATAATGAGGCAAGATGCCGAGTATGGTTGAAAAGGAGAGAACACAATACACGGCGGCAAAATATACGGGGGGCCACCTAGGGAAATACTGGTGACAGGTACATAAGAACAATGAGATAATACGCTGAGTACGGTTAATACGGAAAAAAAAAAAAAACAATACACAGCACTATGAATATATATTTACCAAAAGGACAAAATATTTCACCCGAGTGACCATAACCAAAATAAGCGGCACCCGAGGAATATGACAGGAAGAGTCCAAAAATGGCCGAGATGGCTCCGGAGATCTCCCCGCCCATTGTCCAGTTGGCAAACCAGGGAAAGAGGAAATGTTCGGACGGCGAACTCCGGACCCAGATCCCAGGAACCCAGTCCACCGGCAGCCGAACCAGGCCACCCAGAGGCAAACACAGATCATCGGGGGGAACCAGATCACCGAACCAAAAGTCTTGCGGGTCGGGTTGTCGACCCGCATCACTCAACCACCAGGACCGTTGAGACGGACGAAGGGTCAAAACGGGTCCCGGTGGAAGAGGCTCAGGAGAGAGCCGATGACGAGGGCGACGAGCGTCAGGCCACAGGGAAGCGGCCACCTCCTCACCGGACCTGGACAACATTGGGGCAGCACCCACGTCGGACCCCGATCGGGCCTTAGGCGAACCCACGTCGGACACCACTGGAGCAGCACCCACGTCGGACCCCGATTGGGTCTCGGGCAAACCCACGTTGGACGCCGCTGGAGCAGCACCCACGTTGGACCCCAATTGGGTCTCGGGTGAACCCACGTTGGACACCGCACCAGAACCGACCTCCAACGTCGAACCTGGACCCTCCAGCACCACGAGGAACAGCAACTCCTTGCCGGTGACCCTGGGAGAAGGCTCAGAAGAGAAAACAGAACCGGGATCAGGATCACCGGCAGCGCCAGAACTCGGCGAGACGAGCTCAGACGCAGCGGGCGGCTGCACCCGGCTCATCTCCCCTAGAGACAGGCTGAAGTGCTCAAAGATATAAAGGGAGAAAAGAAAGGAGAGCCCTTGCCTGATCTCGGGTTCTGACGCCGTCCAGGACTGCGAAGATCCAGGATCCGTCGTCAGGAGGTCGTTGTCAGGCTCCCATCCAGCTGCGTCGGGCCCCGCAGCCAGCACGATGGTCAGCGCAGCTTGATGTTCCTCCAGCTCCGGTAACCCTGCCGACGATCCACTCGGCATGAAGCCAGAAGAATCTCGTCCCGCTGGACCGAACCGCTCCTCCGTGGAGACCCGGGGACGCTCAGTCATCGGCGCAGACTCCACGCAGCAGTCAGTCCCCCTCCTCCGTCCGCAACGTAGCTGCGGAACCACAGGCCCTCTCCTTATCCCACCACGTTGACCCGGAGCCGGGGATCGCTCGGCGGAGAGAGACACAGAGGATGCAGGATTAGGAACACAGGTTACAGCAGGTGGGGGGAGTTCAGGGAGCTGCAAACCCTGAACTCCTCCTCCAGGAATGTGACAGAGCAAATCATTAAGCAGATGTGAAAAAACTATGACTTGCCTGCCTCCTGGAGGTTGAGTATCGCCTGCTGTGGTGGATACTGCTTCTTCCTCTCCCCGCCCGGCAATAACGGAGGACCCCCTGGGAAATCGTCTGAGGATCGCTCGCGTTGTCTCCAGCAGAGAGCTCACCAGGCCGGAATTCCAGGCACACACAGCAGTCAGGAAGCGCGTCGAGGAGGAGGGGGAAACAGCCGGGGTGAGCCAGCCCGAATGTCCAGGAATGATAGCGGGGGAACGAGGCTCAGGGAACGAGGCTGTGAAATCTCCACACTGATGAGACAAGGAGGTGACAGCTGTGTGGGGGGAACAGTCCTGGCGGCAGCCCAGAACTGGATTCGGACGAGGTTCGTGCAGAGGTGACTCGACGATGTGATGACGGCTATTCCCAGGGGACGAAGAGAGGGGGGAACCCAGGAATCGCCGCTCCTGATCGGAGATCGAGGCGAGGAAGGCGTCGAGCACGGGAAAGCTTCGTAGCCCTGGAGTCCTCTCCACCAATCTCACTGCCGCCGCCACATGCCTGAAGATGGTGACAGGACACACAGTGGAGCTCGCGACAGCCACTCGGCCCCAGACGTAACTGCTGTCAGCTGCGGCTCCTTGAAGGGAATCCCGAGTGACGTGGCGCAGGTCGGGGGAAGCCCTCTGGTTGGCACGAACTCCCGGACTGGAATGGCAGCAGGAACGGGATCCCGAAGTGGGGGGCAACGTCATCCACTTCGGCTTCCTGCCGGGATTTCCATCCAACCCGCGGAGCTTCTCTCGCTGTGTACCTGTGGCGTCTATCCTGGCACTGTCCTCGAGATGGAACACAGAATGAGGGTAACAGTCCAGGAGTTCCTCAGCACGGCCCGGATGCCAGCGTCTCGCGTTGGAGGCGTCGTGCAGGGTGAAGAGCGTCCCGTCGACAGCCCCTGAGATGGACCTCAGCTCGTCGCCCTGGCGCCGGGAGTGACTCCTGGGAAACGGCATGCTAGCAGCACTGACACCTGGACAGAAAGGTACAATTCCACAGCGACTCACGGCCGCCGGTAACTCGTCGGGCTGCGACATACTGTCACGCGCAGCTCTAGGGAGCCACGCAATAAGAGCCAAGGGCGAGCCAGTGAGTCGTGATGTTTTATTAAAGGTGAGGGTTGAGGGATGAGGCGAGCACAGATACTCGTACAGAAGTACACTCACAGGTTGCACAGCGCAGGAGCAGGGAGCTCGTACCGGACATAGGGGTAACAAGGCGTACATACTCACAGCGGGTTACAATCACAGGAATGCTGTAAGGGGAGTAGAGGCTGACACCAGACGAAGGGGCTTCAGCCTAGCAGTGCTTATGTCGCAGCCCAGAGTCATCGAGGCTGCTCCTATTTATTCTCATTGGCAGCGCCCCAGCTGATGAGGACTAATTGGCCCCAGCCGTCCGTAATGCTGCCAGCTGGGAGCCTGCTGAGACGCTGCTCAATGAGAAGCAGGGACGAAGGAAAACATGGGCTGAACGCTGAGACGGCATCTCATCCCATGGTGACAAAAACCATACTGGCTGTCTGTAAGGAGGATGTGTTTTTCAATTAAATCATCCAAGTCTCTTAATGAAGATTTTTTCAAGTATTTTGGAGAATTGTGAGAGTAAAGAGACTGGCCTGTAATTTGTGAAACAATGACTGTCTCCTGTTTTGTATAGAGGTATTACTTTTGCTATTTTCATTTTATTTGGAAATTTACCAGTTTGAAATGACAGGTTACAGATGTGGGTGAGTGGCTTAACAATTCCTTCAATTACTTTTTTCACTACTGTCATGTCAATTTCATTCCAGTCCGTTGATTTTTTTTTTGTTCTTAAATTTACTCAGTCTCGATAATTTCCTTTTCAGTAACTGCACCCAAAAAGATTGTGTTTGGATTTCTAACTTCTATTTCATTTACAGAACCACTGTTGTTTGTTTCTGCTGTCACTATTGATTTTGCTAATTCAGGACCAACGTTTACAAAAAAATTATTGAAACCACTGACCACATCCTTCATATTATTTATCATATTGCCATTTTCAATAAAATATTCTGGATAATTAGCATTCTTAGGTCGATTACTAATAATCCCATTGAGTACTTGCCATATTCCTCTTAAGTTATTTTTATTATCCTCTAATATTCTGTTGTAATATTCTTTCTTAAAGGTCCTCATTATATTAGTAAGCTTATTTTTTTTGGATGTAAGCCCATACTGTACATTGTGTTGATAAATTCTTCTGTCAAACTATGTTGTTTTGAGTTCATCAGATCTATATTGAAATCCCCACAGATGAACATAACTTTATGAGTTACTTTTGCATACATTTTTTCCATCCAGTCCTCAAATAAGCCAATGTTTGATCCAGGTGTTCTATATACACAGCTCACTACTATATTCTTCACATTGTCCAGACAGATTTCTATTGTAATACATTTGAATAAATCATCCACAGTTACTGACAGATTTTCAACAACCTTGTATTTCAAGCTCTTGCCAACATAAATTGAAACTCCTCCTCCTTTTTTCACTTTTCTATTTATATAATTTAATTCATAGCCATCCATGGTAAAATCCACTCCTTTCTCTTCACTGAGCCACGTCTCTGATATTGCCACAATATTGAATGGCTCTTTAAACTGATGTAAATAATCTTTAATGTTATTAAAGTTGGCATAGATACTTCTGCTGTTGAAGTGGATCATAGAAATATTGAAATCAGATGTGACCATTGTGTTAAACTGTTCATCCATGTAGTAACTACAGTTATTATTGATGGAGCTAAATAAATTATTATCAGGGTCTATGTTATATTCTACGTCCTGTGGGTTGTGATCCGTATATTCAAAAACTTTCAGTTCCTGCTGTTCCTGTTTGTTGATCTTTTGGTTCATGTTGTTAAATGTCTTGTAGCAGATGAGTATATCCCTTCAGTGTCCTACAATTGTCTCTTGTTGCTGTGACTCCAGTTCACAACTTTCATTGATATTTGTCCAGTTCCATAATATTACGGATGTTAATGACCTTGGCTTCTTCAGGTGATCCGTTTAATTTGATGTATATTTTACAGTTTGATGTCCAGGTGGTTTGAATCTTTTTCTGCTTTCTCAGGTATCTTGCTTTTCTGGCTATTTCTGCGTTTTCTTTTGTAAGGTACTCGTTTATGTAAATGTTTGTTCCTTTCAGTTTCCTACCTTGTTTTAACAGCGCAGTCTTGTGTTTTCTTTTGACAAACCTCATGATCACAGCCGGTTTGTCGCCGTTTTTCCTGGGCAGAGGGTGGCGGGTCTCAATGGTGTTACAGTCCAGCTGGATTCCTTTGGACTGCATGAAGGCCGCCACTTGTTGTTCCGTGGATTCATCTTCCAGCGCGTCGAGCCTCCCTCCGCTGTCCGCGGCCACCGCTCACGCGTACGATTGGGGTTTAATGTGGAGCCCCATGATGATCACGTCGTTCACCCGGGTGTTCTGCTCCAGTTCCGACACTCTGCTCTCCAGATACGCCAGCCTCTTGTCCTTCTCGGCGTTCTGGATCCGCAGCACTTTCACCTCCTCGACCAGGTCCAGAATGTTTTTTTGCTGCAGCTTAACAGCAGAAATCTCTTCAGCCAAGAAGTCCAGCGCTCTTTTGATGTCGTCCACCTCCTCATGTCTGCTGAGCTTTCTTGGGACCCATGATCTTGGCCGATGTTCGTTTATTGTGATCGTAAAAAACAAAAACAAAAAACGTGGGAGAAATCCCTTTTTTCTCCCGGAGTGTGAGGGGACTGATTGCTTCACCAGCCACTACAATATTAAGTTATGAGATTGGCAATTTCTCTTTTTTTTTGCACGAGCAGGTTTATTCTCCAGCGGTAGTGACAAAGCAACAGCTCAAAACGCTAGCTCTAAACTGAGTTTTAAGCAAGAAACAAACTGGGAGCTTGGGAACTGTTGCTCTTAATAACATGAAGGACAGCATGTTGTAGGCCAGGCCAATTCAATTAGCTTCCCATGGGCCACATGCAGCCCAGAAGCAACCTCCAAGTGGCCCGGGGGCCAGGCCATGCCAAGGAAATATAAATTTAAGAAAAAAATATGAAGGAATGATGGTTCGCAAGCACCCACACGAACAACACGAGTCACCGTCATCCGTGTGGAGTTCAGAAGTGCCCTGCCCATGTGATCATTTCAGTCAGCAGGCAGAGAGTCTCGCTAGTGTCACTGTCCAAGAGAAGCATGAGCTTATTAAAGTACCTTAAACAAGGAAAAAAGCAGAAGAGGTATATAAGCAGTGGAAGCATTTATGGTGATTTTAACCTGCTGGTAACGGGGACTTTAATCTGTCCACAGCCTTCAGACAAACTAAACGTGCCAACATTTGGATTTCAAAATAAGGGAGGATTTTCCTGCTGTCTGGTTGGTGAGGAGAGTTCTAAAAAACTATAAATATATAGAAACATTATAACAGAAATAACTGCATCTTTGGTAATTTAAGTTAATTTATTTCATTAAACATGATTTTATTAATATTTTTTCTTTGAAATCAGAGTTAAATTATTGTTCTGTTCTGGCACTGCAAAATATGGTCCAAAGTGTAAATTGTATAAGGAATAAAAGTCAAAATTTTATCACAATCTGTTTCAAATTTATAAAAAAAAAAACAGTAATTTTATTTTTAAAAAAATAGACAAAAATTAGCCATAAAATAGTCTACAAATTTATAATAAGGTCTCAAATCTACAAGAAAAGCCAATTTTACAAGAGGAAATTACAAATTTGAGGAAAATGGTTTCAAATTTAGATAAATTTACAGAGAAAAGTAGAAAATGATAAAAAAAAAAAAAATTGTTCAATACAGAAATCATTATTCAGCTTTTTAAGTGGGTGCT
Source organism: Pholidichthys leucotaenia (assembly GCA_020510985.1). Taxonomy (NCBI): domain Eukaryota; kingdom Metazoa; phylum Chordata; class Actinopteri; order Cichliformes; family Pholidichthyidae; genus Pholidichthys; species Pholidichthys leucotaenia. The sequence goes on from CM035843.1 coordinate 220,522,947, forward strand.
TTGTGCATCCTTAACTCTACTAAAAATTTTTGGTTGACTGATATGTGTGTGTAATGGAAAGTGTAGTTATGACAAGAGGTTCATACTCACACATGTGGTGATTTAACCCTTTGAGTGTGAGATTTTGCATGCCTCTAGTGGCAGAGTGCAGCGCTGCACCTGTCAACTAATTCTGACATCCCAGTACTCCCCAGCTATACTGACGACTTGTACTGACCATGCCAGTTCAGAAGGTGGCAGACACGTGTTGGAGGAATCATGGCTGACATGTAATACACCAAAGAAGAAGAACTCCTTATTTCCTTTTCCTGTTTTCCTTCTTTTAGCTCAGAAAGCTAATATGGCCGCCATCCATTGTCATGCACTGTCACTTAGACGGCTTCGTACATGGAAAATAGCTGCGGAATACAAGCGAAATTTACATGGGATAATCATAAGACTTTGTAGATGTAGAAGAGAGTGTAAATGACCGACAGAACGCAAAATAACGACCACGATGGACGAAAGCAGACCGACCATGGCAGCGAGTGAGTCCCCTTTGCCGCCGGTAAGTGATGAATTTCTTTGTTTTTTTCACATTGTACTGATTTCTTGTTCATATGCTTTGAAAATAAGATGACAACATACCTCTGTACAAAAAATGGTGTCAAAAGACTGAACCATTCTTTGTGTAAATATGTCCAAAGTCCGCTTTTGACTGAGTTATGTAATTCAGTACAGCTGCTGTGGAATTATGCAAACTAGATGCATAAAATCACTTCTATCTGAAACTTTCGATTATATTTTACATCTTTCTAATTGACAGTAAGCCATTATCTCTTTCCACTTTAAAGTTCTAGCATTGGAAAGTTCTGACATCTGATCTGACTAGTTTCTTGGAAAAAATCTTTACCACTGTTGACCACTAGTGGTTATGTCACAGTCTGGCGACAGTCACACTCAAACGGTTAAAACAAAACAAACCACAATAGTGGATGAGCAATGTTTGCTAATGTTATCAATCTTTTCTTGGGGGGGTGGGGGGGGGGGGTTGTACATTGAAGTGTTTGACAGCTCATTTTTTATTCAGCTAAATGCACTTTGTGATGTGCCAAGTGTTATGTATGTAAAATACCTCTACAAAGGATGAGGCCAGATGACTGGACGAACTCAGCTTTATTGAACATTGAAACTCAGTGGATACACAATAGACACCAGGCAGAGGGCACTGGTCGAAGAGGCCGCATAATGGATACCCTTTGCTATTTATAGGGCAGTGCAGTGGCGGAACAGGAAGTGCCCACCACTACACCGCATGTCACAATAAAGGTGTCAAACACCAACCCCACATCCCTCCCCCCTTAGAAAAGTCCAAAACCACTCATTCAATTACCCCCCCGCCCCCCCCCCCCCAAAAAAAATAGGACCCAAATCATGCACTAACAAAATGAAAACTGATGTATTTAAATGACCTACTACATTTACACAACAAAATCTAAAATAGGGCAGACGGGTGGACTACCGTCCTGCCCACATGGCACGGTGGATTATTGTGCCTCCTGATAAGCTAAAGAAAAGTCCATTAATAAACTAAAATCATTGCCATATTCCTAAACTAATAAAACCCACACAAAACAATCCCATTTTACAACGTACATTAACACATGAACATCAGAACTATTACACAAAATTTACAGCACTGTCCCTTTGGCAGGGGGAGCAGAAACGGCATGGGGGGGGGGGGTGCAGGGCAGCCCATCAGCAGACATGCTCCTGGAAGCAGCAGGCCCCCAGGACAATGGCTGATCTCCCGGACGAAAGCATCTCTCCTCATCACCACCAACTCCTGCTCTCGTCCAGCCCCGTCACCAGAAGCCTCTTCCTGGACACACCGAAGCTGATTGGCGTTCCTCGCCAAGCCATCAGACAGCTGGAAGGATATTGCACCCATTTTAGCCACTATGCACACACACTCCTGATGTTTCACTGGCTGTCGTCTGACCCATCTTCGCTGGGGACGTTCCTCTCCTCAAACCCGGACCAAGTCCATAACCCTAAGAGGTGTTCGGCTTGGCCTGACATGGTGCTGCTGAGCACGCGGTTTTCCTGTGCTCGTCGGTTTGGCCTCATGCTCTTCTGAAGCTGCTGTAGTGTCGCCATCGTAGCTGCAGATCCTCCATCCCTCTGCGGCCAAGCTCCAGAAGAATCTGGAGCTAGCACATTGGCGTCACCCACCAGCGCAGGCGCCTCGCCGCCAAGCTCAGTACCCGTTTCCTGAGCGCCGGCACTGAGACCCCCCTGCGCCAAACCTGAGTGAGCCTGGTCCTGCTTGACCGTCATGGTGTCCGTTAGTCCTTCGTCCCACACAACATTATCACCGACCACCGGAACCAGAGGGTTCCACTGACCACAACCCGACCATTCTTCCCCAGCGTCTTCTTTAACGGTGAAACCCAGTCCATAAAATAAATCACAGCCCATGATATTGTCACCTCGGGCCGTCACATGGAATGTGAAGTCAGCCATCATCGCAGACTTGTACCGAACCATTATCTCCAACATCCCAACTGTGCACAGCCTGCCATCTCCATAACCATAAAGTGGCGCTGGGTTACCTCTTACTCTGTAGTGCAGGAAAACTTCCTCACTGTGGCCCAATTCAGCAACGACCCCTCCGCCCCTGTGTCGAGCAGCAGCAGTATCTCCATGCCATCCAGTTCCACTGCGCAGAAAGTGTACCCGTTGGTACTGGGAGATACCGTATGGATGGTTGTCGGGGGCGGGCGGAGTGATTTCTTCCATGGGCTCTCCGGCTTAGATACACAGCACACCCTAGCATAATTGTTCAAGTGTCCACATCTGCTACAATGCTTCCCTCTAGCCGGGAAGTCCTTAGCCTTTTTTCGGTGTATCACTGACCCGCAGCCCTTGCAAAGGGGTTTTCCCAGGGCAGACCTTCGGCTGGCAGCATTGTTTTCCGTCGTGTCGTCATCCAAGCTAGCCTTGCTATCCGAGTCTGCTACATTTGCCTCGGCAGGAGGCTCCAGCAGCCGCTGTGACTGGCGCCAATTTAGCTCTGAAGCTAGCTTGTCTGCGGCCTCCAACTGGAGAGCTAGCTTGACAGCCCTGGCAAATGTTAGGTCACTCGGCGCAGTGAGTAGCCTAGCCCATATAGCAGTGCTACTCGTGTGCTCCGCAAGCTGGTCACGTACCAATTCATCCTCCAGCGGCCCAAAACGACACTCGCTAGCTAACTGCCTCAAGTCGGCAACAAACTGAGGTATAGGCTCACCCACACATTGATGTCGCTGCCGAAAGTAAATCCCCCTAACAGTCACGCTATCCGGTGTATGAAAGTGGCTTGCTAGCAGCTCGACAACGTCTTCAAAAGAGTCTGAAGCTCCGAGTGTGCGCAGGACATGCTGGCTCTCAATCCCGAGGTTGTTAACATGTAGTGCATGTGCTCTTAACTTGTCGAGCTTACCCAGGTCGAGCGCTGTGATGTAGTTCTGGAAAGCGTCAAACCATCTCAGCCATGGAACGGGGGGTTCTCCCTGGAGCTAGTTAATCCTTGATCGCCAAATGTTATGTTCTGTATGTAAAATACCTCTACAAAGGATGAGGCCAGATTACTGGGCAATTTCAGCTTTATTGAACGTTGTAACTCAGCGGACACACAGTAGACACCAGGAAGAGGGCACCGGTCGAAGAGGCAGCGTATGGATGCCCTCTGCTATTTATAGGGTGGTGCAGTGGCGGAACAGGAAGTGCCCACCACTACACCGCACTTTGAAATAAAGGTGTCAAATACTAACACCATACCAAGGTCAGTTATAACCAGGATGTGGTATATTTTATTTCGAAAGGGAAACAAATGTTAATGTTTCTAACAGTGCACACTGAGTTGTTATACACTTTGAGATATGCCTGAGTAAGATGTGACCAAAATGGTTATTTACAGTATTTTATTTTTTTCATTCTATTTATTTAATTGTTATTCAAGAGGAAAAATATTTCTACTACTTCAAATTCCGTTAAACCCCAGCACTGTTATTGTGTTTTGAAGCACTTTTGATGTGCCTTTGTCATGTGCCAAGCACACATTTAAAACCAAGACAATGAATAAAAAGTGCATATTTTTTGTCTCATTGATGTGTTGGTTTGAAATTTGTCATATTCAACTGATCACTGAACATGTGCGGCCCACTTAGATGTCTTGATTTCAAATTGTGGCCCAACTAAATTTGTAATTAAATAGCCCTGTTCTAGGCTTTCCTATACTGATAAACAATATTGCCAAAGCACACGCTGGTTGAAACTTGAAGAAGGAGTCAGTGTGGAAAATAACAACCAGTGTATTTGGATAACTTGTTGCCCTCGTCTTAACAAAGCTGCATTTATAGTTGCCACTAGAAAACTTGAAAATTTCAGTAGATGGAGAATAAGATGCAATGGCAAAAAGGGAAAGAGGGGAGACTAAAAGAGGTCTGGGGAAATATTCCTCGGATGGCCTTTCTGAGATATCCAGTTTCCAGTTCCCCAACCGATGTCATATCCTGATGCCGAGAGATTTGCTAACTGAGAATGAAATTTAGAGAGAGTATCAAAAATATTTAAAATATGAAAAGATGAGAAACATTTGAACTGAAAGAGGAATGATAACAAAGGGCAAGTGATGCTCCTAAACCTTCAGATGCTGCACTGGAATCTCTGATCTTTTGGCGTTATAAGTTTAAGTGAAACATCTGACACTGTGACTGTCAGAACATCACACATAAAACTTGCAGCAGCCTTTCATCTCACTGTGCTTTTCAAAGATGATTTCAATGGTATTTTTAATCTCTTGTTTTTTTTCTTCACCCTTTGGTGACACCCACTTTGAAGGGTCATATAAGGTTCTAAAGTAAAACATGAGGGATCACAGTTATTTACTGTCAACACTTGATTTTTAAAAAGATTTTTGCACAGTCTCATTTAGTTTACTGTTGTTAGTGAGCTGGACCTTGTGAACATTAGACCTGGAGACTGTGGTGGAACAGAGAATGTAATTTTGTTCTCATGATTCAGTGCAAGTGAGGCTCAAACACAGAGCAGCCAGAATGGACACTCAGACTCAGAAATAAAAGTTCATCAGTTTATTGTAAAAATAAAACTAACACACAACTCTAAATAAAAGTACACAACTTAAGAAAATCACAACATAAAAACGCACACTTAAATTGACACAAAACCGGTGCCCGCTGGAGCACACGTAGCCTACTGGAAAAGAGCAGACAGAGATTATTAGGGGCAGAATCTCCAAAAGGGGAAAATAATAGTAGGAGAGCACTCTCACTTGATGAGCAGAGAAGCCCAGCAGGGAACTCCTGCATGGACCAGGGGGATAGAGGGAAGACAGTGACCTGGGTGGACGTCCAGCGTCTTCTTGGTCAAGTGAGCGTGATCAGCGCCGGCGTACACACCGCAAAGGTGGGAAGCAAACCTGAAGAGAAAGGAGGACAAAAGGGGTGAGAACACAGGCCAACTGAAAGGTAGCAAGAAAACAGGCTTAGACGTTTTCTCGGTAGCAAACCTAACGATCCAGCGATGAGTTCTCCAAACGCTGGCTCTTAAAGGTCTGATGACACGATTTTGACATTTTTTAGCATGTTGTGTAAACCCAAAAGTCGTTGTCGATGATCAATATAATATTTACAACCATGCCTGCATAAACTAGTTATCATCAAAAAACCGCAGCCACTGACTGGACTGTGGTGCCGCCCACCGAATGAAGGGCGGCACCACCATGACGTAAGCGACAGAACGGATGCCGGTGTTGTTGACTGGAATGACAGCAGCTTTGTACCTCACAGTTTCTCTGGTTTCTTGTTTTAATTTTACAGCTATGGCTTCTCGTTGTGTCACAGACTTAGATAAACAGCAGGCCGTGAAAGACCACATCACACGCTTTAGATCCAACTGTCATAAGCCTCCTTGTGCGCTCCTTGTGCGCTTTTACGCAGGAGGAGCGCACGAGGAGGGGAAGGATTAATGGATTTATGCACAGCTTTCACCTACCTTCTGTGATCGCATGCTGACGCTCACCAGTCCGACCACGTCCCCTCTCTCATTATCACCAGCTGATTCAAACTCCCGCTGATCATGTTTCCCAGTCCTTGCCCAGGTGCTTCTCATCACACCATCATCAGCAGTGCGTGTACTTAGCGGCCATTTGCCAGTCACGCACTGCTGGTCCATAGTATTGTCATCTGTGCTGTTAGTCTGCCAGTATTTTCAGCACTCTCATGACGTTAGTCATTCCATGTTCGCCGTGGTTCTTGTGCATCCTTGAAGCGATGTTAGCTCTGGGGTGCAACTGTGGCTAACACGTCTTCTCTCATTCGTTCTCTGGGCGATGCCAGCTCCCGAACGCCATCAGTAAGTGTGTTTGTGCTTTTTGTACGTCTTCACCTTTTTGGGAATTGTCTGTCATTCTGTATTAAATGTGCTGTGGTGAACCCTATATGTAAATCCTCATTATTTCACCCTCCCTCTCCATGCCCTGTGTAAGAGCACACGGAGGGTCATGATGGATGGATTTGCGCTCAGAATTCACCATAGCACATGTATTGAACATAAGAATGGTGACAGCAGTTCCCAAAAAGGTGAAAACTTACAAAATAAACAGAAACACTTACATTTGGCGTTCGGGGCTGACATTGCCCAGCGAACATGGAGAGGAGACGTGTTAACCACAGTTGCGCCCCAGGGCCGACATCGCTTCAAGGGGCGCAACAGAACCACGCCTGCGTGGAGTGGTTAACACGTCGTGATAGTGTTGGCAATATTGGCTGGCTGACAACACGGCAGATGACGCACACAAAACATGAACAGCTGACTGTCAAAGAGAGAGGGCGCATTGTCGGACCAGTGAATCTTGGACAGTGCCCACCTGAAAGTGAGTCAAAACGCACATAAAGCACATGTACAAAACAAAAACAACAAGAACTCAAAATATAATACATAATAAACCTGATGCCTGAGCCACAGAGAATACACTGCTATGATTTTACTGAAAAATCAGGTTTAAATAAATTATATTTATGAACAAATAATTTGTTGCAATATCTGTAACAAAAGCATAACACTTGGGGTTCCCCTGCCGTGTGTTTGTCGCTGCTGCTGCGACGGGCATGTGTGCCTCTCCACTGTCACTCTGAGTCTGACTTGCTAGGCATGATGCCCGCTTGGCACAGCTCAAATCTATACGGTCTGATGCCCCCAGATTCTTCATTGTCATCCCATTCTTCAGAACTATAATCGTCTGAAGATTTGACAACACAAACCAATTCCAGACTACATGTGCTGGAACCATCATCGATGTTTTCTACCGCTTCCATCCTGTGTGTACAATGGGCAGCCAAGCGCTGTGTTCTGTTGATGACGTTACAACATGGCCGGGGGGGTTTCCAGCCACTGATGCAATTGGTGATGTGGCACTCATGAAAACGTCTGACACTCACGTGAAAAAAAGCCTGTTTGACTTAGAACTGCACAGACCAACCTATTTCGTCATATTGTATTATGTGTTGAAAAATTAGATGAAGTCAAAAACGTGTCATCAGACCTTTAAATATGATGGGTCATCAGGGCACAGCAGGTGCGTAATCACGCAAGTGTGGCTAATACTCCAGAGCCCAGAAGACAGGAACAGGAGGGGAGGGGGAGCATGCTCACCTGATCATCACAGTGCCCTCTCCTCAAGGGGCGCCTCCTGGCACCCCACTGGTCTTGCGAGGATGGGCCCAGTGGAATGCCTGCACCATCCATTTGTCCAGGATGTAGGACCCTGGAATCCAGGACCTCTCCTCCAGACCGTACCCTTTCCAGTTGACTAGGTACTGGCATCCACGACCCCGTCGACGGACGTCCAGGATCTTCTCCACCGTATATGTGGTCTGGCCATCAATGACCTGGGAGGGGCGGGGGGTCCGGAGGAGGACAGAGGACTGGGGGAGAGGGGCTTAGTGCGGGAGACGTGAAATGTTGGGTGGATCCGCATTGACGGTTGCAGGTCCAACCGAACAGTAACATTGTTGATTAGCCGCTTCATGGTGAACGGGCCCAGGTAGTCAGGGGAGCGCTTCCAAGACTCCGTCTTGAGCAGGATCTGTTAGGGGGAAACCCACACCTTCTGTCCCACTGTGTACTTCTGCGCCGGCGCGCATCTGCGGTTAGAATATTGTTGATTGTGCTCTGCAGAGCGGAGGAGGGCAGCTCTTGTGGCCCTCCACAGATGGCAGCACCGGCACACGTGGACATCCACGGATGGGACGGCGAGGCCCCTCTCCACCATGGGCAGCAGAGGTGGTGTGTAGCCCATGTAGGCCTCAAACAGTGTGAGCCCAGTAGAGGAGGAGACCACCGAATTGTAGCAATACTCCACCCAGGTAAGGTGGGAACTCCAGGTAGAGGGGTTTCAGGATGCTACGCACCTTAGGGTGGCCTCCAGAGACTGATTGGCACGTTCGGCCTTACCGTTGCTCTGCGGATGGTATCCGGACGACAGGCTGGCAGTAGCACCCAAAAAGCGGCAGAATGCCTTCCACACCTGGGATATAAATTGTTGACCCCAGTCCGAAGCAGTGTCAAGTGGTATCCCACACAGCTGGATGACATGCTGCGTCAGCAGGTCAGCCATCTCCATGGCAGATGGTAGTTTGCAGAGAGGGACCAGATGGATGGCCTTGGAGAACTGGTCGATGATGGTGAGAATCACCATGTTGCCTTGGGATGGGGGAAGGCCCGTCATGAAGTCCAAAGGAATATGTGACCATGGATGACTTGGCACTGGGAGGGGATGGAGGAGACCAGCTGGGGTGGGGTGGGGCGAAGAGTCAGATTTATTTGTGGTGCAGATGTGGCAGGCCTTGATGAACTTCTACAAATCCCTCCTGAGTGTGGGCCACCAAAACGCTCTCGTGAGCAGCTCAGTTGTCCGGGAGATGCCGGGATGACAGGCGAAGAAGCTAGTCTGCCCCCACTGAATCACCTCTCCGCATAACACTGATGGGACATACAGCCAGACAGGCAGACCTCCCTCCGGGATGGGTTACGGTGACTGAGCCTGTCAGACCCTCTGCTCAATGTCCCATGAGAGTGTCCCAAGAAAACAGGAGGAGGGGAGAATAGTCTCCAGGGGAGATGCAGCAGCTGTAGAGGAGGAGGTGGAGGAGGAAGAGTCAGAAGAGAACTGGCGTGAGAAAGTGTCAGCCTTGGCATTACGGGACCCTGGTCAGTATGAGATGAACAGATTGAACCTATTAAAGAACAGAGCCCACCAAGCCTGCTGTGAATTCAACCGTCTGGCCGATCGAAGATATTCCAAATTTTTATGATAGGTCCAGACAATGACTGGTTGGCTAGCTCCCTCCAGCCAGTGTCTCCACTCCTCCAACGCCAGCTTAATGGCCAACAGTTCATGGTCCCCAACATCATAATTCCTCTTGGCTGGCGTTAGCCAGCAGGAGAAATATGCGCACGGATGGAGCTTTTGGTCAGCGGAGGAGCGTTGGGACAGGACAGCACCCACCCTTGAATCAGAAGCATCCACCTCGACCATGAACTGTGCTGCGGGATCCACCTGCACCAGGACGTGCGCGTTGGTGAACAGGCCTTTCAGTGTCACAAAAGCTCATTCCGCGGCCTCGGACCACTTGAACAGGCTTTTGACCAACGTCAACTGTGTAAGTGGTTGTGCCACCTTACGATAATCATGGATCAATCAGCAATAGAAGTTGACAAAACCCAGGAAGCGTTGGAGGTCCTTCCTGGACTGGAGAGTAGGCCAGTCTGCTACTGCCTTATTTTTCGCTGGATCAGCCTTTATCGTGCCCTCAGCGATGATGAACCCCAGGAACAAAGTTGAGTGAGTGAAACATTTGCACTTCTCCACTTTCACAAAAAGCTGACTCTCCAGCAGTCACTGCAGGACGGACCTAATGTCGACTACGTGCTCCTCCAGCGTGCGGGGAAAAATCAGAATATCATCCAAATACACAAATGGTGTTTACATGCGCTGAGTAAATGGTTTACTGGGCAAATAAACTAGGTGTGTTAATCTATTTTCTCATAAACCGTTAATGAGCCTTTGACCCTGTTTACATGGTCACAAGTAAACCGATTGCTGGAGTAAACCGATAAAGGTAATCAGATTACTCTGTTTACATGGCAGGTTGAATAATCTGTCACGGTCTGAGTGTGGGGAGGTTCCACCGGGCTCAGTCTTTTTTTGCCTTTTTTTTCATATTTGTACAGTGTGGTCGTTTTGAGTTGCAATTCTTGTTATTTTATCCTTGGTTGGTTTGTCACATATTCTGTATTGGGCAGAGCGGTGGCGGAGTGGTTAGCACTGCGGCAGCACAGCAACTCATCCTTGGCCTGGGGATCCTGGGTTTGACCCCAGCCCCCGACCAACAGTGATCTGTGTGGAGTTTGCATGTTCTCCCCGTATTTGCGTGGGTTTACTCCGGGATTTCTCCGGTTTCATCCCACATGCCAAAAACATGCAAGTTAGGTTAATTGGCATCAAACTGGGGGTTCTAAATTCTCCTTAGGTATGACTGTGAGAGTGAATGGTTGTCTGTCTCTCTGTGTTGGCCCTGCGATGGACTGGCTATCTGTCCAGGGTGTACCCTGCCTCTCGCCCAAAGATACCGGGATAGGCTCCAGCCCCCCCGCGACCCAAAAAGGATTAAGTGGAAGAAGATGGATGGATGGATGGATGGATGGATATTCTGTATTGTTTCTTAGTATGATGTATTTTCCTGGTTACATTCATTATAGTTTGGTATTTACATTTTCGAGATTACTTGTCTTTATTTTGCCATTTCATTATATTTGTATTCTGTTGTGTTCTCCCTCTGGGTTGACAGCTGCCAGTAACATTTCCGGGTTTTTGCTCTGTGTAGGCAGGGTCCCTGTCAGCTGTCAGCTCGTTCTCCTCTCTTTACTCCAAGCTGGTCTAAATTGTACTTTTATTATCTCCTGCCCGCTCATGTGTCCCCCATCTGCTATCACTTGTGTCATTTGTTTCTAGCCTTATTTAAGAGCTGTTATTTTCATTTCTCATTGCCGGAGTCTTGAGTTTCTTCCCCCCATCCTCACCAGAAACCCAGCCCTTGTTCTGGTGAGCTTAACTCATAAGTTTATTTGTTTGTTTGACAGTTTGGATTTTTGTGTTGGTGCACTGTGTGGACTTTGTGTTTCATTTCTTAATAGATTTCACAAACTAGCAGTTCAGCATCTGGGTCTTTCTCTCTGCCCTGAGGGGCAATTCATGACAGAAGACTCCGGCCAGTAAGACACCCAGCTGCTGCTAGTTTGTAGTCCATTTTGTTTTCTTGTTTTCTTTTTTCTCCTTCCACCCCGGGCTAACCATGTCTGTCACCCTGGAGTGTCAACCCAGAGAGCACCACTGGGTGTGGTCTGTGTGCGTGTTGGAGGACATCATCACGCAGGCTCGTGCCTTCCGTACCCCCGAGGCAGCCCGAGAGTGTCTGGAGGATGCGGTGCAAGTACTCAAGGCATGCCCCAGCCTGTGGGACCACCCGGAGTTCACAGACCTACTCCTCTCCATAATCTGCTCACCATCTATGAGTCACGGGCTGGGGAAATCCATTCAGATGTCCGTGCCTGCGCCGACAAAGAGCAAGCACCTGCACACGCGGAAGCCCCTAGCCTCTCGCTATGCTGAGGGGTCAGCGGTTTCCTTCCCAACTCCGCCCGTCACTGTGTCTGCAGGGGCAGCTCCTCCATGTTCCACTGGGAGGCCCACATCCATAATAATCTTGCCTGATTCCTGGCGGTGAGGCTCAGATTAAGCAGTCCTCTGAGTCCTCACCATCTGCTGCAGCCATAAACTATTCACCTGCTCTCTCCGTGTTCCTTCCTGTCCCCCTTGAGTGTCCACCGACCCCAGGACTGAGCTGCCGGACTATGGAGGAGCCTGCGACCATGGAAGACCTGGTTCCAGCCCCGCAGCCATGGTTTGGATGGAGGGAGAGTGCTGCAACTGAGCTGAAGCCTGTGCCGATGATGAAGCATCCCCTGGCCTCAGCAGAAGAGGATCCAGCACCAGCAGGAAGCCGACCTCATGTGTCCATGCCGGGCGAGCCACCTGCGTGGGCCACATCACTGGGGGGGGGGGGGGGGGGTCCCAGGACTGCATCAACCACCGTGCCTGCAGCTGGAGCCACCACAGCAGAATCCAAGCTGGACCTCCAAAGGATTGGGCCCGAGAAATCTTCGTCTGGATCGACGGAGTCCTGGATGACGGTGGAGCTTGAGATCAGGCAAGTGCTCTCCGTTGTCTTTGTTGTTTCTATTTTGGAGAGATCTTGCCTGGCTCTTGGTTGGGAGAGCCAGGTGCATTGGTCGGCTGCGTCTGAGCTCACCTCGCCGGACTCCATTGCCACTGGTGACCCTGACCCTGTGAATATTCCTGTCCTTTCTGAGCTTTTCCCCAGGGTCACCGAGGATCATCCAGCTTTGCCAGAGGTCTCTGTTGGTGCAGGCTCGCTGCCTGAGGTTTTAATAGGTCCAGCTTCCCCATCAGCCGAGGTCATTGCCGGTGCCTCGTCCCAGCCCGGGGCCTCCGTGGGTGCTGCTCCCCCTCTGGATGAGGTCTTCACAGGTGTTCTGTCCCAGCCAAGGACCTCTGAGGGTGCTGCTTCCCCGTCAGCTGAGGTTATCATGGGTGTACCATTCCAGCCTGGAACTTCCATGGATTCAGCTCCTCCTCAGTCCTGGTTCACCATGGGTCCAGCTCCTCCTGACGAGGTCATCACGGGTGCTATGTCTCAGCCTGGGATCTCCGTGGTGCTGCTTCCCCTCCGGCTGAGATCATCTCTCCAAGTCTTGGACCTCCATAGGTTCTACTCCCCCTTCTACTGAGGCCGTCATGGATGTTCCGTTCTAGCCCGGGACCTCCGAGGGTGCAGCTCAGGCCCAGTTTGGGTCCACCAAAGGTGCAGCTTTGACCTAGTCTGAGTCCACCGGGGGTGCAACCTCACTCCAGTCCAGCGCCACCGCAGGTGCAGCTTTGCTCCAGTTCGGAGTCACCGCGGGTGCTGCTATGTCCCAGTCCTAGACCACCGAGGATGCTGCTATGTCCAAGTCCGGGACCACCAAGGGTGCTACTATGTCCCAGTCTGGGACCACCGAGGGAGCTGCAAAGCAGTCCGAAACCATTGTGTCCCCCCCACCCCCGCCAGACATTGTCGTGGTTCTCCCTCCTCTGCCAGATGCCGTTGTGGTTTCCTCTCCTCTGTCAGACACCATCCTGGTTCCCCCTCCTCTGCCAGAGGCCATCATGGTTCCCTCTTCTCTGCCTGACATCATTGTGGTTTCCCTTCCTCCACCTGACGTTGTCGAGCTTCCCCCTATTCCTCCATCCTCCTCATTTCTGGTTGTTCCGGTTTGGCGGCCACCCCCTGGACCACCTTTTCTGTGTTGGTGGCTAAAGAACTCTGGCCAACCATCTGACAGACTATGGCGTTGGGTTGGGTGACTCATATTCTCCAGCAGGCCACCTGACTCTTACCACCTCGCTGTCTGCAAGACCTGGGACTTTGGCCAGCCACCAGAACAGTCTAGTTCTTTGGTCCAGGGGAACTAGGTGCCCAGTTCTGTGTGGGTCCTGAGCCGGGCTTTTGTTTTTTGTTGTTTCCTCTTAGTCTTGGCTTTGCTGAGATGTTAATTCTGAGAGTTTTTTCTCATTTTCTCTGGTTTGTTTTGGTCCCACCATCCCTGGGTCCCCTTCCTCTCACCCAGGATGGGGTTGTTTTCTTGTTGTGGTGGGTTTTTTGTGTGGGCAGGTTATTTCCTTTTGATGTTGTTGGGGTGTCTGGCTTTTTCTTCCGGCTTTCAGAGAGAGCAGTTGCATTTTCACTCCTCTCCTCCTCTGGCCTCCCCTGACTGATCCCAGCTTGCTTCGTCTGTGTCTGTGTCTTGCTCCTTCTCGCGGATCTCAATCCAAACGGAAAAACGGAAAAAATGGAATTTCAGGCTTTAAATGCAATTGACACCACCTTCAACAGAAAATCGGGCCCGGGGGAGCCCAAATGTGTGACTCATGGGTTAATTGGAACTCATGTGTCTGTGTGATTCGATTGAAGATGCAGAAGACATCTATCTGTTTGGATATGATCACAGGATTTCTACTGTTTGGCTCCGGAGTTTCCTAGTGTATCGGAAATTAATAATGTTGGAAGAGCTGGTCAAAATGCGGATCCCGGCGAAGCGCCTTCAACAATTTGACCAGCGATTTAAGCCTGTGAATTGAATTATCTGTGATGCACAGAATCGCAAGAGAGTGGAAATTACTATGCTCCAAGTGACTGTGCTCATCTGGCCTTGATTCGACGTCCTTGGGAACTCATTCCTCCCGGTGCAGAGATTGTGCTGGAAGGTGTTTTGGCTTCTCTTTAACCCAAACAAATAACAACAATTGCTGTTGTTCAGCAAACCAGACTCTTCAAGGACAGCGCTATCATGTGTCCAATACAGAACTTTGCCATCTAGCATGCACGAAGAGAGAGAGAGACTCTGGGACATGCTTATCTGTGTTTTGAATACATGAAAACATAACAACCATCCCAGCAACTGATACATTCAACACCGCACTCACACTGATTACATGCTGACTACACACACTGGTCTCTCTTTGCTTGCTTTGTTTTTGTGTGGATCTGTATTGTCTGCTTGTGCAACTAGAGGGTTTTTTTCTATGTAATCACAATCTCGCTCATTCAATGAGCTTTATTTTGATAAACTATGTTTTTTTTCTCTCTGCCCAATTGTGTCATCCCCTCCCCTCTTCCCCTCTTTACCCCCCACTGTTTTGATGAGGCGCCTTGTATGGCTGCATGGCTGCCGTGTCATTGTGAAGCGCTTACATGAGCGCGCCAATGTCAAGTCAAATTCCTGATTCCTGATTCTGATTCTGATTCCACCCCTTGGGGGGGGGGGGGGGGGCTCTGTCATGATCTGAGTGTGAGGGGATCCTACCGGACTGTGCCTCTTTTCATATTTGTACAGTTTGGTCGTTTTGAATTGCAGTTCTTGTTATTTTATCCTTGGTTGATTTGTCACATATTCTGTATTGTTTCATAGTATGATTTATTTTCCTGTTTATATTCATTATAGTTTGTTATTTACATTTTTGAGGTTACTTGTCTTTATTTTGCCATTTCATTATATTCTTATTCTGTTGTGTTCTCCCTCTGGGTTGACAGCTGTCAGTGACGTTTCCGGGTTTTTGCTCAGTGTGGGCGGGGTCCCTGTCAGCTGTCAGCTCGTTCTCCTCTCTTTGCTCTCAGCTGGTCTAAATTGTATTTTTATTATCTCCTGTCCGCTCATTGACCCACACCTGCTATAACTTATGTCATTTGTTTCTAGCCTTATTTAAGGGCTGTTATTTTCATTTCTCATTGCCGGAGTCTTGAGTTTCTTCTCCCTCGTCCTCACCAGAACTCTGCCCTTGTTCTGGAGAGCTTAACTCGTAAGTTTGTTCGTTTGACAGTTTGGATTTTTGTGTTGGTGCACTGTGTGGACTTTGTGTTTCATTTCTTAATAGATTTCACAAACTAGCAGTTCAGCATCTGGGGCTTTCTCTCTGCCCTGAGGGGCAATTCATGACATAATCAGGTAACTCCAGAAAGCTGATTGTAATCGGTTTACTCGTGACCATGTAAACAGGGTCCATATAAACAGGCTCTTTAACTGATAAAGATAATTGGATTACTCTGTTTACATGACAGTTTGAATAATCAGGTAACTCCAGAAACTGATTATAATCCGTTTACTCGTGACCATGTAAACAGTGTCACTGATTCACCGCTGGAAGAAGGCAGGGGCATTAGTCAGCCCGAATGGCATGACCAAATACTCAAAATAGCCCAGTGGTGTTTTAAATGATGTTTTCCATTCATCTCCTTCACAAATGCCGACCAAGTAGTATGCATTGCGGAGGTCAAGCTTGGTGAAAAAACGCGCCCATTGGAGTAGCTCAAATGCTGAGTTGATAAGGGGCAGCGGGTATTTATCCTTATTCAATTCAATTCAATTCAACTTTATTTATATAGCGCCATTTCACAACAACAGTCATCTCATAGCACTATCAACTGTAGGGGGGGACCCCCACAGTTGCAGAAAGACCCCAGCAATCAGGCGATCCCCTGTGAGCAAGCACTTGGTGACGGTGGAGAGGAAAAACTCCCTTTTAACAGGAAGAAACCTCCAGCAGAACCAGGCTCAGGGAGGGGCAGTCATCTGCTGCGACTGGCTGGGGGGTGAGGGGATAGAGAAGAAGAAAAGAACAGACATGTAGAGAGCAAACAGCACGATGGGGACTCAATCTATGGGAGAGAACAAACAAATGTTAATGACCAGCAAAAAAAAATATTTCATAGAGAGTGAGGAAAGGAGTGAGGCCCAGTGCATTACTGGAGGTCCCCCGGCTGACTAAACCTATTAGCAGCATAACTAAGGGAGGGTTCAGAAACACATGATCCCTCCCTAATTGTAGGCTATATCAAAAAGGTAGGTTTTAGCCCTATTCTTAAAAACAGAGATCAAGTCTGACTCCCGAATCCAGATTGGCAGCTGATTCCACAGGAGAGGAGCTTGATAGCTGAAGGCTCTGCCTCCCATTGTACTTTTGGAAATTCTAGGTATTACAAGTAATCCTGCATTTTGGGAGCGTAGTGCTCTGTTAGGATAATACGGTAGTATCAGATCTTTTAAATAAAAAGGAGCCTGATTGTTTAGAGCTTGTAAGTAAGAAGAAGGATTTTAAACTTAATTCTAAACTCTATGGGAAGTGAATGAAGGGAGGCCAGAACCGGAGAGATATGATCTCTCTTTCTAGTACCTGTTAAAACTCTTGCTGCAGCATTTTGGATCAGCTGAAGACTTTTTAAAGATGTTTTAGGACAGCCTGATAATAAAGAATTACAATAATCTAATCTCGAGCTAACAAAAGCGTGGATCAGTTTCTCAGCATCACTCTGAGACAAGATGCTCCTAATCTTGGCAATATTACGCAAATGATAGAAGGCAGTCTTAGAAACAAATTTAATATGTGAATTGAAGGACAAATCCTGATCAAAAATAACTCCAAGGTTCCTCACAGAGCTATTAAGAGAAAGAGTAACCGCATCCAAACTGAAAGTTTGATTTGGAAAGGAATTTCTAAGGTTTTTTGGACCAACAAGAATGACTTCAGTCTTATCTGAATTTAATAGCAGGAAATTACAAGTCATCCAAGCTTTGATTTCCTTAAGACAGGCTTCTAACTTGGCTAATTGATTACTATCATCTGGCTTCATTGACAGGTATAATTGTGTGTCATCTGCATAACAATGAAAATGTATACAGTGCTTTCTAATAATGTTGCCTAACGGAAGCATATATAAACTAAAAAGAGTAGGGCCTAGCACAGATCCCTGTGGAACTCCATGACTAAGCTTTGAGTTGAAAGAAAACTCATTATTTACATGAACAAACTGGAACCTATCAGATAAATAAGATCTAAACCATTGCAACGAAGTTCCATTAAGTCCAACATAGTGTTCTAATCTATCAAGTAGAATATTATGATCGATAGTATCAAAAGCTGCACTAAGGTCTAAAAGGACAAGTACAGAAACTAGTCCATTATCAGATGCAATGAGGAGGTCGTTAGTGACCTTCGCTAAGGCTGTTTCAGTACTATGATGGATTCTAAACCCAGATTGAAACTCTAGTAAACCATTTCCCTGCAGGTGGTCAAATAATTGCGCAGCAACAACTCTTTCTAAGATTTTTGAAATGAAAGGGAGATTAGAGATTGGTCTATAGTTAGCTAAAGCTCCTGGATCTAGCGTTGGCTTTTTGAGTAAGGGTTTAATTACAGCCGTTTTAAAAGCCTGCGGTACATGGCCTAAAGTTAATGAAGAATTGATTATATGAAGAATAAAGCTACCAATAAGTGGGAAGACTTCTTTAAATAACCTGGTAGGAATAGGGTCTAAAAGACAAGTTGAAGGTTTGGATGAGGAAACTATTTTGTCTAACTCACAAAGGTCGATTGGAGTAAACTCATCAAGACAGACATCAATAGAAGGAGTTGTAGTAGTTACAGTTCCCACAGGGTTGTGGGAAGAATCTGATTGATTTTATCTCTGATGGATGAAATTTTATTATTGAAAAAGTTCATAAAGTCCTGACTAGTAAGCTCTAAGGGAATGCTAGGATTGACAGAGTCTTGACTCTTTGTCAACCTGGCTACAGTACTGAAAAGAAACCTGGGATTATTCTTGTTCTCTTCTATTAATGCAGAATAATAACTCGTTCTAGCTTTTCTAAGAGATTTTTTATAAATTAAAAGATGATTTCTCCAAGCTAAATAGATTTCATCTAAATTAGTAGAGCGCCATTTTCTTTCTAATTGACGAGTCTTCTGTTTTAAGGTACGAGTTTCTGTGTTGAACCAAGGAGTTAGAAATCTCTGATTAGACTTTTTCTTTTTTAAGGGGGCCATCAAGTCTAGAGTCTGATGCAGAGAAGCTGAAACACTATCCACCATGTTATCAATTGCAGAAGGAGCAAGCTGTCTATAGCTTATTTCCGTTGTGTTGACACATGGCATAGAGGAAACAATCTGCATAAATTTGGAAACAGCATCATCTGAGAGGCATCTACTGTAATAATATTTTTCTTTAGGAGCCAAGTAGTCAGAAATAGTAAAATCAAAGGTTAACAGACAATGGTCTGACAGTACAGGGTCAGACCATTGTCTTATGAGTAATTGCATTAAGCTCACAGTAATCTGTGGGGGGTGCAGCTGTGGCACAGGTGTAGTATGGCCAACTACTGATCGGAGGGTCAGGGGTTCAATTCCCACTCTGCCTGCAGTCTGCATGTCGAAGTGTCCTTGTGCAAGACACTGAACCCCCAGTTGCTCCTGGAGGCCAGGCTAGCTTCTGTGTGTGTATTGCAGCTCTGCCGCCATCAGTGTGTGAATGGGTGGATAGCAGGATCTGCAAAGCCCTTTGGTCATCCAGAGATGAGAAAAAGCATTATATAAGTGAACGTCATTTACCATTTTACCATTTAATCTATGCATAGCTGCAGTGTCCCATCCTTTTTCCCTACAAAAAAGAACCCAGCACCGAGAGGGGCAGACGACAAACGAATAATACCGGAGCTGAGGGAGTCTTTAATGTAGGTCTCCATCGCCTCCCTCTCCGGCCAAGATAAACTATAGAGCCGGCTGGATAGCAGCCGCGCGCCCGGGAGGAGGTTGATAGCGCAGTTGTAGCCCCAGTGAGGTGGTAATGATCGGGCCCTGGACTTGCTAAAGACCTCCCCTAAGTCATGATAGACCTCAGGCATGGAGGTAAGAGCCACTGGCTCAGCCGGAGGGGAGGAGATTGGGAGAGAGGATTGGATTACGAATGCGGAGCCACTGATACCCCAGAATCATGGTGGTGGTCGATTGAGGCAAGACATGAAACTGAATAGTCCCGTGGTGATTACCGGACAGAATGACTGAAATGGTCTCAGTCTGCTCGGTAATTGCTGCAATACTGCTGCCTGAGACCGCCGAGACAGTCAAGGGTGTTGGGACATTCCTGGTGGATATCTGCAATTTTCGGACTATGGCCTGTTGAATGAAATTTTGCTTCACTCCAGAATCAACCAGGGCGGAGGTTTTTAACTCGGCCAACGGTAATTGAATGAGGGCCAGAAGTTCAAAACGGTTGGGAGGATTTTGCGAGGACCCTCCCGCCAGACCTCCTCATGGTTACTAATGGGCCGGATCTTTTGGTCTCACACAATGGCACTCGTATTTCTGCTTCCGACAAACAATCATCGCCACCGTTCATACTTCCTCAAAACCAGAGGGGGGTGATGACTGCTAACACCCATGACCTTCCAGCTGCAGAACACAGAGGCATCAAAACAACATACAATGCTCCCACGGCCAGATTTCAAAAACACTTGGACCAATCCTTCAAACCAAGCAAAGCGTACAATGACCAAAAACCCTCCCATGGCTAAGCTCAAAGGGGGACACGGTCTTCCACTATGCATTTGTACCACAAACACAACAAATCAATCTACAGGCAGGGAAAATTACTCCTAAATTCCTGCATCGGGTGGATGAATCCACACGTTGTCAACAACAAACTTTTTTTCAAATGGGCCCATCACAATCAGAGTAAATTTTACCAAAACCCCATGGAACTTGTTGGGTACAACATTGTCACAGAAAGTCCATAAACAAGATTAAAATCAGGCCTGCATGTGAGAAATAACTGTTAGCAAACTATTGGCCTCAGGTACACTCGGTTACATCTCTCAAAACCAATCAGTGAACTACACCAAAACTTCCAAAAAGAAAAAGGGTAAATGAAAATCAAATTATCCCTTAAACTGATCTTAAAGGCCTCTGTAAAATCTGATCAATTTCAATCAACTTACTATTCTCAGATAGTACACGCAAAGCATCCAATACCATTAGCTTGAGCTAACAACATCAAAATCCCCACTAAAGGGGATAAAATATCTAAGGTTTAGAGTTCAATCTCTAAAAGAAGTTGCTCTACCTCCGAGAATAATTTTCATCTGCCACTCAGGTGTCTAAAAGAAAAAAAAACAAAAAACAACAAGACGGTTGAAATTAAAATCACTCACTGATATTTGGTTGCCAGGATGACGGCCCTCCTGTTTTTCAGTTTAGCCCTCTACCTAGCAATCACACCTACTGTCACCCAGCCAGAACTGGGCAGAGCCAAGACAAAAAGTAAGTAATCCTTAGGTGGATTCTCAATAATGGCCTCAGCACTGGGGCTTCTTATTAGCCTTAGCACGTCCACTGTTAACTCGTTCAACACCCCTACACTAAAATGCCAGGATGTTGAACCACAAACCATTACCAAAACTTTGCAAGATACTGTGTTGGTTTTGAATATTTGCTTTGAAGCTTCAGTCAAACTCAACAAGGTCTTGAACTTTTTGCTCTTCGTGTTAAAGGTTGACTATGCTCACACACAGCTGGTGTTTATGTTACTCTCAGATATAGTTAGGAACATTAGATTTCCAGGTAACATTTTAGCAATGAGCCTTTTTCCACCCTTTCTTGGCCCTTTTTCAGTGGTTCACAAATTTACTCCTCGTTGCCATTAAAAGAACAATGATGACATTCCATGTTCGCTCAGTTTTCCAGAATAAAGGCCTTGAAAACCCTATGACTCAGACATCTGTGGAACCATGGTTTAGTCTAGCTAAACCAATCGAATTTAAACTCCTTAAAATATTTCAAAATTACTTAGCCATAACATTTCCCTCAGGTATGTAAAATTTACATACTTTTTATTTTTGTACCTTGGTACCCAGAATTGTCTTTTTGTACTTTTATAACCAGAATTTTTGAGTCTTTACATGCATATTCAATATTTTAGTATATTTTAGACAATTTTACAATTTTTATATTTGTCCATATTCAAATTATTTTTGAAGATTCCTAGAAGCTTTTTTTTTCAGTAAACCAAATTCAAAGATCTATACTCAGGAATAGATACTGTTTACAAGCTTAGGGCTTATGGACATAAGAACCATTAGCTCAGCAGTTAGGTCAAGAGTCGCCAATTGGAACCAGCCACCAAGGATGTGTACCAACACTGACCAAAGCTCACCATTGATACAGAGGAGGGATATGTAGCGTCAATCCCTTTGGCTCCAATCTATAAAATCACTCTTCACCTTATAGAAATTGTTTCACCCAAAAGTCTGGTCAAGAATTGTTTCCTTCACCTAAGAACCACAGTTTGAAAACACATTCCATGATAAAAGGGGTGATGAGGATCCAGTTTCGTGCTAGGACTGCATTAGTCTGCAATCATAAATTTTTATTGCGCACACCACTGTAGAGAGAGAGAAACACCATTTCACAGGGGTGACAGTGGCTCAGGAGGTAGAGCAGGTTGTCCAATAACCGTATGGTTGGCAGTTCGAATCCTGCTCTCCCCAGATATCCTGCCGTTGTGTCCCTGGGCAAGACACTTCACCCCCAATTGCTTCCGGTGGGTCTGGAAGCGCCATGTTAGGTAGCATGCCACCATCAGTGTGTGAATGGGTGGATAGCAGGATCTGTAAAGCGCTTTGGTCATCAAGAGATGAGAATAAAAGTGCTATATAAGTGAATGCCATTTACCATTCCAATTCTCCTGTACAGTATGTGTCATGTTCTGGTGAGCGCGTGCCCCCTCCTTTCCGTTTTCTCCTCAGGCAATCAACACACCTGGGAGATTAGACGCACCTACTGCCTCTGCTCAGCTAGTGCTTATAAGGATCTGCTCTTCAGTGCCTCAGCACTGGCCCGTTTGGGTATACTGCCTCAGCTATAAAGACGAAGCAAATATTGTTATATGTGTGTGGTGAAGTTTTCGCACTCACCCTCTGTTCAGGTTCAGGTTCAGGTTACTTTATTTGTACCCGTAGGTAGATTTGTTTTGCAGTCTGGTGACATCCATATTTATAAGCCACTAATTACATTCAACATAGACACAAACACAGGCACCCATCTTACAAAATAGGTAAATATAAAATATGTACAATATAATTTTTATAGCTTGTTCAACTCTTTGACAGCAGCAGGGACAAAGCTGTTTTTGTAGCGCTGGGTTTTGCTTTTTGGGACAGCAAACCTCTGTCTGGAGGGAAGAAGTGAAAGTTGCAGTGCAAAGGGTGGGAGTCATCATTTAAAATCGAGTCGGCCATCCTCTGTACTTGTCTGGTGTACAGGGATGTCAGGCTCAGCTGTGACTCACCAAGCAAACGACTGGACCATCTAACTACCTGATCTAAGGATTTCCTCTGTTTCAGTTTTATCTGACCAAACCATGACATTAAAGAAAAGGATAAAACAGATTCAATAAAAGCCCGATAAAACATAGTCATTATGGTTCGGTCAATTTGGAAGTGTGCAAGTTTCCTCAAACAATGCAAATTTTGCTGACCCCTTTTGCACACCCTTTCACAGTTCACTTCAAAGTTTAATTTACTATCAATAATCGTCCCAAGATATTTGTACGATTGTACACATGAGGTGGTCTGGCCTTTTAGTATGGTGACTTTGTGCCTGGGAGTTTTCCTCCTAAAGTCAATAATTATATCTTTCGTTTTTGTTGTATTCAGCTGCAGGTACACTACCGTTCAAAAGTTTGGGGTCACTTAGAAATGTCCTTATTTTTGAAAGAAAAGCACTTTTTTTCAATGAAGATAACTTTAAACTAATCAGAAATACACTCTATACATTGCTAATGTGGTAAATGACTATTCTAGCTGCAAATGTCTGGTTTTTGGTGCAATATCTAGATAGGTGTATAGAGGCCCATTTCCAGCAACTATCACTCCAGTGTTCTAATGGTACAATGTGTTTGCTCATTGCGTCAGAAGGCTAATGGATGATTAGAAAACCTTTGTGCAATCATGTTAGGTCTGCAATGCTGTAATTGCTGTAAATGGAGGATTCTTTGACGAAAGCAAAGTTTGAAGGAAAAAATTATTATTTCAAATACAAATCATTATTTCTAACCTTGTCAATGTCTTGACTATATTTTCTATTCATTTTACAACTCATGGTGGTAAATAAGTGTGACTTTTCATGGAAAACACAAAATAATTGTCTGAGTGACCCCAAACTTTTGAACGGTAGTGTAGGAATCCTCACACCAGTGAACAAAGTCATCAACTACTGGGCCGTGGCCACTCTCACCATCCTGGAGGAGACTGACAATGACTGAGTCATCAGCATACTTTATAATGTGTCTGTTGTCATGTCTGCTCCGACACATGTTTGTGTACAGGATGAAGAGTAGTGGTGACAACACACACCCCTGAGGAGAGCCAGTAGAAGAGCACTTTAGGTCAGACAATGTGCCATTGACCCTTACTCTCTGTGTCCTGTTGGTTAAGAAATCCAGAATCCAACCCACCAGATTATTGCTCAAATCAAATTGTTGCAGGAGCCTTTCAACTAAAATATGAGGTTGGATTGTATTAAAGGCAGAAGAAAAGTCCACAAATAAAAGCCTGGCGTGTGTCCCATTAAAATCCAGATGTTTAAAAAGCATGTTAAACAGAGTGACAGTGGCATCCTCCACTCCTCTGTGAGGCCTATAGGCAAACTGCGGAGGATCCAATGCATGTTCAGTCTGCCTTAGGACCTCACATCTGACCAGTTTTTCAAAAATTTTCATTAAAATTGAAGTCAAAGCAACTGGTCTAAAGTCATTTACCGTTTTAGGACAGCTGGATTTTGGAACGGGAACAACCACGGCATCTTTCCAGATCTTAGGCACATGTTGTGTCTGTAAGGACTTATTGAAAATGTAATGAAATATAGGACTCAGTTCATGTGCACAGGACTTTACCAGGTGCCCACATATATTATCAGGGCCCTGACTTTTGTTCACTTTTACAGCGCAGAACTCCCTTTTAACATCCTGCATCTCAATATTAAAGTGCTGATTGTCTTTGAGTTTCTGTTTCAAATCTTGGATTTCTGTGCTGAAATCAAAGGAGTCAAAACGACCATAAAAACAATTAAGAGCATTAGCCAGCTCTGTGTCTGAACTAAAACCATCTAAAAACACACGATTACTGCGCTCTGTGCTCTGAAGGCCTGCAATAGTTTTCATACTGGCCCAGGCTGAACCAAGTTTATTTGCTGCCATCTTGCTTTCCAACTCTGATTTATAATTCTGTTTTGCTCTTAAAATTTCGGCCTTCAGCTCCTTAGTGGCAACCTGTAGCTCAGAAACAGACCCCTGTTTAAAGGCAAGTGCTTTCCTCTGTAAGCAGGATTTAACTGATTTAGTAACCCATGGTTTGTTGTTGGGGTATATTTTGACACGTTTACGTGGAACAATCTTATTTTGACAGTAAGCCATGTATGAGCACGTGAGCTCAGCCAGAGAGTCCAAATCATCCCCGCAGGCCATTATGAACATCTCCCAGTCTGTACAGTCAAAGCATTCCTGGAGGCTGTGCTCTGAATCTTCTGTCCACACATCAATGTCTCTCATCTCCACCTTGCCTCTTCTGAGAGCAGTTTTATATGTGGGCAGCAAATGTACACTGTTGTGATCTGAGGATCCTAAAGGAGGAAGGTGGAGTGATTTATAGGCCCTCTCTATGGATCCATAGCACAGGTCCAATGTCTTTTTTCGCCTGGTTGGGCAGGAGACATACTGATGAAAGTTTTTAAGTGTCTTCTTTAAAGAAACATGGTTAAAATCCCCAAGAATGAAGTTTGGCGCCTCTGGAGAAATTGACTGCAGCCGCTGCACCACATCAGAGATGGTGCTGGAGGCGGAGTCAGCGTCTGCCCTCGGATGAATGTACACAGTTGTGATGAAAAGCTGGGGAAACTCACGAGGCAAATAAAAGGGGCATAGTGACACAGACAGCAGCTCTACATCGAGTGTACAGATGCGCTCTCTGACCGTGACAGATGTGCAGTACTGCTTATTAATGTATAAACATACACCGCCCCCCTGACGCTTCCCCGTTACCTCTTCCTGCCGATCCGAGCGCAGCGGGGCTCCAAAGCCGTCAATCCACAGGTCTGCATCTCGATCATGCGCAGTAAGCCAAGATTCAGTGAAAGCCATGACGCAGCAGTTCTTAAAATCCTTCTGGTAACGTACATTGCCTTGAATTTCATCCACCTTGTTTCTCACAGACTGTGCATTCCCAAAAATTATCGAAGGAAGAGGAATGTTACCAAACTGACGTCTCCTAAGGCACAATTTCACACCTCCACGTCTTCCACGCTTCCTTCTGCCGCCTCTCTTTTCACCTCTGTGTCCGTCTCTCAAAATAAAGTCCGGCAGTTGCAGTTTGGGCTCAATCACAGACGCTGCATCAGCTGTGTTTAAGCGTAGCAACACGTCCCTGGAATATTGTATTCTGCCCGCTATTCTGCTCGCCATGGAGCCGAACGCGTTTACCTCAGAGACAAAGAGCCACAGCACAGATAGCAGCAGTGCGAGAGAGGAGAGGAAATCCATGTTGTAGATACCAGGGAGCTCTTCGCCATATATTCCACAAACGCTCCAGGGCAGAAACGACACAGAGGATTTTCTAAAAACGTAAAAAAGTACAAAAAACACACACACGCACACATGCACTATATCACCAGCTGCCGGTCGCTGCATGCGCATGAGCACTGTTGTCTCTCCTCTTCTCCAGGTTGCTGCCATCTGTGCGTGTTCATCATTGGGGATTGCATGCACTCACCTGCCCCATCATCCACACTCAGCTGCAACTACTCTCCTCCCGATCAGGCATAATCAACTCTATTCCTCCTCTTCACATGACCCACTTCACCCTGCTGGTTCGTCTCTCCCCGCTGGGGGTACCTGTTGGTTTGCTGGTTTGGCCCAAGTAAGTGGCAATCTAGTTTTCCCACAGCCTAGTCTCCATTCTTTGCTAACAGCTCTCGTCTCTCTCTCCACAGGCCTCTTCCTCTGGCGAGTGACATTTTCTGTAGCTGTGCTCCAATTCCTTTTTGAGAATTAATAAAACTCAAACATGTTTGCGTGTCTGGAGTATTCTTCTGTTGTTGCATTCTGCACATGGGCTGTCCATAAAATAAATCATGACAGAACGAGCCAGCCATATCCTCGGCTCAGCGAATGCAGCAACACCAGAACATTCTGCTCTGGAATGCATAGATGCGACCAAGAGACAGGTGGCCAAGTTGCATGAATCACTGAAGTTGGTTAGATTTTATACACAAGTATATTGATGAATCTTCAGTATTAAAATATGTCATTCTGTGAGGACTGGTAGCAGCCAATCATCACCCAGCATATGCTGGGCTCCAGCTCTTTAATTCCATTGGTTCCTTACAGACAAAAGACTGTTTGTTGAGCCCGCTCACGAAGTAAGACTATTGGCTTGGGCTTCTGTCAATCCCCGGAAGCCCGCGAAAGTCATCTAAAGTTATAAAGAGGGAAGACGCCCTCCAAAAAAAAGTTTCATTTCAGAAGAATGCAGACCAGAGCACTTCAGAGCAGAGAACATGAAATATTGTGGTTGTGTAAACGTCTGTGTATTTTAATGTTTTTCTTTAAACGTCTTGGAATTAATTCTTTCTTTCCTGAGCTCAAATCTTGATATGGAGTGACACTCCATGCTTCACAGATGTTTCTGTTTTTCTAACTTTTTATATTGTTAAACTTTCTTTAAATCCACCATGTGTTTTATAAAGGACTGACTGACCATCTTCATACTGGAAGCTATTTATATTGTGTATATTAAGTGTTTATTTTTATCTTTTTTGCTTTTCTGATCTGTGCGCTCCTTTTATGTGCTGCTGGAAATTTTAAATTTCCCAGAGGGAGTCATCCCAAAGGGATAAATAAAGTTAAGTCTAAGTCTAAGTCTAAGTCTAAGTCTATTGTCCACTCCACGAAGTCAGGAAAAATTGTCTTTTAACTTTGCTATTGGGATCAGATTTTGTAATTATTCTCAAATTCCCTTGGGAGAAGCTACTGATCCATGAAAGCCTTGACACAGCTTGCCATTATGTGCCACTGAAAAAACCAACATCGCCATTATGCTTAACCTAAGCTCCAACTACTATTGCAGTCAAAATTTCATCTTGTGACTGCGGACTTTGGAAGCTGCCGTAACTTGTCCGAATATCTGCTGGCAAGATATTCTGGTTTTGGGTGTCATCTACAACTAAAGCTTCAGGAGAAGC
This sequence comes from Pholidichthys leucotaenia, assembly GCA_020510985.1. Lineage (NCBI taxonomy): Eukaryota > Metazoa > Chordata > Actinopteri > Cichliformes > Pholidichthyidae > Pholidichthys > Pholidichthys leucotaenia. Next base: position 220,550,728 of record CM035843.1, read on the forward strand.
CGCCGAAAGAACCACCACGCAAGGATTCACGTGAGCTGTAATCTGTTCCATCTGCTGAAAGTAAATACGTAAATGTCTGAGATTTGAGAATAATTCAGCATCTGATCAGATACAAAAACAAAAGAGAAAGTAATAATAACTCTTTTATTAAAATTCCATTTTACTTTCTTAAGGGTAATCCAGAATTTTCCATATAATTAGTTTGATTTTCCCCATAAATTTGCATTCAGTTTTTCATAATCCGTCATCTTCAAACTGATCTAAATTCAGCTTACATCTTCACCCTGGTTCTGCAAATACTCACATTGTTACTTTATCCTTAATTACAAGTTTAATATAATGGTTAATGCAAATCATTTCAATGTCATTTAATCATCATTTCATTTAATAAATATGTGAAAATGAGAGAAGCTTTTTTGGAATTTATTCCATTCTGAGTCTGGTTTTGAAGCCCCAGTATCGAATTCACTAATATTTTGAGACTGATTATTAATTAATTTATTGAGTGATTAAACAGGTATAAAGTGAAATTAATGACTAAAGTGTTCACCAAAGAGGTGAGCTGGTGCCCCTATGAGTGTTTACTATAAACTTTTTCTGTGTGTGGACCTGGAGTAAATCTCAGGTCCCGATACATTAATACAAATTAAATAATCTTTATACCTGATCATAATTATAACTCACATATTGTTACACTAGTCTCCATTCTTCACTAACAGCTCTCGTCTCTCTCTCTCTACAGGTCTCTTCCTCTGGTGAGTGAGGTTTTCTGTAGCTGTGCTCCAATTTCTTTTGAGATTTAATAAAACTCATAAATGTGTTTGCATGTCTGGAGTGTTCTTCTGTTGTTGCATTCTGTACATGGGCTGTCCATACTATAAATCATGACAGTATGTCCTGTATGTATAGTAGTATTTACAAATAAAATCTTGAATCTTGAATTTACACTCTCTGATGCATCTGCCACTGGTACTGTATGTCTGGATGATATAAAGTGACCTGCAGACAGATATCCCTTGATGATGCATTCCAAATTTGATAAAGGTTTCAAATTCTTCATTGAGTATGTGTATAACTGTAAAGGGGAATTGTTTTGTTTATATCATGTTAGCAAAGATGCTAAGATGTACTAGTGGATGTAAACAGTTCTATAACAAAACTCTGGGTTAGCAAATTAATTGTGTTTGTCCTATTTTTGACAGATATGTTTGTGTACAATGAAAAGCTTTGCTACATGTGCATGTTACAATTACAGGTTATAGGATGAAAGTCAGTCGCATTAACTCAGAAATACTGACTTAAAAATGCTACTTTTATATGCATTGCAGCTCAGTAGAAATAAATCTTTACCTTTCAAAATGACTTGCTAATGATGCTGTGTGTGAGATTGTCAGTAGGAGTGTGGCGCATAAGATAAGATAAGATAAGATAAGATAAGCCTTTATTAGTCCCACAATGGGGGAAATTCCAGTATTGCAGCAGCAAAAGGAAAGCAGCACTCAGAGCAATAGTAAATAAGATAACAAAATAAGACCTGGTTAGCCAAAGTAGTAAATAAATATACATATGTACACAGTTATATACACAGTGCAGAAGCATTTCTTCTAGATGGTATCAACAGCATTATGGTTAGTTAAATTACCTGGCAGAATATAAATATGGACCCAGAGAGTACATTTCACATTTGAATCAGCACTGTTGTTGCCACCCTCGATAATAATTATAATTGTCATAGTTGTGTATTGGAGGGGACAATCTCTATTGTGCAAAGTTGTGACTTTTAGTACGTTTAATATGACCTTTATGAGCAGCACCAGTTAGATTATACAGTCTGACAGCCGTAGGTAGGAAGGACCTGCGGAACTTCTCCCTCGAGCACGTAGGATAGCACAGCCTACTGCTAAATGAGCTCCTCAGTGTGTTCAGCGTGTCCCACATGGGGTCGAACTCGGACTCCAGTAGAGATGACAACTTAGCCACCGTCCTCCTCAATCCTATCTCCTCCACTGGGTCAAGGTGACACCCCAGAACAGAGCTAGCTTTTTTGATCAGCCTGTTCAGTCTCTTCCTGTCGGCTGCCATGATACCGCTGCCCCAGCAGAACACTCCAAATGTGATGGCTAATGCCACCACCAAATTGTAGAAGGTCTTCAGGAGTGCCCCTTACAATCCAAAAGACCTATGTCTCCTAAGGAGGTACAGCCTGTGCTGCCCCTTCTTGTAGAGCACATTGGTGTTGTGTGACCAGTCCAGTTTATTGTTCAGGTGAACACCAAGGTACTTGTAAGATGTCATCATCTCAATGTCTGTTCCCTGGATGTTAACCAGTGCTGTGGGGGGTTGTCCTCGCCTGCGGCAGTCAACGTTTTCCTCGCATTGATCTGGAGGCAGTTCTGCAGGCACCAGTCCACAAAGTCCTGGATAAATCCTCTGTACTCCACATCATTACCTTCAGAGAAGAGGCCAACGATCACAGTCTTCAGAGAACTTCTGTAGATGGCAGTGTGATGTATTGTGTGAAAAGTCAGCAGTGTAGAGGATGAACAAGAAGGGAGCCAGAATTGTTCCCTGGGGGGCCCCCGTACTGCAGATTATGGTGTCAGACACACAATCCCGGGTTCTCACAAATTGTGGTGGTTCTATAAGGTAGTCCAGAATCCACGATGACAGGTGCTGGACAAATGATGGATAAGTGAAGAAAATGTTTTTCCTGAAAGTTAGCTCATGTTTTTGTGAAAAAAAACCCCAAAAACATTAAAGCTGGGAATTTTAATACATTAACCTTTTCGATTAATGGGGTCCAATTAATGCATAAAAATATCACCCTCTGTCATGAATTGCCCCTTGGGGCAGAGAGGAGAGACCCATATGCTTGACTGCAGTTTGTGATATTTATTGACATAAACACAAAGTCCAAACAGAGCACCAACAGAAAATCCAAACTGTTATACAAAGCAAACTTACAAACACAGCGCAGCACACCAGAACAGGGTCAGGGTTCTGGTGGAGACGATAGCTGAGACTTTGGCAACGAGGGAGAAAAAAAAAAAAACTGCACTTAAATAGGACCAGAAACAAATGATAAGAAGTGATGACAGGTGTGGATCACATGAGCGAGCAGGAGGGGAAGGTGATGACAAACAGCTGTGAGTCATAAGGAGAGGAGACGGGTCTAAAAGCTTGACAGGGGCACCACCCATAACTGGGGAAAAACCCAGAAGTGCCTCTGACAGCTGCAACCCCGAGAGAGAGAGAGAGAGAAAAAGGGAATCAGCAAGATACAAATATAATGTGATGATGATAAATAGACAAGTAAACCCAAACATGTAAATAACAAAACTACAATGAACATAAACAGGAAAATAAGTTATACTAAAACACAATACAGAATATGTGAAAACCAACTAAAGATAAAATAACAGGAATTAGAACTCAAAAATACAGCATTAAAAAAATAAGGAAAAAAAGCAAAGAGACAGAGTACGGTGGAATCCCCCCGTATTCAGATGGTGACACCCTCACATCACTTCCTGTTATTTTCTTGCATTATCTCCTATCCACACTCCAGCTCAGTTGGTGGTACAAATGTACAATAAAATTGGCTGCTTCCTGTGACTAGGTTTAGTGCTAATGATGGAGAACGAAAAACAAGCAGTTTTAGATTGAAAGTTCTCTTTCAGAATGTTACCAGATAGCTCTTTGGGCAATAGTTATATGCACGTTCTGCAAGGCTGAATTTCATTGTCATCAAAGCAACTCACGTCTACAATATCACCTGAGAGCAAAACATCAAGGCACTGCTGCAGACAGATCTGAGTCCCTCCAACAGACAGACAACTTTATTTCAAAGCAGTATTCAAGGTGGGTCATTAAGCAAACAAACAGACAGTGGCACCTCATCTTGTTCTTTGATTGTCTCAAATTTAGATACTCTAACAGTATTTTTTTCTGAATATGAGAGTCACAGGTGTAGTTTATGAAAAAAATGCAATTAAAAGTTGCTTAAAATACTTATTTTTCATTGTTGTAATTTTAGCAATCAATGACAATTCTTTTTAGAGAAATGTGCAATTAATTAGTTTGTAAAAAAAAATGTAATTAATGGAAAGCCCTAGAAAAAAATCTTACTGCGAAGGCCTGATCAGAGTCCCTCCAAGGGAAAAAAACAGCTGCATTCTGTAGACTGTATTTGCGTACACAGCAATATTCAGAGGGGTTTTTTGAACCATGCGCAGTGAAAGTAATCTGCAGTTCACGTACCTGCACTGTCGGCAGCAGCCAAGAGCCATCAAACTGATTTGAACAGCTGCAATCCAAACACAAAAGAAGAGCACAGTGACAGATGTTTTAAATGGTGGAAACGAAGGAGGTGCATGAATACAATGACAGTCAAGATGAACAGGAACTTTTGCTCTTTAGTGGCAGAGGAAGAAAACAGGACAGGCAAAAAGACAAACATATGTTCTTCCAGTTTGGGCAGATTGCTCAGTACTTCCCCCTGGCGGGAGTTTCCGGGCACATTTCACTGCTTGTACGTGCGTTCTCTTTTTTGGGGCTGCTTAGGGTTTGCGCATGAATGTGCTCGCTCACGTACCAATGCATTTTTGCCACTATGATTTGGGCTTGAGAGTGAAGACAGATGGGCTCCCTGCATAACTGTCATCATGCCTCCCAGGACTCCTGCAAAACACAGCGGAGTTCACCAGTCAAGAGCAACAATACGAGCAACGTGTAACAGAAAAGTTCTCTCAACCATTAGAGAAACACATTGTGTCACAATTATTGGTGCTCCTGGAAATTACTGTAAACACATGTGGCTCAAGCAAATTTCACAATTAATTCTTGATTTATGAGTTAATGGGACTTTATAGAAACAATCAAGCTCTGGTCCATGACTTTATTAACTAGGGTAGAAAAATAAAACAAAACAGAGGCAAAATTCAGCTTCCTCAGCATACTAAATATAAAAGAGGACACTGAAGGCAACTGCCCAAAGACGGACTTTTCTTACACATTTTCTTAATCTCTACATGGAGTGCTAATGGCGAAAATAATTATTACTGGTGTACGAACCAATTCTGTTTTTACTTAACAATTATCTGCAGACCAACAGTGCTACACATGTAATAGAGATTTTGTGTGGCGTGTGTGTAATTAGGGTCTGTCCAGATAGAGGGCTCATTTTTCGTAGCAGAGAGCTTTGGTTAATAAAGGGGGTGGAAATGTGAAATATTTTGTCACATCAGCAACAAGCAGAAAAAAAGATAGAAAACAGGTGTTAATAACAGCTATTATTTTCTCATCTTTCTGAGTGCTGCATTTGCCAAAAGAAAACGTTTGAAATATTCATCCCACAGAAATAATGAATAAGCAAATACAATTCTTACGGGAATCTGTAGCGTCTATATTTTATGAACGAGCAAAAGATTTAAGACAAACTGGATCATTATGAAGCACGCACACAAACAGTCTAAAGACATACACACACAGTAATTGGTGTGATTGCTTCCCCAAACACCCACAGACCGAGCCTTCAAACAGACAGCCTTATCCGAGGAAATCTGTGCCAGCTACACGCACAATGTTTTTGTCTTTCTTCCTGTTTTCCCTTTTCTGTCGATTGAAGGGATTTTTATGCATATTCGCAAAGGCTAATTTGCTGGCGTTGGACCCAGAGTATCCCACGGTTAACGTCTGTTCTTAGCGGGGAGCAGCCTCTGCATGTGGTGAGATAACATGAGATAGCAAATGCATGACAGCAAGCTACACAAAGGCAGAGGGAAAGTTATAGGAAACTTAAGATGTAAAGCTGACTGGGACTGCTGGGTTGATAAGTAAATACTGTGCGTTGAGTCATGAGAAAGTGTTACCCCAGGCAGCATATTGACAGTAAAGGCATTGTCTGTCATTGCCTGAAATGGATTGAGGATCTTGGGTTTTACACATGCAGGCAAATCTAATATCTCTACTAGTTTATGCAACAGAGACATACTGTAATGATGCTGAGCGCGGGTCTGTGCCGCGCTTGGGTTTTTGTGGTCTTATTCATTTTCTGTATTTGTATTTAGTCCTGATTTTCATCGATTATTATTTGTGCTTTTATTTTGACAACGTTGTGACATGACTTTCACCTGTCAGATCTGTTTGCGGCCTGTCACAGCTGTTAGTTGTCTTTGATTGCTTTTCACTCATGCATCACACCTGATTCTCATTTTGGTTTTTCCCTTGTATTATTTAAGCTTGCTGGCGAGGTTTATTCCTCGCTGCAACCTCATCTCATGTAGACAGGAATCCCCATGTCCGATTCCTGTTTAACCTTTTAACTGTCAGATTTCACATGCCCTTAGTGGCACAGTGCAGCAACTGCGCCTGTCAACTGACTCTGACGTCCCTTTAACTCCCCAGCTGTAATGAGGATTTATACTACTCTACCAGTTCAGAAGGTGGCAGACACGCGTTGGAGGAATAATGACTGACAAGGAATACACCAAAGAAAAAGAAATCCTTATTATTCTACTTCCTTTTCCTTCTTTGAGCTCAGAAATCAAATTTGACTGCCATGCATCGTCACATAAAACGGCTTCATACACGAAAAACTGCAGGAGGATACAAACAAACTTAACGTGGGATAATCATAAGACTTTGTAGATGTGTGAGAGAGAGCAAATGACCAACAGAACTGAAAATAATGACCACGATGGACAAAAATGAAGTGACCACGGCAGCCAGCGAGCCCCCTTCGCCAACAGTAAGTGACAAATTTCTTAGTTTCTTTACATTGTACTGATTTTCTGGTTCATATACTTTGATGATAAGATAACAACATACCTCTGTAGAAAAAAAACAGTGTCAACAAAACTGAACCATTCTTTGTATAAATATGTCCAAAGTCCACTTTTGACTGAGTTATTGTATTTGATATAGTTCCCGCAGCATTATGCAAATTAGATGCATATATTTATTCCTATCTGAAAGTTTGGATCATATTCTACATCTTTCTAATTTACAGTAAGCCATTATCTCTTGCAACTTTCATGTTAAAGCCTTGGAAATCTCACCAGAGGATCTGAATATTTCTTGAAAAAAATCTATACCACTCTTGACCACTAGGGGTTATGGTGCCAAATGGCACCTGGGACAGTTGTCTGTGCTTCATGTGTTTAATTGTAAGTAACCTTTCATGGTTTTCCTTTATTGTAGCTTGCTGTAGTCACTCCTTGTGGTCCATGTTTATTGCATTTTTGCCACCCTTTGTGGCCAGCATTTGTGTTCCTTATTATTCTTTACAAAATGAGCGAACTCACAGCAGGCGAATGGTGTCTAATTTCTGCCCTAAAGAGACAATTATGACAGTAGGTCATAGCCAGTAGGTGCCAGCGGCTGTGGGTTTGCCTTTTTTTTCTTTTCTTTTTCTACTCACCTTTTTTTTCGTGGCCGTAAGGAGAGGCTGTCAGTATGTTCCCAGTGCACCGAAGGAGGATAGCAGCCAGGGGTCCCGGCATGGATGAGCAGTGGGCAGCTGAGTTCATCCGGGGCTATGTTGCCTAAGCCCTTGCCTCCCGCGGACCGAAGAAGGTTCTGGAGAACATGGTGGCAGCAGTCGGGATTGTGGAGGTGCATCCCGGTTTGGGTAATTATCCCAAGGTTGCTGAACTACTGTCTACAGTCTCCGCTCTCCAGCAGCGATTCCCGGGGTTGGCGATAGGCTCGTCTCCAGCCCATAGACACCGCCTCCCGGTGCAGACCTCTACTCCTTCCCGTGACTTGGGTGTACAGAAGCGGGTGGAGGAAAGTCACCGGGTCCAGTCGCCGCAACTTCCCCACCATTGCCCAGTCACGGGCTGTCAGAAGAATTCCTCCATCTCTCAGCCAGCGGGTTTCTTTTCACCATGTCAAGAAGGTTCTACAGCAGCTTCAGCCTCTGGGGTTTCCTCACCGGCTGTCTCTTTAGCTCCCTCTTCCCAGGTCGTTGTAGCTGTTCCCCTCTCCTCCACGGCACATCCTCTCACTGCTGAGAGCTCAGCTGGTTCTGCCCCGGCTCTGACCATCACTGTCTCTGCAGGGGCGGCTCCTCCATGTTCTCCAGAGGGGCCCACGACCACCACAGTCATGGAGAAGGAAGAAACTGGGCTTGCTGTAGCAGGAACCACCATGCCCAGGGAAAGCAGGTGCTTTTTCACTCTATATTACCATCATATGAATTACCTTGCTCGATTCCCGGGGGTTAGGCTCAGTTAATGCAGTCCACTGAGTCCTCACCACCTGCTGCAGCCACAAGGACTTTATCTGCTCTCTCATTGTCTCCTCCAAGGCCCCCCGAGTGTCCACCGGTTCCGAGATTAAGCCGCCGGACAGAGGAGAAGCCTGCGACCCTGGAAAACCTAGTCCCAGCCCCGCAGCCACGGTCCGGACCGTGCCTGCAATCCAGAGCCTGCGCCAACAAGGAAGCATCCCCGGCTTCCAACAATGCAGGATTCAGCACAAATTGAGAGCGGATCTCCTGTCGCCACGCCGGGTGAGCCACCTGCGTGGGTCACATCGCCAGGGGGTTCCAGGATTGCAGTGACCATCATGCCTGCTCTTGGGGCCACTGCAGCAGAGTCCAAGCTGGACCTCCAAAGGGCTGGGCCCGAGACATCGTCATCTGGATTGACGGAGTCCTGGACGGAGGTGAAACTTGAGCTCAGGAAAGTACTCTCCTTTGTTTTTGTTGTTTCTGTATTGGAGAAATCCTATTATTATTATTATTAATTATTTGCAAGTTCATGTGATTCCGCTTTGTGCTGTGTGCTCACTTCATCCTACCTGCACCAGTCCGGAGTCTGGAGCTGAGACAAAAAAAGATCAGGTGAATAATTTCATTCTTTTTGCTCTTCCTCTTTTTTTTTTTTTTTTTCTCTGCGGAAGGTACAGGCCTAGTTTTAAAAGAAAATCCTTTAAGATTACTGATTGTAGCAGTGGCAGAAACATTCTCATCCTGCAGTAACACAAACATACTGTATGTGGTGGGGTGAAGCCGGTGTGGAGTGCAGCTCATGTTTGTCTCTGTTGTTAGAGCAGTATCGTTAATTGGTGTGGACGCTTAATTAGAACGATTTTTAAATTTTATAATTATCATTATTGTGTTTGATGTGGATAGCCCTTTACGCTCTAAATATATATTTTTAATGGGCTGGTTCAGGGGTGTCAAACATATGGCCCACGGGCCAAAACCTGTCCGTCCAAATTTTTCTCTGTGAATTAATAGCGTTCTTTCTAGTAAATTTCTGACTTTTCTTTCTGATTAGAATTGTTCATGTAAATTTGAGACATTTTTCTCCTTAAGATGAGACTTTTTCTCCTCATCAGTTTTCTATTCTTTCTCTTCTTTTTTTCTGGTGAAAACGGGCAGTGTCCATTTAGGTTAAATCCATCAGCAATTACTAATGACATAGTGCAGCATTAAGGGGTGTCCCAATTCATAGGGATAATTTTTAGCCCTCAAGAGCCATGGGGTAGAGATAGACAAAGGGGTAGGTCTACAACTGAGAATTGGGACAGACCCCAAATCTACATGTACTTTATTGCAATTATTTTTCTCTACTGTTTTACAGTATTTACTGCTCATGAATAATTAAACAGTTTCTATTCTTATTTCTATGTATGTATAAGGGTCATTTACATTTAAAAAGGTTTTAAATTTAGTTCAAGTAAATTTTAGCATGTGATAGTCAAATTTGATCATATTAAACATAATTTTCTAACCACAACATTGTGGCTAGTGGAAAGGCTGAGTGGCTAGTAACTTTGGAAAATCACTAGCTACACTGGCCAGTCAGCAAAAATGTTAATTAAATCATTAAATTACCCTTTATTGTCATTCAACTGTACAACCAATCATGTACAGTAGAACGAGATTGTGTTTTACCTATCTACTGTGTTAATCACACACACCCCAAGTGTAGAATCAGAGGGCCGCTGCCATGCAAGACGCCGCCACAAATTTCCCTCCTCCATTCCATTATTGCTGAGCACCAAGCTGGACGGCAGGAAGTTCCACTTTTATATGGTCTTCGGCATGACCCGGCCGGGATTTGAACCCCTGCCTCCCGGGTGTGAGGTGGATGCTCTACCAACTGAGCCACCACTCCGGCGATGATCCCATTGCATTCAGTTCTCAGAGTGGGGCATGCACATGTGATTACCTGCAGGCGAAGGTAATCACCCAGCTGTCCACAATTCTCCTCCTGTCTCCTTAAGAGAGATGTCATGCAACAGCGAAGAGCGAGACAAGATTGTGCAGCACTCACCCAGCTCCACAACAGTTTTCCCTACATACTGTAAATGCTGCTGTTCTGGCACTGCTTTCACAAGACACTCAAAATCCAAGTCTAGGAAGTAATTATGAGGTAAAATTTGTAGATATTCAATCTGAATGTTGATTTTGTTGTTTTGCACTTCTAAACAGTAACAGAAACAATTACTGTGCATTTTGTTCCTACTGATATCATGGACGCAACAAATCAAGCTTGTGAACTCCAACACAAATAGGAAAGATAAAGCTGGAAAATGTAGGAAGACTAGAAGGATAAAAAATGAAACAGTTGGGAAGGAAACATATCAGCAGTTTCTCCAGCCACAGCCACACAATTATTTACAAGGTGGATTGTTAAGAGAAAAATATGGTGAGAATTTTAAGAGTAAACCAACTCTTGTTGAAAATTTGGTATAACTGGCACTTGATCAATTCTTGCCTTTTGCTTTATTCAGCTTTCTAAATATAAAGCTTGAGTTACTCTTATAAAATATGTTAATGTCATCAGAGGTGTGTGTGTGTGTGTGTGTGTGTGTGTGTGTGTGTGTGTGTGTGTGTGTGTGTGTGATATACTGGCACATTTTTACATTATAAACACTGTATTATTTGTGGGAAATACTGTTCCAAAAAAATGGTGTTATGTAGTGTTAGTATTTGTGCACACACACACTTAGATACATTGCATTTCCCTCAGGGTTTGTATAAATGAACCAACGTTAAGTGGATAAATGGAAGCTAAATTATAATCTTCTGAGGCTCTCTTTTTTTCCCCTCTGAGTTAGAATCCTTAGGCTTTTAATCTATATTTATGTGTATATACAGTACCTCCACCTGTATGGCTATTAATGTGTTTTAATTACTCGCACTCACAAACAGAGGAAAACAGATGGTTTAATCTTCTCAAATGACTGCAATGACATTTAAATATAAAAGAAACACCTATAAAAAGAATCCTCCCACTACATTTGTATATTCCAGCTGGGTGTGATGCATTTTAATCTTTCTCATAGGATGTACGTGTGAATCCTCAGTGTAAACTACACTACCGTTCAAAAGTTTGGGGTCACCCAAACAATTATTTTGTGTTTTCCATGAAAAGTCACACTTATTTACCACCATGAGTTATAAAATGAATAGAAAATATAGTCAAGACATTGACAAGGTTAGAAATAATGATTTGTATTTGAAATAATAATTTTTTCCTTCAAACTTTGCTTTCGTCAAAGAATCCTCCATTTGCAGCAATTACAGCATTGCAGACCTAACATGATTGCACAAGGGTTTTCTAATCATCCATTAGCCTTCTGACGCAATGAGCAAACACATTGTACCATTAGAACACTGGAGTGATAGTTGTTGGAAAAGGGCCTCTATACACCTATGCAGATATTGCACCTAAAACCAGACATTTGCAGCTATAATAGTCATTTACCACATTAGCAATGTATAGAGTGTATTTCTGATTAGTTTAAAGTTATCTTCATTGAAAAAAAGATAAGATAAGATAAGATAAGATAAGCCTTTATTAGTCCCACAACGGGGAAATTCCAGGATTGCAACAGCACAGGGATAGCAACACTCAGAGCAACAATCAGAAGGCAAGAAAAAAAACAAGCAAGCAAGAGCAGCTAATAAACATATGTACGTATTACTATAAAATATATATATACACACACACACACAGACACACAGTGCAGAGCATTGTAGCTGGATGGAATAAATATATGAATATATGAACACACAGTGCAGAGCATTGTAGCTAGATGGAATAAATATGTAAATATATAAACACCCACAGTACGGAGCATTGCAGCTAGGTGGAATAAATATGCAAGTATATAAACACACACAGTGCGGAGCAATGTAGCTAGATGGAATAATATGTAGATATATAAATATATAAACACACCCAGTGCTGAGCATTGTAGCTAGATGGAATAAATATGCAAATATATAAACACACACAGTGCAGAGCATTGTTGCTAGATGGAATGAAACAGCATAACCGTCTACTTAGTTATCCTACATGGTATGATTATGTGCCCATACATATTCTCACCCTCCATAGCGACCGGTATGTTCCTAGTTGTATGCCGGAGGGGACCATTGTGTAAGTCTATTGCATCTTTTGCATTCAAAAAACTATTAGTTTGTTACGTCTTTTTGCTATCTCTGCGAGCAGCCCTGCTTAGGTTGTACAGTCTGACAGCCGTTGGTAGGAAGGACCTACGAAACCTCTCGGTTGTGCACCTGGGATGATGTAGTCTGCTGCTAAATGAGCTCCTCAGTGCATTCAGTATGTCCTGCATAGGGTGGAACTCGGACTCCAGCAGAGATGACAGTTTAGCCACCGTCCTTCTCTCTCCTATCTCCTCCATCGGATCAAGGCGCTGCCCCAGGACAGAGCTAGCTTTCTTAATCAGTTTGTTCAGTCTCTTCCTATCGGCTGCAGTAATGCCACTGCCCCAGCAGACCACTCCAAAAGTGATGGCTGATGCCACCACCGTGTCATAGAATGACTTCAGCAGCGCCCCTTGTACACCAAAAGACCTGAGTCTCCTCAGCAGGAACAGCCTGCGCTGTCCCTTCTTGTAGAGTGCATCAGTATTGTGTGACCAGTCTAGTTTATTGTTCAGATGAATACCCAGGTACTTATAGGATGTCACCATCTCGATGTCTGTTCCCTGTATATTTACTGGTACTGTGAGGGGCTGCCCATGCCTGCGGCAGTCCACCACCAGCTCCTTAGTTTTCCTCGCGTTGATCTGGAGGCAGTTCCGATGGCACCAGTCCACGAAGTCCTGGATAAGCCCTCTGTACTCAGCTTCATCTCCATTGGAGATGAGGCCAACGATCGCAGAGTCATCAGAGAACTTCTGTAGATGGCAGTGTGTTGTGTTGTGTGAGAAAAAGTGCTTTTCTTTCAAAAATAAGGACATTTCTAAGTGACCCCAAACTTTTGAACGGCAGTGTATGTTTATACATGATGTCTGGGTTTCACTGAAAGAGAAGATGACTCTATCTTTGCTTGGTGGAATTATGAGTTGTTTGGGGTATTGTGAACACTTGGTTGAGTTGTTCTGGCTGGGCCAAATTCATTTTCAGTCCACGGATCCGCCGCCAACTCCGCCAGGGCAAGTTATCCTGAGTAGTGATGTTATGCTCGACACTGCTGACTCGACCCTGATTCGAGCAATATGAAACACAAGTGTCATGAGCTGTGTATCGAGCGCTGCTTCAGCAGTCACGTGACCGTAACGAGTGAGGCCTTGTTATGCCACATCACGTGACTCGAGGGCTCATGGGAAGTTTGAGAGGGTTGGGCATTTCACTGTCAAGGATTTAAAGGGGTCTGATTCACCGCTCAAACTGTGGGTTTTTTGAGAGGCGCAGATTTTTTTTTTTTTTTGATTTTGTATACTTTATAGATCTCCAGAGGGGAAATTGAGGGCATCCACCTGGATGGATGAAGCAGCCACTGTATGGCACTATCCCTTAACCATTCACACACACATTCACACCTAGGGCCACTTTAGAGTCTCCAATTAACCTAACCTGCATGTTTTTGGCCTGTGGGAGGAAACCGGAGAAATCCCGGAGTAAACCCACGCAGATACGGGGAGAACATGCAAACTCCACACAGATCACTGTTGGTCAGGGGCTGGGATCGAACCAGGGATCTCCATGGCCAAGGGTGAGTTGCTGTGCTGGTGCAGTGCTAACCACTGCGCCACCGAACCGCCCGAGATTTGTTGTCATTGTTGCACTGGCTATTTGAATATACAGTTGTCATGGTCTGAGCGCTGACTCTGTCTGCACTCGGGTTGTCCGGTGTTTTCCCCATTCTCATCTCAGGTTTGCCATATGACTGTCAGGGCTTTTATTCTGACAGCGTCACAACGGGGCTTCCAACTGTCAAAACCAAATCACGTTGTGACAGCTGTTCAGCATTTCATCTGATTACATTTCCCTTCCTTGATTGGTGGTTAATGAGTATTTTAGGAAGCAGCTGAGGCTTACTCCTCGCTGCGACCTCATCAAACTTTTGATCTACACAATGTGCGGCTGGAGTCCCTAACCCCGGCTCCAGTCACCCTTTGCTTCATCGTCTTTCAGTAAGTGTATTCCCTCGGAGTCTGTATCCTGCGTCTTTACTCTTAGTCATAGTCATAGTTAGTGTTTTTGCCCCTCGTGGCTGTTGTTTTGTCTTTTGTATCTTTTGTAAATAAATATGCAAACTCATCGGCTGGCCTTTGGCATCTTATTGATGGCCCGCGAGGGCCATCCATGACAACAGTAAGTCAGGGAGAGTATTACACAAGTTAATATTAGGTTTAGGTTCAGTAACATTAAAGAAAAACACATTACATTTACTAAATATTACACAGAGATACACACACACAGACACACATATTCATACAAGCACATTAGAAGATAGATAGATACATAGATAGATCAATAAGACAGTTGTTTGTGTAGCTGAGACAGTGTCATGTTTTGAGAGTGTAAGGTGTATTTTTGTGAGTGAGTGCGTGTGTGTCAGTGTAGTAAGGGAGGGACATGAAGGAGCAACCTCCTTTTTGGACCCTCATTAGTTTTTGGCAATGAAACACGTGCACAAGAGACCATGTCAAAATTGACTACTGAATGCACTGTAACCATGAGGATGTAGAGGACAATGCCATCAATATAACAGATAGTATACCATTTATTATTTCATAATATTACTGTGTTTTCCAAACCTCTCTAGCCACATGTATTAAAATGTTATCAGCTCCATCAGTTGGCAGCAGAGAAAGTACCTGGTCCTTCAGCTGAAGACAGCTTGTGGGACCTTTTGGATAGCAGAGTTGGTTTGTATTCATTACTTGTCATTACATGACATTACTTGCCATTCATACATGTCATTACCGTATTTTTCAGACTATAAGGCGCACTTAAAATCCTTTAATTTTCTCAAAAATCGACAGTACGCCTTATTAATTCTGGTTGTGCTTACTGACCTCGAACTGATTTTATGTGGCACACGGCGCTCAAAAATCTGTCAAAATGTTTTAGTACGACTTTGGTAAGCTACGAAGCCACACCGCTTGATAGATTGTCGGAGCATTACAGCTACCGTAGTCAGGAGCCTCGTGTAGTAATTCGCGCCCATCTCACCGATACTGTCAAAACCCAAGTGAAGCCAACTAATTCGGAGCTTGCCATCATTCCGGGTGGATTAACCAAAGAACTCCAACCGCTAGATATTGGTGTCAACAGGTCGTTCAAAGTTAAATTGCGAGCTGCGTGGGAGCATTGGATGACACATTCACCAAGACAGGGAGGCAACACCGGGCGAGTTACGCCACTATCTGCCAATGGATCGTGGATGCCTGGGCTAAGGTATCAGTCTCAAGTGTCGTCCGAGCTTTCACGAAGGCTGGAATCATCACTGAACAGCTAAGTAACAGCAACGAGACTGACTCGGATAATGACGAGAGGGATCCGGGCATGCTTGATGCCGATATCGCCCAACTGTTAAACTCAGACACTGAAGATGAAGAATTTGATGGATTTGTGGAAGATGAATGAACTGAAAAAGTGAGTGTATTGTTTTGTATTTTATGTGTTACAACTGAACAATGTTAAGAGTTATTGTGAATGAGTTGAATAAAGTTTGACTTACCTGACTGTTTTGTTTCACTTAATGCGCCTTATAATCTGGTGCGCCTTATATATGAAAATAGACTCGCTCATTGATATTGCGCCTTATAATCCGGTGTGCCTTATAGTCCGAAAAATACGGTACTTTTAGCATCATTTTCTTATTATCAAAGATTGCTAATTACAATTGTTTTTCATTTTGTTTAGGTGAAACACAGCACCCTCAAAGTGCAACAGTAGATGCAACAGTGGAAGTTCAACGATATTTGTCTGAGCTCTACCTCTCCACAGAAGACCCTCTCTGTTACTGGGCAACACACAAAACCATATACCCAAACGTTTACAAGATGGCAAAGATGGATTCTCCAAAGCTGGAGAGGCAGTAAGACACAAGAGGAGCAGACTGCTACACACACTGCTGAAATGCTTTTTTTTAATGAAAACCTTTAAACACTTCCCATATAATAACACTCCCCAATTGCAGAAGCACCAGCAAGTTCACTGATGTTCCACAACATTCTCAGTTTCCCAACTACCTCTTCATACTGTATACTATATATCAGGGGTGTAACGGTACACCTAATATCACAGTTCGGTACATACTTTGGTTTTAAGGTCATGGTTTCGTTCATTTTCGGTACAGTAAGGAAACAAAATGCAAAACATAACACTTCTTATCTTTTGTATAAGCGGGGACAGCTTTACTGACAAAAATCTGCAAACTACCAGAAGTGAATTCTCCAATAAATAACATATTCTCAAATAAACAAAATAAAAATGTATACAATAAATAACTTCTCTTTTCTGGAAATGAACAATGCAGACAAGCGCAACAATAGAAGTTTGAACAGCCTACTATTAAAAGCTTCCATAGCTAAATAAAATAATGACAAATGAAACATGAGTTAAAAACTTGAACTTAACAGCTTAATCAGAAGTGTTTGTAGCAACACAATTAAATAACAGACATTAAACTTTGGTCTTTTAACCCAAAAACTAAAGAAATAAAACTCAAATGTCAGCTTCTGTCATGGTCTGCTCTGTGATTATTGCCATCAGCTGTGCACACACCTGCTCTCCATCTAGTCCTGGCCTATTTATACCATGCTGCCCAAGCTTCAGTGCAGAGATGTTTCACTGTGCTCCAGATGATCTTCATCTGCCATCCTCTTGGTCCTTGCCTAAATCTGCAGTCAACCTTGATCCAAGCCTGCTGTCCCGAAGCCTGAGGGACTTCTTCCACACCTCACGTAAGCGCCTATTATTCCATTCACCTTGTCCTCTAGTCCCCTGTGCACAGGCGGAGCACCTTGACAGCGGATTCTCTCCTCCTCTGTGGTGGTGGACTCCTCTTCACCCCTCAACATACAACACCTCCACCTCCAAGTCTACACACCAGCAGGCGCTGCAAACCTCAGCTGCGGACTCTGTCTTCCTGGCCATAGCCGCTGAGCTGAACCTAAGCCCTCCACCATCTCTACATTCAGCAAGCCTCTGACTAACAGCTCATCACCTGCAGTTTCCTTAATTAACTGTCACGCTTCTGTGTGTTCCTAGGGTTGCCAGGTTGTACGGTGTCCTGCTCTGTCTCCTGCAGTTCCTGCCAACACTACACACACGGACTCACGCACTTACATGCCAATAAACCTAATTGAATCTATTCTTGAGTCTGTGTTTTGTCACTGGGTCCCTAAACCATGTCAGTACATCTCTGCCAGAACGACACAGCTGACAGCACTTTGGTGCGCCACTTAAATCATATGGAGATTCAAATAGATCAACTGGTTTATCAGCAACAATCCATACTGTCCCAATTAGCTCGTGTTACGGACCGGCTGGACCAGCTAACCAGGTCTCAGTCTTTTCCCCCAGATTGTTCTGTCCCAAGTAGCTCCTCGGCTCCCGTTAGCTACCTGGCTAACCAGATCAGACAGGGGCATCCTGCTTGGCTAACCCCCGTTCCTACGCCCAGCCACTTTAACTGTAAATTAAGGGAGGCTAGGGGTTTTGTTATGCAGTGCGAGGTTGTGTTCCAGCGGGTGCCCGAGGATTTCTCCACTGACCATAGTAAGATTGGCTATATGATAAACTTACTGGAAGGGTGAGCACTAGCTTGGTCTTATGCGGTTATGGCTAGGGCTAACTATGCCAGCCTGACTTTCGCCAGTTCATTGAGGAATTTAAGGAAGTGTTCGATCATTCAGATCATGACAGTGTGCTTACCTCCCGGCTGCTAAACCTGAGGCAGGGTTCCAAGGCTGTGGCCAACTATGCCGTCGACTTCCGGGTGGTGGCTACCGAGGTGGGGTGATGATTATGGTTATCTTTTTATAATTAAATTACAACTCATGGTATTCTAATTTACCAAGATGCACTAATATTCAGAATGAGGTATTATTACTGCGACAATAACAGAGAAGATGAAAAAGAGTAAGCTACTCATGTAAATCACTCTTTTACTGCAGTTAACACAATACCAGCAGAACTGAAACAGCTCAGCTGTCAGCAACCATCATCCAAGAGAGAATATTGACCAACAGGTCATGTTAGCACATGCTAACAGTTTAATCAGTTTTTTAAAGCTGAGACAGTTTCTTATTGAAAATAAGAAGCGCAAACTTTACTCATTAAAAACTCATTAACCTTACTGGTGTTGTGATATGATAGTTACAGTTTCTGTCCGTCACTCAATATAGTCCGTGAGGTGTGTCTGTACTGTATCGTGGGTGGCGTACAAAAAAATCTGAATACGAATATAAGTACCATTCTTCCTTCCTGGCATCCTTCAGTCTCGGGAGACTATGGATCTGCAGCTTGAGTTGGAATAAATGGGTTACGGCAGCATTGCTTGTGGCTGTGTAAGCCGATACGCGAGTGACAGTCACGGTTGCAACAGTTGCAGATGTAGGCACTTGGTTGTGATGTCTTTTTCAAAGCATCCTTTAGAGATGATCGTTTTTTGTCGGCAGACTGGCAAAGGTGCTCTTCTCCCCTTCTGAGTCCGTCTTTCAGCACATGTCTCCAGTGGTTTCGGTCGTCTGCAGTATCCTCCCAGTTGATCACGTCCATGCCCAGTGTTTTCATGTCTCTTTTGCATAAATCCTTGAAACGGCGATACGGTCGACCTCGAGTTCGTTGCCGGATGCAAGCTCTCCATACAGAATGTCTTTCGGTATTCTCCCATCTGGCATCCGATGGACGTGTCCCAACCAGCGGAGATGATGTTCGCGAAGCAAGGTGAACAGGCTGGTAAGCTCACGCGGGAGAGTATCTCATTGTTTGTGATACGGTTGCTCGATTTAACGTTAAGAATACTTCTCAGCATGCGGAGATGAAAGGCGTTGAGCCGTCGCTCTTGCGAGGCATATAGACACCATGTCTCACTGCCATATAGCAAGGTACTGAGGACGCATGCCCTGTAAACAGTGATCTTCGTGTGCCTTGACAGTTTTTGGTTCAGCCATACCTTCTGTGATAATTTTCCGAAGGTCATTGCAGCAAGGCCGATTCTTCTACTGAGCTTGTTGTCAAGTGAGTGGTCGTCCGATATTTTGGATCCGAGGTATGTAAACTCATGAACCACATCCAGTGGGTGGTTTTCGATATTTATCGTAGGAGGGTTCGAGACACCTTGGCCCATTACTTTGGTCTTCTGCTGACTAATGGTCAGACTGAAGTCGTCGCAGGCTTTATTGAGTGTGTTGATCATTGATTGTAATTCCAGTTCCGAGTGAGCTATCAGCGCTGCATCATCGACAAACAGCATCTCACTGATGGATACTTTTCGGATCTTGGATTTTGCACTCAGTCGTGATAGGTTGAACAGTTTGCCATCAGACCTTGTGTGGAAGCAGACACCATCGTTTTGAGTACCAAATGCATACTTTAGCATGACGGCAAAGTATACGTTAAACAGGGTAGGAGCAAGCACGCAGCCCTGTTTTAATCCACGGTGGATGTTGAATGGTTCTGAAAAGCTCCCATCAAACTGGATAATAGCTTTCATGTTGGTATGGAAGGATTCAATAATTTGCAGCAGTTGGGGGGACACCCAATCTTCTTGAGAACTTGGAACAGTCCTTCACGGCTAACTGTATCGAAGGCTTTTGTCAGGTTGATGAATGCGACATAAAGTGGTTTATTTTGCTCCTTGCATTTCTCCTGTAGCTGTTTGAGAGAAAAGATCATATCAATCGTGGAGCGCCCGGATCTGAAACCACTTTGAGATTCAGGATAAATTCTTTCCGCGAGTTTCCGAAGACGGCTGAGAACCACACGCACGAATGCCTTTCCGGTGACACTAAGCAATGATATCCCTCGATAACTGTTGCAGTCGCTTCGGCTACCTTTGTTTTTATACAGCGTCACTATCTTGCAGTCATGTCTTGAGGCATCTCTCCTTCCTCCCAGCAGCGAGATAAGATCTCATGTAGTTGTTGAAGGATGACATCCTTTCAGCACTTTATAACTTCTGCTGGGATCCCATTGAGGCCAGGCACTTTCCCAACTGGCAGAGAGTCTAGTGCTTCTTCCAGTTCCTCCATGGCTGGAGGTGAGTCCAGCTCTTCCATGATCGGTAGGTCCTCCAAATTATTCAGTGCTTCCTCCGAAATCGAGCTGTCTTGGGAGTATAGTTCAGAGTAGTGCTCTACCCACCTCTCCATCTGCTCCATTTGGTTTGTGATGGTAGTTCCGGTCTTGGTTTTTAGCAGCGCTGTCTTGCGTTGAGTTGGCCCAATTGCTTTCTTGATCCCATCGTACATTCCACGTATGTCTCCTGTGTCAGCTGCCATTTGGATACTCTCACAGAGTTTCAACCAGTAATCGTTTGCGCAGCGTCTGGCTGTCCGTTGAGTCTTGTTCCTGGCTGCCTGCAGAGCTTCCTGTGATTTGCGGGTGGGGTGATCCTTGTATTTCATTAGAGAAGCTCTCTTTTCTGCGAGGACGGCAGCCAGCTCGCTGGAGTTCGCCTCGAACCAATCGGGTGTGTGTCCTCGTTTTTTACCAAATGTACGGAGAGCAACACTGTGGATGTGATCTCTGAGGGTGTTCCATCTCTCTGCAGCATCTGCTTCAGGTGAGATTGTGATGGACTTCTTGAGATTTTCGGTGAATTTGATGACTTTGTCTGGTTGTTGCATCATCCTGGCATCAATGCACTGTCTTCCAGGAGGTTTGTTGTAATGCAGAGCCTTGGGAACAAGTCTGACCTTACAGCATACCAGTGAGTGATCTGTATCGCAGTCAGCACTCTGGTACGAGCGGGTGATCTGTACATTCCGCAGATGGTGTTGACATGTCAGTAACAGGTCCAGTTGGTGCCAATGCTTAGCGTGCGGGTGCATCCAAGAAACTTTATGCTGTTGCTTAAGCTGAAAGTAGGTGTTTGTTATGCAGAGTCCTTGGAGTGAGCACAGTTCTAACAGGTGTTCATTTTCATTCATCTTACCGGTTGCGTGCTTCCCCATACATGTTGGCCAGGATCCTGAGTCAGCACCCACTCTAGCGTTGAAATCTCCCAATAAGATCAGGTGTTCTCTGGAAGGTATCTCTTGTACCATCAATGAAAGCTGGTTGTAGAATTAATCTTTCATGTCCTGCCTGGAGTACAAGGTGGGCACGTAGACACTGATTAGGTTGACCGGTCCGTCTGAGGTGTGCAGTCGAAGAGAGAGCATCCTTTCTGTTCCTCCCTCGGCAAGATCCACCATCTTCAGCAGAGAGTTTTTCACTGCAAAGCCAACTCCGTGCTCCCTTGTCTCTTCTGCACTCTTACCCTGCCAGTAAAAGGTATAATCACGTTCATGTAATGAGCCTCTTCCTGGTAGGCGTGTTTCTTGGAGTGTGGCGATGTCCACCTTGAGCTTCAGCAGTTCGTTGTTTATTACCGCTGTCTTGCGTGCGTCCTCTATCTCTCGGCGATCGTTTGAGAAGCCCGGGAGTAGGGTTCTGACGTTCCAGCAGCCGAATTTGAGTGCTGGTTTTTTGTTATTTGATACTTTGTTTTTGTTTGGTGCAGAGTTTGCAGTCCATGATTCAGAACATAAGTATTCCTGAGCCCCACGCACCCAGTTGGGAGGACAGACTGTGGCGGAACAGCACCTAACTGGCTGGGGGCTGCCCAGCTTGAGGTGGGCGGTAGCTGTCCAGTGAGATACTATGACCTCTCCCACCATCGAAAACAACCCCTGGCGCCCAGCTCTACGCCAATTGAGCGGAGGCTTATAACCGGTGAACTATTGTTTCCCGTGTTTTTCTGTCACGTGACATGACGGTGGAGTGTCCTCTCCAGGGCGCAGGCCTGGGCAATGTGTATGGAGGACTCGCGGTTGCCCATGCAGCAGGTCCCCCCTCTCCACAACACCGGTAGGGTCCAAGGGAAAGGTAAAGGCCAGTACTGCTTGGTATCGGTGTATCGCAGGAGTTGCCAGATTGAGGTTGAGCACAACGTCAAACTGCCTTCGGGACTCCAACTCCGGATTTCTCTTCAGGGTTATCTCCCCAAGCCCTTCCCATATTGGGTCTTGCCACAAGGCAGTGGAGGTTTGAGATCAGAGTTTTCCTTCTCCTAGATGGGTTGCCTCCTTGACTAGCGAGTCCCATCTACCCGAAGCACTGGTTTTGGGGCGCCAGTAACTCACCCTCGCCCCTTCTCCTGTCAGTAGTAACAGTTACGCCCAGCATAGGGTGTATGCCATACGAGAAGGCCAGGAGTTGGGCTTGGCTGTCAGAGGCTCTTTGAGACGTGCACCGTAGGGGCATTTTGTAGAAAGTAGGAGCTTATCCCCACTCCCACCCCTGACTTAACATCTTTTGGAACCAAGTACCGTTACACCCCAAATAAATAAATATATATATACACATACATACATACAGTGTATGTATATACATATATACATACAGTGGTATGAAAAAGTGTTTGCCCCCTTCCTGATTTCTCATTACCTCCGCCAAGGAGGTAATGTTGTTACCGGGGTTCGTTTGTTTGTCTGTCTGTTACCAACATAACTCAAAAAGTTATGAACGGATTTTGATGAAATTTTCAGGAAAGGTGTGTAATGGCACGGGGAACAGATGATTAGATTTTGGTGATGATCTGAGAGTGCATACCTCCACCAAGGGCTTTGTTTGTATTTGTGCAGCAGGATTACACAAAAACTACTGGATGGATTTGGCTGAAATTTTCACCAGAGGTGGTTCTTGGGCTACAGAGGGACCCATTATATTTTGGTGATGATCTGAGAATGCATACCTCAGCCAAGGCTCTTATCTTCTCACAGTGTGTTAGCAACAATACTCCAAAACTGATAGACAGACTTTGATGCAATTTTCAACACAAGTGGCTATAGGCCTACACACAAACACACAAACCCATTACATTTTGGAGGTGATCCATGAGAAACGGAAGGAGCCTTGGCGGAGGTATGCGCTCTATGAGTGCTTTTCTAGTTATGTATGTTTTCCACACTTAAATGTTTCAGATCATCAAAAAACTTAAATATTAGACAGCGATAACACAAGTAAACACAAAATGTAGTTTTTAAATGAAGGTGTTAATTAATAAGGGTAAAAAAAAACAACAACAAAAAACAAACCTACATGGCCCTGTGTGAAAAAGTGATTGCCCCCTCCCCTGTTAAAACTTAAAGTCCAAATGTCACGTAATTTTTTTTTCCAAATGCCAACGAATTTTGATAAAATACGCATAGCTTAAACCAAATATTCATACCGGAGACCATATCACCCACCCGTATTTACATAATTGCACAAAATACACCAGGCGAAGGCCCCGCCTTGCTCGCTGGCTTGTGACAGCCAATCCAGACTGTGGCCATGTTTTTGACGTCACAAATTTAACCCTGGCTGCCCTGCCGTATCCACATTCA
This sequence comes from Pholidichthys leucotaenia, assembly GCA_020510985.1. NCBI lineage: Eukaryota > Metazoa > Chordata > Actinopteri > Cichliformes > Pholidichthyidae > Pholidichthys > Pholidichthys leucotaenia. The sequence goes on from CM035843.1 coordinate 220,574,554, forward strand.
CATTTATCAACATTGGACAATCATGACGGAAAATGACAGCGATTGTGAACAAATTAGTTTAGTTTTGTCCTCTGGTGAATCGGACTTGGAATTCCGGGAAGACGACACCCCAGATACTGATGACAGTGGTTCAGACAGTGACAGAGGCATAGAACCTTACAGGTTCGAGCCGTCCAAGACGGAATCAGATGCTTTGTCTGATGACAACAGTTCCGACGATGACCAGAGAGCAGAACCAGTGGAAAATGTCATTGAATTGGACATTAATCGCCTCCAGAATGTTGAATGGTAAGCCAAAAGAAATCTGTGATGTTTAATAAATTAACTATAACCACCGGCAAAATTGGGAAGCCGAAGGGGGTCTGTCAAGGGCGCCCCATAAATATCGATTTTTCGGAAGCCATTATTATGACGATACAGTGGGGCGCTAGCTTACAGTAGAACCCTTTCTTTCCTCATTCAGTTGTAGCAACAAAATCAAGGATGAAATGGAAGTAATTGTGGAAAATGACTTGTATTAAAATTCCCAGGATCGTGTGTATAGGGCCATAACCAGGAACGAATTAGAAATCTAGCTTGTTGTTTTGCACGCCAGCTTCAAGGTTTGATAACTAGAAATAATTGGGAAAAAACTATGTCTCTAGCACATGGCACTTCATGGGGAGGGCTTGAAAGTTCTATTAATAAACAAAGACAACATGAATAATGCAATGGATCTTTTCACTTTATTTTACATGAGTTCTGCAAGGCATTTATGAGGTGGATATGGTGTAAATAATATGGACAGGATGTGAACACATTATCGAATATTATATATATTATATTGTTACAAAATTTATAAAAGCTCACAATTGCAATATCAACAAACCTGTGCTTACAATATCAACAAACAAGCATATTTATGTATACATGCATTCAGAAAATATTTGCAAATTCTTGTACTTGAATTTTTCAATAGGTGCACCTGTGAGTGTTGCCAAGCAATGCCAACAGTGGAGGAGAGACGTTGCTGTCAAGAAATTGACCAGATCAGAATGAGAATGGAGGCGCATATCTGTCAAGTGATACGTTTTCGCCGTATTTTAATACGGGGAAAATGCAATTTTAGCAAATACGGGCGTATTGCCATTTCTGTACGCCCAAAAGAAAAATATACGGGAAAAAAAATTATTGAGTGTGTTGAGGAACACATCGTGTGTGTGACCCCCACAGCTAGGGGGCTGGCAGAGTGCTCAGCGTGAGCTATTCTCACAACAGTGATAAGTGTGGACTCAATCATTAGGCTGATGGCCGGGGCGGGCAAAGTGCTCAGCGTGAGCTATTATCACTACAGTTAGAAGTGTGGACTCAATCATTAGGCTGATGGCCTCACACTTTCTACTGTCTTGCGGCTCCGGAACAGAGAGGAATCGCCTTCCAAATCCAGAATTCTGCTTTTTTTATTTTGAGCAGGACGCTGAGTTGTGTTGTTATTGTCAAATATCCACAAATCCTTAAAATATTTGACAATAACAACACGAATTACATTTAAAACATTTCCCAGAAAAGTGTCCCTTATTACCCAGCCATCCCTTATAGCCCCGTTTTAAGGTGCCATCCAGCAATACGATAGATGATTTATTTCTAAGGATAAAATTGTTGGTCGTTGTTACGTTGGTAACGAGGGGTAACTAAGAACAAAAATAGTGATTGCCTTCCACAAACAAAGGAAAAAAAACTGTCTATATATTAAAAATATGCGGTGCCTCTTCCAGTCTCCATATAAACAATCAATCGAGATACCCCAAGCATCAAACTAAGGTACAATCTGTTTCGTCACTTCCGCCTTCTTCCCCAGGCAATTCCGGGGGCCGTGAGTAGGAACGTCAGGCCAAGTGCGGCAGTTTTAAATTAACGAATGTTCCGGCGTTACTGAAGCATATGTACCAAGACCCGAATGGATTGGTTCCCTTTCATATCTAGTTTCAAGACATTTTAAGGACCCTATTACGTGACATTTGGACTTTAAATTAACTGTGGTTTATCACATCTTTGGAAAGCTGAGTTCAATTTCTCTAGCAACACCTAGGCCTGATTACTGCCACACCTGCTCTCAATCAAGAAATCACTAAAACTGGACCAGTCTGACAAAGTGAAGTAGACCAAAATATCCTCAAAAGCTAGACATCCTGCTGCAATCCAAAGAAGATCAGGAACAAATGAGAAACACAGTAAATGAGATCTATCAGTCTGGAAAAGGTTATAAAGCCATTTCTAAAGCTTTGGGACTCCAGCAAACCGCAGTCAGAGCCATTATCCACAAATGGTGAAAACATGGAACAGTGGTGAACCTTCCCAGGCATGACTGGCCAACCAAAATTACCCCAAGAGCACAGTGACGACTCATTCAAGAGGTCACAAAAGACCCCACAACAACATTCAAAGAACTGCAGGTCTCACTTGCCTCAGTTAAGGTCAGTGCTCATGACTGCACCATAAGAAAGAGACTGGGCAAAAATGGCCTGCATGGCAGAGTTCCAAGACGAAAACCACTGCTGAGCAAAAAGAACATAAAGGCTTGTCTCACTTTTGCCAGAAAACATCTTGATGATCCCCAAGACTTTTGGAAAAATACTCTGTGGACTGACAAGACAAAAGTTGAACGTTTTGGAAAGTGTGTGTGTGTCCCATTACATCCAGCGTAAAAGTAACACAGCATTTCAGAAAAAGAACATCATACCAACAGTAAAATATGGTGGTGGTAGTGTGATGGTCTGGGGCTGTTTTGCTGCTTCAGGACCTGGAAGACTTGCTGTGGTAAACGGAACCATGAATTCTGCTGTCTACCAAAAAATCCTGAAGGAGAATGTCTGGCCATCTGTTTGTGACCTCAAGCTGAAGCACACTTGGGTTCTGCAGCAGGACAATGATCCAAAACATATCAGCAAGTCGACCTCTGAATGTCTTAAGAAAAATAAAATGAAGACTTTGGAGTGGCCGAGTCAAAGTCCTGACCTGAATCCGATTGAGATGCTGTGACATGACCTTAAAAAGGCAGTTCATGCTTGAAAACCCTCCAATGTGGCTGAATTACAACAATTCTGCAAAGACGAGTGGGCCAAAATTCCTCCACAGCACTGTAAAAGGCTCATCGCCAGTTATGCTGCTAAGGGTGGCCCAACCAGTTTTTCAATTTTTTTCCCCGTAGTAATAAACACCTTTGTTTAAAAAGTGTGTTTTGTGTTTACTTGTGTTATCTTTGTCTAATATTTAAAATTGTTTGATGATCTAAAACATATCAGCGTGACAAACATACAAAAAAAAAAAGAGAAATCAGGAAGGGGGCAAAAACTTTGTCACACCACTGTACACAGTGGACTACATGACCCTGTGTCAAAAAGTGATTGCCCCCTAAACATAATAACTGGTTGGACCACCTTTAGCAGCAACAACTACAATCAAGTGTTTGAGATAGCTGGCAGTGAGTCTTTTACAGCGCTGTGGAGGAATTTTGGCCCACTCATCTTTGCAGACTTGATGTAATTCAGCCACATTGGAGGGTTTCGAGCATGAACTGCCTTTTTAAGGTCATGCCACAGCATCTCAATTGGATTCAGGTCAGCATTTTGACTAGGCCACTCCAAAGTCTTCATTTTGTTTTTCTTAAGCCATTCAGAGGTGGACTTGCTGGTGTGTTTTGGAACATTGTCCTGCTGCAGAACCCAAGTGCGCTTCAGCTTGAGGTCATGTACATTCTCCTTCAGGATTTTTTGGTAGACAGCAGAAGTCATTCTTCCATTTACTACAGCAAGTTTTCCAGGTCCTGAAGCAGCAAAACAGCCTCAGGCCATCAAACTATCACCACCATGTTTTACTGTTGGTATGATGTTCTTTTTATGAAATGCTGTGTCACTTTTACACCATATGTAATTCAAGATTCAAGATTCAAAGATTTTATTTGTCAATACTACTACACATACAGGACATACAGGAGAATTGAAATGGCGTTTCTCTCTCTTCTGTGGTGTGCACAATATAAAAAAGAAAAAGGAATAAGGCTGAACAAAACCAACAGCATTCTCTGTACAGTAGCACAACCCATAATGCAAAGGGCAACAAAAGATAGACCCAGACCTCCCATAGTGCAAATAGAGATAAACGATTAACGATGATGAAACCCAGCCATCCTATATACAGAAAACTAGAGATGTAATTCCTGTAGTTGCAGTTCAGTGCAGTAGTGTAGGTGCAGGCAGTGACAGATAGGACTACACATGATCAGTATTGCAATGGCAAACAGACAGCAGCAGATATGGCATTTGTTCAGATGGTTGCAGTTAAAGTGCAGAGACATACAGCAGCAAATGTATTACTGTTAGTGTGTCAGTCTTTCTGTGCCAGCAGCAGAGGTAGTTATCATGTGGGTGAGTGTGTTATGGTCTGGGGGGGTGGACAGAGTTCAGGGTCCTGATGGCCTGATGAACAAAGCTTTTTAGCAGTCTTGTGGAGCGGGTAGGAAATTTTAGAGCACTTCATGCTTTCCTCTGCTGACAAGCTATATGGAGATGCTGATTTTGTTTTCCAGCCGGACTTGGCACCCGCCCACACTGCCAAAAGTACCAATACCTGGTTTAATGACCATAGTATCACTGTCCTTGATTGCCCAGCAATCTCTCCTGACCTAAACCCCATAGAGAATTTATGGAGTACTGTTAAGAGGAAGGTAAAAGACATCAAACCCAACAATGCAGACGAGCTGAAGGCCGCTATCAAAGCAACCTGGGCCTCCATAACACCTCAGCAGTACCACAGGATGATCGCCCCCATGCCACTTCACAATGATGTAGTAATTCATGCAAAAGGAGCCCCGACCAAGTATTGAGTGTGTACATGGACAGACTTTTCAGTAGGCCAACATTTCTATTAAAATCCATTTTTTATTCATTTTATGTAATATTCTAACTTTTTTTGAAAAACTGAATTTTGGGTTTTCATGAGCTAAATGAATTTATATATGAGTTTCATTTTTCAAATTGAATCATTCATTCATTCATTCATCTTCTTCCGCTTAATCCTTTTCGGGTTGAGGGGGGGCTGGAGCCTATCCCAGCATCTTTGGGCGAGAGGCAGGGTCCACCCTGGACAGATCGCCAGTCCATCACAGGGCCAACACAGAGAGACAGACAACCATTCACTCTCACAGTCATAAGTAAGGACAATTTAGAATCCCCAGTTTTGATGCCAATTAACCTAACTTGCATGTTTTTTGGCGTGTGGGAGGAAACTGGAGAAATCCCGGAGTAAACTCAGACACGGGGAGAACATGCAAACTCCACACAAATCACTGTTGTTCGGGGGCTGGGATCGAACCCAGGATACCCAGGCCAAGGGTGAGTTGCTGTGCTGCCGCAGTGCATGGCCGTATACAGGTGCATCTCAGTAAATTAGAATTTATTTCAAACTGAATCACTGAAATAAATTCTAATTTATTGAGATGCACCTGTATACGGCCATGCACATTTCGTTGCAGTGCTATCATATAAACTCCAGCTAAACATGACAAATAAACACATCATCAAATGGTTATGTTGTGGAGGCATGGTGTGGGGGTTTTCTCCACCCAGAGAAGGCAGGGGGAAGGGGAGAACAATGGACTGAAGGAGGAGGTGTCACCGGGGGATATCAGATAGGACTGTTGGGTCTATGCGCCCGCCGGGGAGAGTAAGAGCTGCCGGAGCCCCTGAGAGAAGAAGGGTGTGGGAGCGGCGCCGGTGTTATGTCATGATTATGTGCCACACATTTCTTTGTTCAAATGACAATGTATTATGGTCGGACGTTCGGGTCTCGATGCATGGAAATAAAGATATAAAAGACGAATGCACACAGACCCGGGATTCTGTTTTTGCTGTAAGTTATGTTGGAGAAAGAATAACATTTCTGTGTCATCCAGCTTGCTGCCTCGCCTGCCTTCTTTCTCCACATTGGTGACCCTAATTCGTGCGAGAGCGAGTTGAGCACCACCCCGGAGACTGCCTGGAGGGACAGCACCAGCGCCACATGCGTGGTCTCAGTCAAGCTCCCAGACTTCTGGCTTCACAACCCGACCATATGGTTCTTGCACATAGAAGCCTAGTTTGCACTCTGCAGGATAAAAACAGACGATATCAGGTATTACTATGTGGTCGCTGCACTGGTTGCGCGCACCACACAACAGGTGACAAGCCTGCTCCAGGAGCCGTGGGCCCAAGGAAAATATGAAGAGCTGAAGAGGATGCTTCTCCAGTGCTATACCCTTTCCAACAGTGAGAGGGCAGAGAGACTCCTAACGCGTTCAGAGTTAGAGGACAGATCAGCAGTGGAGCTCATGGAGAGCATGTTGGCGCTGAGAGGGAAAGACGACAAATCTTTCCTGTTCACCTACTTGTTACTCAGGAACCTACTGGCTACAGAGAGGGCGATCCTGGCCAACTTGCCACGGATGGTTGCGAAGGACTACCGCGCCCTGGCACAGGAAGCGGACCACATTGTTTTGGCGACCAGAACTCTCAGCGTGCAGACAGTGGCACCGGCATCCATGACGGACTCCAGCGAGGTCGACGAGCTGTTTGTGGTAGCCGGGATGGACACCAAAAGATGAAGGAGCGGGGCGATCTGGTTTTATCATCGCCGTTTCGGCTTGAATGTCCAATGTTGCCTGTCGCCATGCCAATTCAAGAAGCCAGGAAGACGACACTTTCAGAATTAGGTGGCAGCTGCAACCAATGGCAACAGGAACAGACTGCTTTATGTCACGGACACACGTTCGGGGAGATGGTTTTTGGTGGACCCCGGCTCCCAGAAGAGCCTCATCCTGCCGGTCAACGCAGACAGGGTGACAGGACGCAGCGGTCTCGAGCTCACAGCCACCAACGGATCCACCATCAGGACATTTGGCGAGCGGACACTGACGATATGCTTACACGGATGCAACTTTTAGTGGGACTTTGTGATAGCTGCATGTTCCAGCCCCAGTTTAAGTGCAAATTTTTTATGTGCTTATGGGTTGATAGTCAGTGTTGCTAATAGGAGATTTTTTTCTTTTACCTCACTGCCCTGCACAGCTCAGGAGCTGGGTCGACAACACTGGCTAACGTTATAGCTCCAGGGGGTAAGTACCAACATTTGCTCGCACAGTTCCCAGCACTAACGGTCCTGACTTTTTCGGCTACAGTAACGAAATATGGGGTCGAGCACTTTATAATGACAAAAGGCCCGCAGATGTTCACGTGACCTCGATGTTTGGACGCAGCTAAACTGGCTAGCGTGCGAGAGGAGTTTGCCAACTTGGAGCAGTTGGGCATTGTCAGGTGCTCCAACAGCCTGTGGGCATCCCCGCTACACATGGTGCCTAAAGCCGACGGGTCGTGGCGACCGTGTGGCGATTTCTGGTGCTTGATTAACGCCACAGAACACAATCGATATCCCCTTCCGCACATCCAGGATTTTTCCTTGCACCGGGCGTGTGTTTTTTTGAAAGTGGATCTGGTCCGCAGATACCATCAGGTCCGGGTACACGTGAAAAACTTTTCAAATATAGTGGTAATAGGTCTTTTCGGTCTTTTCAAGTTTATATGTATGCCGTTCGGATTAAAAGGTGCAGCGCAGACTTTACAGAGGATGATGAAGGATGAGGATGAGGAGGATGAGTGCTTCGCAACTTGTCCTTTGTTTTTGTCTACTTAGACGACATTCTGGTAGCTAGCGCGTCCGAGGAGGACCACATCGCCCATCTCAAGATGGTTTTCCAGAGAATGGAAGTGCACAGGCTGATAGTTAACCCGGGGAAGTGCCAGCTCGGTGTGCCACAGACTGATTTTTTGGGCCACCGCATTTCACAAGAGGGCGCGATTCCATTACCGGATAAGACGCGTGCTGTGTCGGACTTTCCGCACCCACAGACTGTGAGAGCACTACAGGAGTTTTTGGGAATGGTTAATTTTTAGAACCATTTCCTTCAGCGGGCAGCCCAGCTGATGCAGCCGTTGTATGCCGCGCTTAAAAAAAAGAAGCCCACGGAAGCCATCGACTGGACTCCCGAGCGAGTCCAGCCTTTTACTAACACCAAAACAGTGCTTGCAGATGCTGCATTGTTTGCCCACCCAGATCCGTCTGCACGGATAGCGCTCACTACAGATGCATCTGATTTTGCCGTAGGGGCAGTGGTGGAGCAGTGCATCTCAGGTTCGTGGCAGCCGCTCGCATTTTTCAGCTGAACTTTGCGCAACAACCAGTGAAAATACATGTTCGATAGAGAATTGCTGGCTCTCCACCTGGTGATGCGCCATTTCCAGTTCTGGCTGGAGGGGTGTGAGTTCACCGCATTCGTGGACCATAAGCCACTGACATACGCGATGTCCAAGGTCTCTGAACCGTTTACTACGGACGTTCAACATGTTACTGGTAAGCTCAACGTCGTGGCCGATTGTCTGTCGGGTGCATTGATCTCTCCACTCTACATGGGAATATAGAGTGGGGAGATGCACCCACCATATATGCACCCACCATACAACGGACCGTTCAGAGTGTTGGAACCCGGGGCGAGGCATTTTGTGTTAGACTTGGGGAGGGTGTAAGGAGACCGTTTGCATCGACAGGCTGAAGCCCGCCTTTGTGCTGGCAGATGAGCAGGTGGTGTTGGCCCAAGTTCCCCGGCGCGGACAGCCACCGTTGGTGGCTCCGCAAGTTGGTGGTCCCTCGGCAGGGACCTGCGCTCGTGAAGCTAATGTGTTCCCCCCCCTCCCTCTTTCCCTCCACAGACTGACGTGCCCTCCGGTACACCTCACCAGCAGGGCGTTTCGACTGGATCGGCAACCCCCGGCTACAGCCACTATGGGTGCCGGATCAAGCCCAAAGGATGGGGGGGTTAGTGCCCCTTCTGGGTGTTCGGGGGACGCTATCTGGGGGCATGGGGTGGGGGGCTTTCTCCACTCAGAGAAGGCAGGGGAAAGGGGAGAACAATGGACCGAAGGAAGAGGTGTCAATGGCAGGGTATCAGATGGGACTGGAGCTGGAGCCACTGAGAGAAGAAGGATGTGGGAGCGGCGCCGGCGTTATGTCATGTTAATGTGCCACACAGTTCTTTGTTCAAACAACAATGTATTATGGTCTCGATGCGTGGAAACAAAGATACAAAAGAGGAATGAACAGAGACCTGGGATTCTGTTTTTGTTGTAAGTTATGATGGAGAAAGAATAAAGTTTCTGTGTCGTCCAGCTTGTTGCCTCGCCTGCCTTCTTTCTCCACAATGTCAGCTTTAGCATTTATTTTTATGAGATGTTGATTTTAAGACTTGTTAAAAGCTGTTGGGAGGGGGGGACTGCAATTTTGAACCATTCTGTCAGTGTTTTTTCTACACTAAGTGCTCTAATTTCTGTCAACACTGGGAAAAAAAAAATTTTTGAAACAAATGAGTCCTCCTTGAGTGGAAAATAAGTCAAGCATATTCCATTAAATCAGTGGCCGATTTTTCATTAAAGTTTCAGAGACAACCTTTAAGGGTGTCTGAAAACCTTGAGCAGGGATGAATATGTTTTTCTGTAACGATTCCTCTGAATTGATAGAAATAACATGGGGTGGATAGCTGCCTGTCAATGTATTGATCTGTCCCACCCACCTCCTCATTGCACTTTGGTATTCCCGGTGCATCTGCGCTAAGAAGAAATGTCCTTGAAAAAGAAATACATGTTCAAAGATTTTAAGATATTTCTGCTGTGATAGAATCCTGCTAATATTGATGAAAATATGCAAACACCGGGAAACCAATCACTCTTATTAAAATGTGAAAAACTGTTTTAGTGGCCAGTAGGTAAACTGCACATCATTCTCTCCATGTGCTCTTCATGGCTTGCAGTGTCATGCACTGTCATGCTTATTCCTGGCTGCTGTTATTCATAGTGCACTTTCTAAATTATGCTCCCCCCCACACACTTTCTTTGTTACAGTAAATACTCAACAATGCCAACCTGAGCTTACCAAAAGTAGTACAAATTGCCATGGATGGCCCTCACGAGCCATCATAAGATGCCACATATCACCAGTGAGTTTGCACAGTTTATTACAGAACAGAAAAGGAACAAAATAACAAGCCACGGGGGGCTAAAACACACTACTACGAATACTCAATCAATGACGAGGAGGAACAGATTCATAATGAAAACACTTACAATTATGGATGGAAAGTAGTTAGCTTCTGACCAGGGAAACACGGCGAGGAGCGCTCGACGCTGTCAGACAGGGAATATCTGACGAGACTGCCGCACTTTTCACTCTCAGCTGCCCTCTTAAGTAGCAAACAGCTGATGAGGCGAAATGCGGCTCAGCTGTCAACTCTGACAGCCGGAAGCCCCTCCAAACTCTGTCACAATAAAGGCTCGGAGAGCCAAAAGGGGCACACACACGTCAGAAGGGAGAAAGTAGTGCATGGCCCGAGCGCGGACAAGATCGGCGCTCGAACCATGACACAAATAAGATGCTTTCCACCCATGAAAATATGTGCCATACACAGAAAAAAAAGGGTGGGGGGGTGGTGGGTGGAACAACAAAACAAAGAGCTGTCACTCAAGAAGCCCGTGTTTATTATCCCTTGAAAAAAACCAAAGGGAGATTATATTATGGCAATGTCTGTCCCACACAACGTACCTGTTTTGTGAAATAAATTCCTCCTAGTTTAGCTCCAAATGTTTTGAAACTTTGTACCACAGTATGATATACGCTGATGATACACATACTGTATCTCAATTTGGCTCTGATCGGATGATTTTTGCAGAAGTTATAGCCTCTGACTTATGCTGTCCTATTTCACATCTGTGTGAAATAGGACAAGTCTGGCTAGGACTTATTTCTCTAAAAGTATTCTCAATAAACTAGTTGTGTTAAAGGCACCATTTTATTTTAAAAGGCCAACACTTAAATGCATGTGCTTTTACTTTTATAAGAAAAATAAAAGAATATCTGGAGTTGCTGCCAAAGTGTTTTGGCCCTGAACCTTTGCTGAACGCTGAAAGTGTTTTAAAGTGTGAATTATTATCTTTTGTGTGCAGACCTGCTTTTGTAGGACTGTTTTTCTGTCCCCCACAAAAGAAAAATGCAGAGGAGGAGGGCCCTGAACTTACAAAGAAAAGAGAAGGAGCACAAAAGGGACCAAAAGAGAAATATTGGTGAGAAAATCGGTACATCCTGGGTGGGCAGACAGGTTTCAAGAAGGCAACCAAGGAGCGCAAAATGGGTGAAAGTGCCTGTGGGAGAGAAAGCATCTTGTTTCAGTAAAACGTGATATTCAAGTTTATTTGTAAGACTAAATTTGGACACCTTCACTATAAAGCCAACTTTCATACCCAGGTCATTAAGTACTGTCATCTCGACTCTCACAAATATCTACAAAATGCTCCTGGGCATTGCTGCCAAGGTACAACAGATTTTCCACCAATACTGAATTGGCTTTTCTCACTCCCATTGCATCACATTGGACTGCATGAAGAAGGTCTTTTGGCATCGCATTAAAATGCACCAATTTAGTATGATTTCTCTAAATATTATTGTTGAAGAAGACTAATTTACTGTAAACACCACATCTAGTAGATCTTGCATAATATAAAAAACATTAATTAACAAAATATCAGCTATACAGTAAAATCACTAAACTCACTATGAAATATCCGCACAAAAGAAAAAAAAATAAATTAGGCAGCCTAAGAGTTAAATTTTCCAACTAAATAAAACTAAACAACACTGTTTTAAAAACCAGAGCAATATTTATAAAAACAGTAAAACTTCCTCTTACCTTCATGCTTATTTATCCATGTATCTGTCATGTCCGCTGCGCGATCTCGCAGCGGACATATAAATTGGAAGCCAGCCTAATGTGCAGTAAAGTAAGCGTGTTTATTACAGGGAAAAATGTACACAAAATGTCCAAAAAACAGTCACTGTTGCGAATCAGTGACACAACCTGCTACAACCTCGTTGGCCTAGAGGAAATGCCTAACGTGCTCCAAACAATCAGGAGTGGAGGGAAAGGGCACAAAAGGAGAGACTTACGCATATGTTGGAGCGGAAAGGCTCAAAGAAATAACACAATAAGTCCAGGGGAAGAAAGCCAAACATTGGTGAGTCAGGATGTACAAGCTTGACTGGAGCTGCCGCCCTGACTGATCCCACTGCCTCCCATAAGTATGCAAATCACTAATGAAGGCAAGTGGTCACAGCTGTGTGGCAAGCAGTTGAATGACAATTAATTGAAAATGTGTGTGTATGCATGTGTGAGTGCGTGAGTGTGTGTGTATGTGTGCATGTGGTGAAACCATACAGCTGGTAAATGTCTGGTGAGGAGAAGGTGTGGCTGTAGGACTGGCAGAGAGCAATGCTCAATCTGCCAGCTGGAATTGATAAGCTATAATCAAAACCCTACAGCCACAGGTCATGGACGGGGTTGAAAACAACCCCAAACATGACAGAGCCCCCCCTCCGCCCCAAGGGGTGGAGACCAGACACCCACCGTACCATCAAAAACAGAAGACAAAACCTGCCCCCCCTCCCCACCCAGGAGGCCAACACATTAAACCAGGGCGGGAGGTGTTGGGAAACAGGTTAGGAGGGAATAATCAGGAGGAGAGAGCACCACAATACAGCACAAAGACAACACACTCCCCAACCCCAAAACTAAACTAACCCCCCCCCAAACCCAAGAGTCCCCTAGTTCTGGGGGCCGGCCAAAGTCCCATGGCCTATGAATGGCCATTAGTTCAGGGGGCCAGTCAATGTCCCAGGGCCCATAAACGGCCAGCTGTACAGCATCAGGCAGCCTGCCGAGGAGAAAGGGTCACCCGACCTGGGAATCCAGTCTTTCGGGCGGCCGGCCTGCATAGTTGAGCCACCAGGCCCGGAGGGATAGACGAGGTGGCTGGACTGAAGGAGGGGAACCCCTGCAGTTCCTGGTGGCAGGACTAGGCAGACCACGGTGGAGCCTGGCGGAGGAGAAAGGGACACCACAACGACTTCTGGAATGGAGGAAAAGACCTCAGTGTCCCCAAGCTGGCCAGCCGCACCCTCAGAGGTCCTGGCTTGGGACTGGAGCTCGGCTGCACCTGCGGCGGACCCGGGCTGGGCCATGGCTGTACCCACAGTGGCCCCAGCCTGGGACAATGTAGCACCAGTGGTGACCCCAATCTGGGGCCTCATTACTCCAGCGGTGAGCCTGATTGGGCCAGTGTTGCACCCACGGTGGACCCCAACCAAGCCATAGTTGCACCCACAGTGGAGTCCAGCTGGACCCCTGCTGCACCCTCGATAGGACCCGGCTGGGCCAACGCTGCACCCTCGATGGACCTTGAGCTGAGGCACGGTGCCCATGGCGGACCAAGGCTGGAGCGTAGCACCCACGTGGGACTAATGCTGGGGTGTGGCACCCACGATGGTCTCTGGCCAGGACACAGCACCCATGGAGACCTAGGCTGAGGTGGAACCCAAACTACGGCCTCCGGCAGAGAGCGAGCTGAATCCTGGTTGACTTCACAGGGAACCGTAGCAGCCACGGCTACCTCCAGTGGCGAGCCTGGATCCTCGGACTCCTCCAGTGACACGGATCTCTCTCTGGTGACCCTACAGGAGGATTCGAACAGAGAAGAGGAAGGGTCAGGGTTGCTGGCAGCGGTGGAGCCCGACGAGGCAAGCTCAGGGTCTCGCCAGGCCAGCTGCAGCGTATCGCTGCAGCTGGCTCTCCTCACCTTGAGCTAGGGATAAGGACCTGTACTTACATAGCGCTTTTCTAGTCTCAAAGACCACTCAAGGCGCTTCACTAGTACGAACCCTCTATTCTAAGGGCCTATAGGAGACAGATACCTAGGGACAATTTTTAGAACAACCAGTTAACCTAACATACATGTCTTTGGATTGTGGGAGGAAACCGGAGCCCCCGGAGTAAACCCATGCAGCACAGGGAGAACATGCAAACTCCACACAGAAAGGTTCCTACCCCTGCCAGCCTGGGGATTCGAGCCTGGAACCTTCTAGCTGTTAGGCAACAGTGCTAACCACTGCACCACCGTGCTGCCAGCTAGGCAAAAATGTTCTACTATGGAAAGAAGGAAGACAAAAGAGAGCACTTGCCTTAGCTCGAGCTCTACCGCCGTCCAGGACTTCGGCAATCCGAGTGATGTAGTCCCAGGCTCGGCCTCCTGGAGGTTCAGCTTCAGCACAGACTCTGTTGCGGTGGCCCCTGCAGCAGGCACGGTGGGCTCTGCAGTATCGATCTCCCCAGCTGCCATGATCATGCTGGTGACTCCTCCAGTGTGGCGGCCGGGGTCTGGCTCACTGTTGCAGTGGGGGAAGGATCCTCCCAGACCTCTGGCTCTTCCTGGTCCTGACCGTTTGGCTCCAGCATGCAAACAATGGAAGCAGTAGAGAGCAGGGAGAGGGCTGGTGAGCCATTCATGGCTGCAGCAGGTGGAGAGATCTCTGGGGACTGCATACCCAGAGACCTACTACTAGGGATCAGGCAAGAATTTTCAACAATGTTTGGAACAAAAGGAAGGAAAACTTGCCTGTTCTGCTGGCTGATGATGTTTCCTGCTGCAGCTGGTGAGGTGTAGCTCCTCGCATCGGCTGTGGCAGGGCTGGACTCCTCCATAGACTGTGGAGAAGCCTCCCAGAACAGCTCTGGAGAGGAAATTGTGGCCACTGATCTCTCCTCCTCCTGGCGGCAATCTATCTTCACCAACAAAGCCAAACTGTGTTTCTTCCATTCACCCGTGGAAGGAGCGGGCACGAGCTCCGGAGGCGAGGGTGGGGCTGGAGTGGGAGAGCTGAAGGAGGAGAAATGCCTTCCTTGGCGTGAATGCCTCTTTCGTATCGGGCACTGCTCCATTGCTGGCAATTCCCTCCCAGACTCCTCTCTATGCAGCACAAGGATGGAATTTAGAATGTCAACCGACTCAGGGAAAAACAGCAGTTCGGGACATTCCTGTAATACCTCCACTGCGGTCTCCTGGGTGGCTGGCACGAACAGCCTTGGAGGAATACTGCCCCTGCGTCCGAAAAAAGGCATCCTCCAAACGGGCCAGTCCATGCAGCTCCGCGTCGCTCCAGAAGTCCATCATGGCTCTGGCAGCAGGTAGGAAAAACACACAAAAAATGAACGTAACATGCTACTTACTGCTTGGGCTCTTTGAGGGCGGAAGCTTACTGTCATGTTCACTGCGCGATCTCGCAGTGAACATTTAAATTGGAAGTGAGCCCAATGTGCAGTAAAGTAAGCGTGTTTATTACAGGGAAAAATGTACACAAAATGTCCAAAAAACAGTCACTGTTGTGAATCAGTGAGACAACCCCCTACAACCTCGTTGGCCTACAGGAAATGCCTAACGTGCTCCGAACAGTCAGGAGTCGAGGGAAAAGGCACAAAAGGAAAGACTTACGCATATGTTGGAGCGGAAAGGCTCAAAGAAACAACACAATAAGTCCAGGGGAAGAAAGCTAAACATTGGTGAATCAGGATGTCTGACTGATCCCACTGCCTCCCATAAGTATGCAAATCACTAATGAAGGCAAGTGGTCACAGCCATGAGGCAAGCAGGTGAATGACAATTAATTGGAAATGTGTGTGTATGCATGTGTGAGTGTGTGTGTATGTGTGCATGTGGTGAAACCATACAGCCGGTGAATGTCTGGTGAGGAGAAGGCGTGGCTGTAGGACTGGCAGAGAGCAAGGCTCAATCTGCCCGCTGGAATTAATAAGCCATAATCAAAACCCTACAGCCACAGGTCATGGACAGGGTTGAGAATAACCCCGAACATGACAATATCAGCCCATAAATTACCCACTGGCCCCTCAAATTAATTTCCATTGTTTAATTTGATAGTTCATGTTTAGAAATATTACCTACTCAATAGAATACAGCTGTTAATGCTATATTGAGGTTCATCATTTGGTTTGGAAGTCCCCCAGCTGTTGGGGGGCCATAGCATTTGTGTACTTCGCCCTAAGGAGGAAATGGCTATGGCTTCAGGTACAGTGGGGTAAAAAAGTATTTAGTCAGCCACCAATTGTGCAAGTTCTCCCACTTAAAAGATGAGAGAGGTCTCCAGTTTTCATCATAGGTATACCTCAACTATAAGAGACAAAATAAAAAAAAATCCAGAAAATCACATTGAAGGATTTTTAATGAATTAATTGGTAAATTCCTCGATAAAATAAGTATTTGGTCAATAACAAAAGTTCATCTCAGTACTTTGTTATATACACTTTGTTGGCAATGACAGAGGTCAAACGTTTTCTGTAAGTTTTCACAAGGTTTTCACACACTGTTGCTGGTATTTTGGCCCATTCCTCCATGCAAATCTCATCCAGAGCAGTGACGTTTTGGGGCTGTCGCTGGGCAACACAGACTTTCAACTCCCTCCAAAGATTTTCTATGGGGTTGAGATCTGGAGACTGGCTAGGCCACTCCAGGACCTTGAAATGCTTCTTACGAAGGCACTCCTTCGTTGTGTGTTTGGGATCATTGTCATGCTGAAAGACCCAGCCACGTTTCATCTTCAATGCCCTTGCTGGTGGAAGGAGGTTTTCACTCAAAATCTCACGATACATGGCCCCATTCATTCTTTCCTTTACATGGATCAGTCGTCCTGGTCCCTTTGCAGAAAAACAGCCCCAAAGTATGATGTTTCCACCCCCATGCTTCACAGTAGGTATGGTGTTCTTTCTCCTCCAAACACGACAAGTTGAGTTTTTACCAAAAAGTTCTATTTTGTTTTCATCTGACCATATGACATTCTCCCAGTCCTCTTCTGGATCATCCAAATGCTCTCTAGCAGACTTCAGACGGGCCTGGACATGTACTGGCTTAAGCAGGGGGACACGTCTGGCACTGCAGGATTTGAGTCCCTGGCGGCGTAGTGTGTTCCGGTTCAGGTTCAGGTTACTTTATTTGTACCCGTAGGTAGATTTGTTTTGCAGTCTGGTGACATCCATATTTACAAGCCACAAATTACATTCAACATAGACACAAACACAGGCACATATGAAGCTGACTATAAACATGATAAGAATACTCAAGGCTCCATCAATCAGGGTATAAAAAGACAAAGAGATTGGAGAAAAACCAGAGGTAAGAGAGAAGGGTCATATTAAAAGTTAAAAACTAGTTGTCACGCCTCGCCGCTCATCAGCGGCGCCAGCTGCACGCACACCTGCGCCTCGTCAGCGGCGAGGGATTTAAGCCGCCTCGCCCTGGGCTTCGGCCTGAAGCCGTCTGTTCTCATCGGCTACTCTTGCTGCAAGGAATCCCCTTCAAGAAGCAAGATCGCAAGTAAGCATCCTTACCTTCTTCTTCCAGTTATCCTCCCCTGTGCACAGGTGGATTTCCCGGCGGCGGACTACGTTCCCCAGCCATCTCCTCCTCGCTGCTGCTTCAGGCGCTCCGGGTTGCTGTCTACCGGGCTACGCCCTTGCTACGCCAGTCACCTGCCCGAACCAAGTAAGCCAGTAGCCATTATCTCATCTCCTGTGTTGGTGTGGTGCCTGTTACCCTTCTCCCTCTGCTTCTCCCATAGGGTTGTCCGGCTGTACGGTTTCCTGTCCCCGTGCCTGACGCAGACGCCACCACCAATACATTACCATCTCACATACACGCACTCATACACACTTGTTGTTAATAAAGCTATTGAATCTACCCTGAACCTGCGTGCGTGTCTCCTGAGCTGTGCATTATGTCACTAGTCAAAGAGGTTAAAAACTCAAAGGTCTAAAACCCAATAAAATATCAACTCTTTGACAGCAGCAGGGACAAAGCTGTTTTTGTAGTGCTGGATTCTACTTTTTGGGAAAGCAAACCTCCGTCTTGAGGGAAGAAGTTGAAAGTGGAAGTACAAAGGGTGGGAGTCATCATTTAAAATGGAGGTAGCCATCCTCTGTACTTGTCTGGTGTACAGGGATGTCAGGCTCAGCTGTGGCTCACCAAGCAAACGACTGGACCATCTAACTACCTGATCCAAGGATTTCCTCTGTTTCAGTTTTATCTGACCAAACCATGACACTAAAGAAAAGGATAAAGCAGATTCAATAAAAGCCCGATTAAACATTGTCATTATGGTTGGGTCAACTTGAAAGAGTGCAAGTTTTCTCAAGCAATGCAAATGTTGCTGACCCTTTTTGCACACCCTTTCACAGTTCTCTTCAAAGTTTAAATTACTATCAATAATCGTCCCAAGATATTTGTAGGATTGTACACATTCGGTGGTCTGGCCTTTTAGTACGGTGACTTCGTGCCTGGGATTTTTCCTCCTAAAGTCAATAATCATGTCTTTAGTTTTCGTCGTATTCAGCTGCAGGTAGGAATCCTCACACCAGTGAACAAAATCATCAACTACTGGGCCGTGGCCACTCTCACCATCCTGGAGGAGACTGACAATAACTGAGTCATCAGCATACTTTATTATGTGTCTGTTGTCATGTCTGCTCCGATGCCTTTCACAGACGAGACTGAGTTTATTTCTCAGGATAGGTTTATTGAAGGGTTACATCCTCTATCAATCACAGAATCTCGAAAAGAGAGAGAACAATCGTCCTTCACAGTTCTTATACTCTCCCCAAGTCACACACCCCCAACCTACAGTCCTTTAGCAAACATACAGCCCCCGAGACTCCTTGGCGTCCCCATTGTCTCTTATCCTTCTAGCCTCCGGGGGTCCTGCTGGGACATTCTCTCCAACTTCCCATCTCCTGCCAGACCAACTTCACACCTCCCGTAGGTCTCTGCAGGGTCAGGTCCTCTTTGTCCATTAAGACGTGAAGCCTCCAAAATATGCACCGTCATGCCTACTAGGTATATGTGGGAAATATGGATACAATATATGCGCCCTAAACATGCGCCATATAACCCCCCCCCAAACGTCTAAATAAGGACAAGGTACACCCCAATATGCAAAGAATCATCTCATATCACACAGAACAGAAAATGGCACAACATATCACACTTCCGATTGCTTGGGCTTCAACTTCCTGCCATATCTGCTGTAAGCAGGTTTCGATCTGACTGTAGCCGTTTCTTGCATCTGTGGATTAGAGTCGTTAGTACATCCTTGTGAAGGCTTAGAACAGTGTCTCCCCGGCGGCCTGCCGCGACGGGGGGCCCTGGCTAACTGCACTTGTTCATCAGCCAAAACAAAAGCGGGTTTGAGTCTGTTAATGCAGACTAATTCCCTCCTGTCACCCAAATCGAGCAAAAAATGTTTTTCCCCAGTTTCCAACACTCTGAACGGTCCATCATAAGACGGTCTTAAACCTGGCCTCTGAGCGTCGTGTCTGACAAAGACAAATTCTGCGTTCTTTAAGGTCTTAGACACAAAAACGCGTGGGAAACTGTGATGAACTGGGCCGGGGAGGGTGTTTGATCCCGTGTCGCTCTGCAGCAGGTGAGCGGGTGGGCGATTTGGTGTGGGGTTCTCTGGAAGGAATTCGCCCGGTAACCGGAGGGGTTGGGCGAAAACTAGCTCAGCCGGAGAGGCTTGCAAATCTTCCTTAGGTGCTGAACGCAACCCTAATAAAACCCATGGAAGTTTATCAACCCAATTTGTGTCCATGAGAGCCGCTCTGAGGGCTGCTTTCAACGACCGGTGAAAGCGTTCGCACAAACCGTTGGCCTGGGGGTTATAAGCGGTAGTGCGGTGAATTTTCACCCCCAGACTGAGTGCCATGGATGACCAGAGCTCAGAAACGAATTGGGGACCCCTGTCAGACGTTATGTTTGACGGGACTCTAAAACGCGCGACCCAAGCCATTAAAAACGCGCACGCAACGTCTGCTGCTGTAGTTGACGCCAGGGGGACCGCTTCTGGCCAGCACGTGGTGCGGTCCACCATGGTTAGAAGGTGTGTGAACCCCTGCGACAGCGGGAGGGGTCCCACCAAGTCGATATGCACGTGGTCGAAGCGTTTGGCCGGGATGTGAAAAGGTTCTAAGGGGGCCCGCGTGTGCTTGTGTATCTTTGCTCTTTGACACGCTGCGCAGGCTGCGGCCCATTCTCTGACCTGTTTACGCAGCCCCGGCCAAACGAATTTTTCTCCCACCATTTTGATCGATGCGCGAACCCCCGGATGTGCCAGCGAATGGATTAAATCAAAAACGCGGCGGCGCCACGCAGCTGGGACCACGGGGCGGGGGCGCCCCGTGGAGACATCGCAGATTAGAGGGGGCACACCTATCTGCTGCACCCTGTGCTCCAGCCTTAGCCCTGTTGGCCCAGACTGGAGCGCGTGCACATCCGCATCACTAACCTGCTCGGCGGCCATGGCTGCATAATCTAAGCCCACGCAGACCAGGGCTGCGAGTGGTTCCACGCCGCAAGCCTGGCCCGCGTCCACGGCCACCGTGCCTGCCCCCTGGGGGCCTGGCGTTGCAACTGCGCGTGAGAGACAATCTGCCACTACATTGTGTTTACCCGCCACGTGTTGAATGTCGGTGGTAAACTCCGAAATCGCGGCCAGCTGTCTCTGCTGTCGGCCCGACCAAGGCTCTGAAATCTTGGCCATTGCAAATGTTAATGGTTTGTGGTCTACAAACGCGGTGAAACGGCGCCCTTCCAGCCAGAACTGGAAGTGGCGGATGGCCAAATGCAGGGCTAAAAGTTCCCTATCGAACGCGCTGTATTTCCGCTCGTTATCGCGCAATGTTTTGCTGAAAAACGCAAGCGGTTGCCAGCTCCCTGCTACCAGTTGCTCGACAACTGCCCCAACTGCTACGTCGGAAGCGTCCGTGGTTAGCGCCATGCGAGCTGTTGGCACCGGGTGTGCCAATAACACAGCGTTCGCCAGGGCCGACTTGACCTGGGAGAAAGCGTGCTCCCGTTCCGGGGACCACTCGACCTTATTTGCAGGTTTTTGCTTCTTTAGTGCCGCGTACAGTGGGTGCATGAGCTGTGCCACGCTGGGGAGGAAACGGTTATAAAAATTGACCATCCCCAAAAATTCTTGCAATGCTTTAACTGTCTGCGGTTGGGGAAACTCCGTTATCGCGCGTACTTTATCGGGCAGCAGGACCGCTCCTTCTGGAGAAACGCAGTGTCCCAAAAAATCGATTTGCACTACCCCGAACTGGCATTTGGCTGGGTTAATTATTAACCCATGCTCTGTCAGCCTCTGAAAAACCGCTGTGAGGTGGCGTTCGTGTTCGTCTTCGGATGTGCTGGCTACTAAAATATCATCCAAATAGACAAACACGAAAGGGAGGCCGCGCAACACCGCATCCATCATACGTTGGAACGTCCGTGCGGCGCCCTTGAGGCCAAAAGGCATGCGCAAAAATTCGAAAAGCCCAAAGGGGGTTATTACTGCCGTTTTGGGTATGTCTTGAGCGCGGACTGGGACTTGGTGATAACCGCGCACCAAATCTCTTTTGGAAAAGATGTGCGCCCCCGCCAAACGTGCCGAAAAATCCTGGATGTGCGGAATCGGGTAGTGGTCATGTGCTGAAGCATTATTTAACCTGCGGAAATCACCGCAAGGCCGCCACGAGCCGTCGGCCTTAGGAACCATGTGCAGCGGTGAAGACCAGGGGCTGTTAGAGCGCCTAATGATGCCCAGTTTTTCCAAGTTGGCGAATTCCTCACGCGCGATGGCCAGTTTAGCTGGGTCCAAGCGCTGAGCTTTTGCAAAA
The DNA here is from genome assembly GCA_020510985.1 of Pholidichthys leucotaenia. Classification (NCBI taxonomy): domain Eukaryota; kingdom Metazoa; phylum Chordata; class Actinopteri; order Cichliformes; family Pholidichthyidae; genus Pholidichthys; species Pholidichthys leucotaenia. Next base: position 220,596,218 of record CM035843.1, read on the forward strand.
ACAGGGGGGCCAGAGGTAGTTATGAAGTGCTCGACCCCGTGTTTGGCTACTGACGCTGAAAATGATGGGACCGGGAGTGCTGGGAACTGATTGAGTAGTGCATGAAACTTACCACCCTCAGCTGTGACATTGGGATGTGCAGAAGGCGGGGCCACCCGAGCTGTACAGGAGTTAGAGTGGAAAGACAGTGCATTTACCATACGTCTATTAGTGAGATCAATTAATAAACCATTTGAGCACAAAAAATCAGCACCTAGCATGTTATTGCTAACTGCAGCTACGACGAAAGTCCACTCAAAGGTGCGACCGTGGAAGGATAGGAGGAGCGTCTTCTCCCCATAGGTTTTGATCGTCGAGCCGTTTGCCGCTAGCACCAGGGGTCCGCTGGAAGGCACCGGCAGGTCCGCGTAGGAAGGCTTGACGAAACTCAGCTGGGAGCCTGTGTCCACCAGGAAATCCTTCCCTGAATTCGCATCCGTCACGAAAAGCAGCTTGTTCTTCGCGCCGAGAGCAGCAGCTGCTACTGACTCTCGGTCTTGGCGTTTCCCTGGCGCTTGTATCGGCACGGTGGGATGCATCTGCGCGCCCTCTTGGCGAAGCGTCGATGGTAAAAGCAGAGGGTGCTGTCCGCTCCGCTTCTCCTGGTCTCTGCCGCTGCTGACGTCAGTGGGTCCAGTGCTGCGGCCTCTGGTCTCCCCTCGTCTCGCGGGGATGCGTTCAGCTCCGTTGCTGCCGTCATGGCTGCGTGTCGTCTATGGGCGTCGATGAGCCGCTGTGCTTCCTGGCCCAGCCCGTGGTAGTCACGGTTGTTGAGCAGCTGTGAGCTGGCCAGGGTGACTATCACCGGTGGCAGTAGTGTTCTGAGGAAGAGGTGGGCGAAGATAAAATTGTCGTCGTCTTCGCCTTTCAGGTTCATCATCCTCGCCATCAGATCCGCTGGCCTGTCTGCTTCGCCTTCTGTTAGCGCCAGAAGCTTCTCTGCTCACTCTCCCTGCGAGGGGGTGAAAGCACGAATGAGGGCGGCTTTCAGTGCACCATACTTGTCGTCCTGAGGCGGGTGGTTGGTCAGGCTCTCCACCCGCTGCACTGTGAGGCTGTCCAGCTTCGCGACGACATGGTAGAACCTCGTTGCGTCCGCTGAAATTCCCCGAAGGTGGAACTGCGCCTCTACAGTGGTAAACCAGGAGCGCGGGTTATGTTGCCAGAAATCGGGCAGCTGTAGTGTGGTAGCTGCGTTAACCCGGTTGGCTCCTGAAGAGTCCGGTGTGGGAAGATCGTCGCCACCGGCCATAATTTGTCGTAGGTCACCAGTGTAGAGGATGCCTTTCACAGACGAGACTGAGTTTATTTCTCAGGATAGGTTTATTGAAGGGTTACATCCTCTATCAATCACAGAATCTCGAAAAGAGAGAGAACAATCGTCCTTCACAGTTCTTATACTCTCCCCAAGTCACACCCCCCCAACCTACAGTCCTTTAGCAAACATACAGCCCCCGAGACTCCTTGGCGTCCCCATTGTCTCTTATCCTTCTAGCCTCCGGGGGTCCTGCTGGGACATTCTCTCCAACTTCCCATCTCCTGCCAGACCAACTTCACACCTCCCGTAGGTCTCTGCAGGGTCAGGTCCTCTTTGTCCATTAAGACGTGAAGCCTCCAAAATATGCACCGTCATGCCTACTAGGTATATGTGGGAAATATGGATACAATATATGCGCCCTAAACATGTGCCATAGTCTGGCCTTTTAGTACGGTGACTTTGTGCCTGGGATTTTTCCTCCTAAAGTCAATAATCATGTCTTTAGTTTTTGTCGTATTCAGCTGCAGGTAGGAATCCTCACACTAGTGAACAAAATCATCAACTACTGGGCCGTGGCCACTCTCACCATCCTGGAGGAGACTGACAATAACTGAGTCATCAGCATACTTTATTATGTGTCTGTTGTCATGTCTGCCCCGACACATGTTTGTGTACAGGATGAAGGTTTCTGATGTAGCCTTTGTTACTTTGGTCCCAGCTCTCTGCAGGTCATTCACTAGGTCCCCCCATGTGGTTCTGGGATTTTTGATCACCGTTCTCGTGATAATTTTGACCCCACGGGGTGAGATCTTGCGTGGAGCCCCAGATCGAGGGAGATTATCAGTGGTCTTGTATGTCTTCGATTTTCTAATAATTGCTTCCACAGTTGATTTCTTCACACCAAGCTGCTTACCTATTGCAGAGTCAGTCTTCCCAGCCTGGTGCAGGACTACAATTTTGTTTCTGGTGTCCTTTGACAGCTCTTTGGTCTTGGCCATAGTGGAGTTTGGAGTCTGACTGTTTGAGGTTGTGGACAGGTGTCTTTTATACTGATAACAAGTTCAAACAGGTGCCATTAATACAGGTAATGAGTGGAGGACAGAGGAGCCTCTTAAAGAAGAAGTTACAGGTCTGTGAGAGCCAGAAATCTTGCTTGTTTGTAGGTGACCAAATATTTATTTTACTGAGGAATTTACCAATTAAAAATCCTTCAATGTGATTTTCTGGATTTTTTTTCTCATTTTGTCTCTCATAGTTGAGGTATACTTATGAAGAAAATTGGAGACCTCTCTTATCTTTTAAGTGGGAGAATTTGCACAATTGGTGGCTGACTACTTACTTTTTTGCCCCACTGTATATCTGAATGAAGCAAATTTTTGATCATTTCTAGTATTGCCAGTGAATTTGCAACTAAGTGCCAATTTAACCAACACATCAAAATTTGAGGATATGGTCCTTAGACTGCATTATGCTACATCCCCTATTGTCTCAACCAGGTGACTGTGGAAAAACGCATTAGGGTTTTTCCTAACCAGAAGCCTTGAATGACAAAAGAAGTCCAGGCACTCCTCAGAGCCCGTGATACAGCCTTCAGATCAGGGGATACAGATCTGTATAGCACCGCCCGGGCTAATCTGAAGAAAGCCATTACGGAGGCTGAACAGGCCTATAAGAGGAAAATTGAGGACCATTTTTCTGATAATGATTCGAGACGAGTATGGCAAGGCTTTCACCATATCACAAACTATAAGGGCAGCAGCATCATTTCCAGTGACATCAGCGCCTCACTGGCAGAAGAACTGAACTGCTTTTTTGCACGGTTTGAGGCAAATATACCTCTCCTGGACCCACTGACGTTATTGAATGCCAGCTCTGATGTGCTTACCCTGCAGGATCATGAGGTGAGATAGACACTGAGAGCAGTTCACCTGAGAAAGGCTACTGGTCCCGATGGAGTGCCAGGAAAGGTGCTCAGAGCATGTGCAGATCAGCTATGCTCTGACTGACATTTTTAATTTGTCTTTCAAGGCAGCCTTTGTTCCAGTGTTTAAAATCTGCAGCCATTATTCCTGTGTCTAAAAAACATATTATCAGCAGTTTGAATGACTATCGACTAGTAGCATTAACACCCATTATTACAGTATGAAGTGCTTTGAGAAAATGGTATTGAAACATCTTTTGCCTAGTCTCCCCCCAGACTTTGATTGGTACCAGTTTGCCTACAGGCGGAGAAGATCCACTGAAGATGCTATTGCTATAGCTCTCCACTCGGCATTCAGCCATTTAGAAGACAAGGGGAGCTATGTAAGAATGTTGTTTGTGGACTATAGCTTGGCATTTAATACAATTATTCCCAACATTCTCATCACTAAATTGCTTCAGCTTGATCTGCCTACTCACACTTGCAGCTGGATTAAGGACTTCCTAACAAACCGAACACAGACTGTTAGACTTGGACCCCATTCCTCCTCTACAGTCATGCTTAACACAGGCTCGCCACAGGGCTGTGTGTTGAGCCCCACTTTGTATTCATTGTACACATATGACTGCATACCTGTTCATCCCACAAATAGTGAAGTTTGCAGATGACACAACAGTAGTGGGGCTCATATCAGGAGGAGATGAGTCTGCATACAGAGATGAGGTCCAGAAACTGGTGAGATGGTGCTCAGATAATAATCTGCTATTGAATACAAAAAAAACAAAAGAACTCATTGATTTTAGGAAGCATAGCAGTGAGCCACCTCCTCTATATATAGGCAAGAAGTGTGTGGAGAGGATGGAGGTTTTTAAGTTTCTGGGTGTTCATATTTTCCACAACCATACCTGGGCAGTTAACACCATAGCTACGATAAAAAAGGCTCAACAATGTTTACACTTTCTGAGGCTCCTCAAGAGGAATGGCCTGAATGCACAGTTGCTGGTTTTATTTTATCGCTCTGCTATTGAGAGCATTTTGTCATACGGCATCACGGTTTGGTATGAGGGCTGTTCAGCCGCAGACTGCAAAGCCTTCAAGAGAGTGATCGAGACTGCGTATTATTAAAGACTGCACTCATCCAGGTCATGATTTCTTTCACTTGTTGCCCTCAGGAAAGTGGTACAGATCCCATAAAACCCAGACTACCAGGTTTAATCATAGTTTTTTCCCAGCAGCAATACATATTTTGAATGGATTTACATAACGCGTACAGACTGCTGATGTTATTTTATGTTATTTTGTGGCAATAACCTTGTGTGTATAAGCTGGTCTTATTTATTTATCGCTCAGTATGTTTTTATTATTGCGATGTACATATTGTATTCAACTTTTTAGGTATTACTGTTTTAAGCATTATTTATTGTTGTAATTATGGGAATGTTAAATGCATGCCTGAACTGTGAGTGTGATAGTTTGTTTTAGGGAGCAGTATCTCAGTTTCATTGTATTGTTTCTTAGCAATGGCATGACAATAAAGGTGATTTGACTTTGACTTTGACTTTCACACGTGAACAAAATTGCTGGTACCCCTCTGTTAATGAAAGAAAAACCCACAATGGTCACAGAAATAACTTGAATCTGACAAAAGTGGTAATAAATAAAAATTCTATGAAAATCAACCAATGAAAATCAGACAATGCTTTTGAACTGTGGTTCAACAGAATTCTTTTAAAAAACAAACTCATGAAACAGGCCTGGACAAAAATGATGGTACCCTTAACTTAATATTTTGTTGCACAACCTTTTGAGGCAATCACTGCAATCAAACGATTTCTGTAACTGTCAATGAGACTTCTGCACCTCTCAGCAGGTATTATGGACCACTCCTCATGAGCAAACTGCTCCAGTTGTCTCAGGTTTGAAGGGTGCCTTCTCCAGATGGCATGTTTCAGCTCCTTCCACAGATGTTCAATAGGATTTAGATCAGGGCTCATAGAAGGCCACTTTAGAATAGTCCAATGTTTTGCTCTTAGCCATTCTTGGGTGTTTTTAGCTGCTTTGTGTTTTGGGTCATTATCCTGTTGCAAGACCCATGACTTGCGACTGAGACCAAGCTGTCTGATACTGGGCAGCACATGTCTCTCTCGAATACCTTGATAGTCTTGAGATTTCATTGTACCCTGCACAGATTCAAGACACCCTGTGCCAGATGCAGCAAAGCAGCCCCAGAACGTAACAGAACCTCCTCCATGTTTCACAGTAGGGACAGTGTTCTTTTCTTGGTATGCTTCATTTTTGCGTCTGTGAACATAGAGCTGATATGCCTTGCCAAAAAGTTCCAGTTTTGTCTTGTCTGTCCATAGGACATTCTCCCAGAAGCTTTGTGGCTTGTCAACATGCAGTTTGGCAAATTACAGTCTGGCTTTTTTAGGATTTGTTTTCAACAGTGGTGTCCTCCTTGGTCATCTCCCATGAAGTTCACTTTGGCTCAAACAATGATGGATGGTGCGATCTGACACTGATGTACCTTGACCTTGGAGTTCACTATGAATGTGTTTAGAGGTTGTTCTGGGCTCTTTTGTTACCATTCGTATTATCCGTCTCCTCCTGCGGCCACGTCCAGGGAGGTTGGCTACAGTCCCGTGGATCTTAAATTTCTGAATAATATGTGCAACTGTAGTCACAGGAACATCAAGCTGCTTGGAGACGGTCTTATAGCCTTTACCTTTAACATGCTTGTCTATAATTTTCTTTTTAATCTCCTGAGACAACTCTCTCCTTTGCTTCCTCTGGTCCATGTTTAGTGTGGTACACACTATGTCACCAAACAGCACAGTGACTACTTGTAACCCTTTAAATAGGCCGACTGACTGACTACAAGTTTGTAGACACCTGTGATGTTAATTAGAGGACACATCTTGGTTGAACATGTCCCTATGGTCACATTATTTTCAATCTTTTCTAGGGGTACCATCATTTTTGTCTAGGCCTGTTTCATGAGTTTGTTTTTTAAAGTAATTCTGTTGAACCACAATTCAAAAGCACTGTCTGATTTTCATTGGCTAATTTTCATAGAATTTTTATTTATTACCACTTTTGTCAGATTCAAGTTATTTCTGTGACCATTGTGGGTTTTTCTTTCATTAACAGAGGGGTACCAACAATTTTGTCCACAGGTGTAGAAAAAAGAAGGAATTGCCTTACCTCACTTTATTTAGGATAGGAGCTCATCTATAAACAAGTGAGTCTGGAATAGAGCAGATTATCACCAGACCAGATTGGAACAGTATGTCATGAATCTGGATGAGCTCTGCCCAGACAGCACAGCGACACTCCACCTACGTAGCTGCTCTGAATTTGGAAAGCAGCGGAATAGAGGTGCTATATTGCGTGGCCGTAGTTTGCTCATTGTGAAGACATAGCAGCTACATCGCTTACCTCTGCTAAGTTAAAATACGTAAACAATAAAATCATTTAAATGTTTAATGCTTTACATTTCTTCATGCTCTACATATCATCGATAGCATTGGAATACTGGAGCAATACCATTCCTTGAATGTTATATGCAAAAACAGGGCATTACAAAAGTTTGAAAAGTCAGCTGGTTAAAGTTGCGCTGCAATGTCTATCCTCTACAGACTCTATGTCCGGGAATGAAGCAAGATGTAGATTTCTCAGCGATGTCTACCCTCTTCAAATGCTACATCCGGAAAAGGAGCACGACATACATACTACCTTCCTCTGTCATGCCAACGTCGTTGTGAGGGAGAGTGCTGTCTGGGCTGCAATGTCTTGTCCTGTTTCAGTCTGCATGTTACTTAACTCTCTAATCAGGAGCCAGGGAGGTTAGTTGGTGGCAGCTGGTGAACTCCCATGCCAGCTGATTGTTTGCAGTCCCACACCTTGATGATGCCGCCATCAGTGTGTGAATGTATGTGTGAATGGGTGGATAGCAGGATCTGTAAAGCGCTTTGGTCATCTAGAGATGAGAATAAAAGCGTTATATAAGTGAATGCCATTTAACATTTACCATTTACCTTGTTAGGCTCACTCAGTGAGCGGATTGAGGCGGGACCATCACAACGGTAAACCTACTTGTTGTGATGTCCAGGGCTCTGTAAGAAATGTTTGCCTCAGTGTTTCTAACCTTCGCTCACCTTCACCTCTCTCTGTGTGTTCCAGGTTAAAACCTACTGCCTGTCAGCCTGACACAGGGTTCACTCACTGGCTCAGCATGCTCACCCAGCAAACTGCCCTGCTTCTAGCTGCGTACTGTCCTCATGGACAATCTCACCTGGATCAATTCTCTCTGAACCTCCCAAGTAACAACTCTGATCAATCTTTCACCATCTGAGCTTTGTGCTACAGGATCACCGACCTCTTCATTCTTCTCTCTGAGGATACTCACCTCCTGGACCGCCGGGCTCTGTTCACCTGTGTGCCCCAGGATCTCTGGCTTCCTCATGGATTTGGACTTGCTTTGCTCTGTGGACCTCTTGTTTTCTGTATTCCCTGCTTCAAGAAAACTCCCAAGTAAGGACCCATAACAATATTATTTCCCCTTAAAGAACTTAAACTTGGGACATTAGTGGCCTGTAACCAGTGGGTTGAAGACCCTCCCTGCTACTTGCTGCTAGAGGAATTGATAACATCATTGACATACAATTCCGGGGACTCAAAAATTTTTTAACTGGTTCCCACAGGAACCAGTTCTCAATTCCCATTCTTACACGACGTGCCAAGAAAGCCCCACCACAGCAGGAAAGTTTTGTCCTTTTCTTCTTAGAGTAGGTTCACACCATGGACCTGGGCCCGGATGAGAGTACACTTGCCCCTGAAAGTCTAGCCAGTTGATGATGCGACTGATTGATTCATCTTTATTATTGTTCTTGCTCAGGCACAGAATGATATTGGTAATGTAAAGCCAAACCTACAGACGAGTGGGTGAAGAAATTATCTTCTGACATGGTATGAGACAATTGTGCTTGATGTGAAAAGACTTTCCCTTCAGCCAAGGTCTTGATCAATTTCCTTACCACGTGAGTCTGGAGTCCTGTTGTTTCTATGCTTTAAAAATATAGATTGTTTTTGTCTACACTATAACCAACAAATCCAAAGTGAAGTGTTTTGGGTTTGTGCATATATTCCACTGCTGATTACTTGATTTTGCTCAGCTGCACTGATTAACCACCTGTCTCTGATCAGCCACAGCCTTTAGAAGTGGGTGTGTCCCCTTCCTCTCTTTGAGAATATTGGACTCTTCATGACAACAGTGTGTTGTGCTCTCAGCTATCTTGTGCCTACCTCTCCCTCCTTCTCCCAGTGTTGGAAACCGTAAGGACAAACATTTCAAAATCTCACCTTTTTCCTTTGCTTCCATATAAATGATAAAGACCTGTGTAGTTACGCCTCTGCCAGTTATATTGGGCAGCACGGTGGTGCAGTGGTTAGCACTGTTGCCTTAAAGCTAGAAGGTTCCTGGTTCGAATCCTCAGGTTGGCAGGGGTTGGAACCTTTCTGTGTGGAGTTTGCATGTTCTCCCTGTGCTGCGTGGGTTTACTCCAGGGGCTCCGGTTTCCTCCCGCAATCCAAAGACATGCATGTTAGGTTAATTGGCTGTTCTAAATTGTCCCTACATATTTGTTTCCTATAGGCCCTTAGAATAGAGGGTTAGTATTAGTGAAAGCGCTTTGAGTGGTCTTTGTGACTAGAAAAGTGCTATATAAGTGCAGGTTAGTTATATAGTGCTTTTTCTAGTGTCAAAGACCACTCAAAGTGCTTCACTAGTACTAACCCTCTATTCTAAGGAGACAATTTAGAATAACCAATTAACTTAACATGCATGTCTTTGAGGAAACTGGAGCACCTGGAATAAACCCACACGACACAGGGAGAACATGCAAATTCCACATATAAAGGTTCCCACCCTGCCAGCCAGGGGATTAAAACCTGGAACCTTCTAGCTGTCAGGCAACAGTGCTAACCACTGTACCACTGTGCTGCCAACAAATCTATTGGGACTATTATTACTTAATGTTTCCCTGGCAGACTTGGATCCCTACCTGGCGGAACTGCAAACTTGGAAATCCATCATCATACAGTATCATTAAGACCAAACTTCAACAACTGCAATTTCCTAACCTTCTAAGTCCTCGGGCCCGGGGCACTATTTCCTGCCTCACTCAGACTCCCAAGTTCCATCCATCCATCCATCTTCGACCGCTTAATCCTTTTCGGGTCACGGGGGGCTGGAGCCTATCCCAGCATCTTTGGGCGAGAGGCAGGGTACACCCTGGACAGATCGCCAGTCCATCACAGGGCAACTCCCAACTTACCAAAGCCAAATCTGGAAGAAACTTCACCAGATGAAAAATGGGACAATGTTACAGTATGAAAGCAATTGTGTCAACACAGTGTGATTAATACAACTACATGGTGATTGTACAATGGAGCCCAATGGCAAACATCACTCATAAGATTAAAATGCAAACTGACAGTGTACCGATTACACATTACTTCAGAAATAAGCCGAACACCATGTATATGTTTGCAGTTATCCCTCTATGCAGTGTGCACACAAAATTATAAAAAAAATATATTATTTTGGGCTATTAAAATAAGGGGTTTTGAAAACAGTTTTCAACTTGCAGACATGGTGCGCTGAAGTAATAGCATGAGAAAATAGACATTGCACTCTCACACCAGTACTCCCAGAGCTCCAACTGTCACCACTGGGCTTTCACACGGACTCTAAGCAGAACAGTGGGAGGAATAAAGTGCAATGAATGAAAGAGGTTGAAGCCATTTCAGAGACAGGGTTTCCATCACCTTCTTTCAGATCCAAAAATACACTCCCCCATCCCCATTCTTCCCATCTCACCTTTCCAACATGGAATACATTAGCCTGTTGAAGCAGGCTGTGAAAAATAATATACAGGGATAATGATGTTGCAGCATCACACCTGTCATGCGTCTTTAAATATAACAGTATTGTTTGGAGAAATGGGTTCCAGGGGAACAAGGTAGATGGAGGGTTTCTGTACTGTGGCTGGTTTTAGCAGGAGGATTGGAAACAAATTCAATTGAAAAAATTGTTGCATCGATAAGGTGTTCTTGATTGGATTCCTTGGACAGAAATGAGGTGAATGAGCCACATTAGAAAAAATGATAAGTGATTTTGTAAAGTAATGATGATGATGATGGATTAAGTCGTCGATGTTGACGAATCTTCCTTCCCCTGGTAATTATGATGGATGTTTGTGTCTGAGGTGGCTGACCAGACCGATGTGTGATGCACATGGCTTGAAGCAGATGGAACAGATGTGTTGGGTGGGTGGTGGTAGTGCTGATGGAGGTGATGATGGCTGTAGTGGTGGTGGTGAATGTTGATTCTGTGCAGCATCATATCTGGCATTGTGTCGGGCAATCAGCTAGGTTGTTCTTTCACTTTCGAAATGGCTGACACCTTTGTGGCAAATCTTACTCTATTGAGATTGGTTCTTAGCCTGTGTCTCCCATGTCATCGGGTTGATCTCGCATGACTTAAGAGTGGCCTTGAGGACATCCTTGTACCACTTCCGTTGATCACCTTGTGACCTCTGTCCCTCATCCAGTTGACCGACTAGCAGGGTCTTTGGGATACGCTCATCTCCCATCCTTGAGACATGTCCAGCCCAACACAGGCAGACACGTATGTTGAAAGACTCGATGCTGGTGATGTTGCATCTGCGGAGAATCTTTATGCTAGTCATCTTGTCCTTCCAGGTGACACCACATAGTTTTCTGAGGCATCTCATGTGAAACTGCTCAAGCTTCTTCACATGTGGATGGTATGTTGTCCATGTCCTTAAGTTATGCCACGTGCCGTCCTGCCTCAAATCCTCCACCATCATCCCTGTCCCCAAGAAGCCACGGATCACTGGACTTAATGACTACAGACCTGTAGCGCTCACCTCTGTAGTCATGAAGTCCTTTGAGCGCCTGGTCCTGTCCCACCTCAAGTCCATCACCACCCCTCTCCTGGACCCGCTGCAGTTTGCCTACCGAGCCAACAGGTCTGTAGACGATGCAGTCAACCTGGCCCTCCACTCCATCCTGCAGCACCTGGACTCCCCGGGAACCTACGCCAGGATCCTGTTTGTGGACTTCAGCTCCGCATTCAACACCATCCGCCCCGCTCTGCTCCGGGACAAGCTGTCCCTGCTCAACGTGCCTGACTCCCTCTGCAGGTGGATCATCGACTTCCTGACGGACCGGAGGCAGCATGTGCGGCTGGGAAAGACTGTCTCAGACTATACTAGCATCAGCACCGGATCACCCCAGGGCTGTGTACTTTCCCCCCTACTCTTCTCCCTTTACACCAACTCCTGCACCTCCAGCCACCAGTCTGTCAAGTTGATCAAGTTTGCGGACAACACCACCCTCATCGGGCTCATCTCCAACGGCGACGAGTCCGCCTACAGGAGAGAGGTGGCCCAGCTGGCGTCCTGGTGCAGCAATAACAACCTGCAGCTGAACGCTCTGAAGACAGTGGAGATGATTGTAGACTTCAGGAAAGTCACTACTCCTCTGCCCCCCCTCACTCTCTCAGGCTCTCCCATCACCACTGCTGATTCCTTCCGCTTCCTAGGCACTACCATCACCAGGGACCTCAAATGGGAGCTGACCATCAGCTCACTCATCAAAAAAGCCCAGCAGAGGATGTTCTTCCTGCGGCAGCTGAGGAAGCTCAAGCTACCCACCAAGATGTTAGTGCAGTTCTACACAGCCATCATCGAGTCCATCCTCACCACCTCCATAACCGTGTGGTACGCAGGAGCCACTGCCAGGGACAGACTAAGGCTGCAGCGCGTCGTGCGCACTGCTGAGAAGGTGATCGGCTGCAAGCTCCCATCTCTCCAGGATCTGTACATCTCCAGGACCCGGAGGCGTGCTGGCCGGATCATAGCCGATCCCTCACACCCTGGTCATGTACTGTTTGCCCCCCTCCCCTCTGGTAGAAGACTTCGGTCCATCCAGACTAAAACCTCCCGTCACATAAACAGCTTCTTCCCCTCTGCCATTAGACTGCTGAACACTAAGTGACTCTCGTGCACCATGTACAGCAGCTCAACCAGACTCATGTCAATCATCACTGTTTTCTTCCTGCATTACCGACTGCACTATATAGTTCTCCACAGTATCTGCTGCTGGCTAATATATATTTTAACTGTTGACCAGTATCACTTAATCTTATCCTACACTTTATTACATGTATAGTTTATTTCTCTTATCTTATCATGTTTAATGTTGCAGCATTGTACCGAGACAAATTCCTAGTTTGTGTACTACATGAACAATGGCAATAAACCTGATTCTGATTCTGATTCTGATTCTGATTCTGATGTCACCTCCTGGCTGTAGGGTGGCTGCTCTACCACTAGACCACCACTCTGGTCACAGTCTACATCTTCTTGTCATGATAACGCTTGCGTTGTTAGCATAGACTGGTAGTTAGCAAACATGCTACTCACACTCCAAGGCGTTTTCTGCAGCTCTGGACACATTGATAGCTACACATTAAGGTGAAACTAGGAAAGACTCCTTCATATTAATCAGTGAACTAGTTTAGTGAGGCTAGAACATTATGCAGGTCTTCATTAAAAAGGACATTTGTACTTCTCAACAGCCACGATGATTTTCAGGTGGCATTGGTTTCCCATTTTTTCCCCCTAAACTCTGTTGCATCCTCTCTGAAAATAACTGGTAAGTTTCTCCATGTTTTTGACTATTTTAAAGTGATTATTTATGCCACTAACTGCCTTCTCCAAGTGCTAATTTTCACTCTTATCAGCTGCCTTAATTTTCTGTGTTTGGTCTGAAAATTTCTTTCACACTCTAAATGAAATGGACTAAGGTTCAGTTTGATCTGGATTGAGACCACTTCTTCTTGCTGGACCACATTTTTGCTCTTTGGTACGGGGTCGTGGTTCAGAGGAACATTGACAACTAAAATTTTTGGTCCAAACCAAATTGAAAAGTCCAAAGGTCTAGACCAAACGGGTTAGGTCTGAAGACACCCTTAGATACTGCAACCTACTGGCATATAGTTAATGACGGCCAGAGAGCCTACACAAGAGGTTTATATAAGCATTAAATCACGACAAATAAGATCAAGTAGAAATAGTACAGCGTGGGACCAGCATTTATAACCTTGGTGGCCCCGGTGAGTTGCTCCAGGTGATGATCCTCCCATGTCAGCCAGGTGGCAGTGACAGTGGACAAGGATTGCTTCCAAGATCTTGGAAAAGGCATCACAGCGTTAAGTGTTTATAGCTTCTCATCGCTACTGTCTGGTGTTGGTAAGACGGCTTCTTTTGATTCTGACAGCAAAGTCCAAACTTCCATCTTTGTACAGTCAATTTAAATTCAACTCCATGTTTCCTCAAGGCTGAAATGCTCTTATTCCTCAAAGAGGAGCAAAAATATCTCTTCTACTTTGGTCCAAAAGACAAGCCTCTATCAACAATGAGTAAAGGCTCCTCTCTTCTTTGTCTGAACATGTCACAATTAAATATGTCATCACCAGTGCATCTGTGGGACTGCTCTATCAGGGCTAAATCTTTCATGCCGGCATTTGTCATGGAGCTGGATTTTTTTTTAAAAGCCGTGCAATTACTTTCAATAAAAATCACAATGAGAAATAAACCTTCACTTGGTCTAAATCTCATTTATGTGAGTTCTTACAGAGCAGGTGATGAAGCTGACCACGGCGGGATCGGTGTTGATGTGAGTGCCGCCGTTTGACTCGACACCATTATCGCCCATATCCTCTTCCTCTGACAAGGTTGGCCTCATTTGTCACTTTACATACGAGGATGGTGTTTGGAGCTTCTTTTTTTCTAATATACATATATTGTAATGTGCATAACCTGAGCAAAAACCAGAGGCATGTACACTCAGAAAATGGAAGAACGGCAAAGGTCACGAACATCCACCAATTACCGCCACTCATTACAACATTACAATGAGCAGAGAGCGAGCTGGTGGTGAAGTCATGATATTAGGTGGGTAAATAATCGGCTCCTCTAACCCCATCTTCCTCCGACCAGAGGAGGAGCCGGGGCGCCCGCATTGTCCCCACGTCACCTCTGTTTTTTTCCTTCACTCCGCTCTCCTCTCTCATTTATTTCAATTTGTCATGCTTTGCTCGCCTCCCTCTGTGCAGGAGGGTGCAGAAGAGGAGAAGTGAAGAGAGATGGGCAGAGAAATTGGTATCTGCACACTTGCCATAATGAAACATTTAGATGCAGGCGCAGCCATGCCGCCGCATTAATGGCTCGCGATGAAAGAGTTGAGAGTACAGCGACGTGGGAGGAGGAGGGGAGGAAGGGGATTGGGCAGTTCTACACCCTAATGACCCTCAAATCCGGGTCAGACAGGAGTACCTCCCCATAATCAGTGCTGTCACCTTTCCTCACCGAGCCACCATCACTGCCTTTTTTTTTTTGGTGGTGTGAGTCTCCCCATCATTCATCTCCAGGGGAAATCTCACCCGTCATATTTTCCCCTCAACTGGAATGAATATTGACATTTTTCATCTCAACCCTGATTAGACTGTTAGCAAACTTCCTTTAAATTGTTCCCGAGTTTAAGGCATCCGCCAGCAGCCCAGAGAGATAAAGCGGTTGAGATATTACCTGGAAATGATGACTGACTCAATGATGGGCCTGGACGGAGGGAAGAAAAGGAAAATGAACTCTTCATCATTTGCTTAACAGCCGTCGTTGAGATCAAAAGGTGTTAAAACTTTGTGGAATTGTTTGCTGAAGTCTGAAGTCATCATCCCATGAGAGGTACAGAGGCCTTTTGCTGCTCCTTTTCACAGCTCAGATGCTTTTAAAAGGCTACCTATTAATGTAACACTGAAGCTATTTTTAAAGGGCTTTATCATGTTTGGAAATCTGTTAACTTTCCAGTCTGTTTATGAAAAAGAGCACGTGCCTTCAACACCTATCACATCAGATCTGTCATCTAATGTGTGCCAGTGCTGCTTCAGGGGGTTTTGTGCTGCTACTTATTTGAGCCGAGTAATCAAGTATGACACACAGAGGTATACAGTGGGCGAGATCACACTCGTCATATACATGTACTGTAAAGGAAAAGTAGCACTGGAATTTTCAAGGTTTAATGTATAAAGAAATACCAGCAGTATGATATGATACGATACAATTTTATTGTCAGTTATTACTGACATTTGTTTTGCAGTTCATAGGACACTCCGTTTTCAAACATGCAAAAATGAATAGATTGGACACAGTGTTCATTTAATGTGGTGTTTATCTGCACAAGAGTAGGTACATTATAATGAATTCCTAGATGGGTCTTCAAGTGAAATAAAAATGGATATGTGCTTATTGTAAACCATGGAGGGATATTTCATTTCACTTTTTTTGGTGGGGGGGCATCAAACAACATTTTTTCAGATGTAAATATTGAGGTGCTGAGATTTTCTCAGAAGCAGCAATTGTTTCTGTTTATACTCCTTCACACTTCATATTCCTTCAGCTCCCTCCCCCATTCCCCCCTGCAAGGTTCAGCATAAGTAAGACAGTATAAATAAATAATTAAAGTTATTATGCAGTAAAATGAGCCTATAAATACTATTTACAGTATATACAGTATACAATGGGGAAAATAAGTATTGAACAGGTCAACATTTTTCTCATTAATGTCACGCCGCGCCATTCATCAGCGGCGCCACCTGCTCACGCACCTGCTACTCGTCAGCGGCGAAGGATAAAAGCCGCCTCGCCCTGAGCGTCGGCCTGAAGCCGTAGACTTCATTTCCTTGTATGGACTTCTACCACATTCTCTTCAGCATCCTCATCTCCGGTAAGAAGTTCACTTACCTCATCTCTCCAGTCTGCTCCCCTGTGCACAGGTGGATTCCTCGGCGGCGGACAATCCCGTCCCTCGTCTCTCCTCGCTGCTGCACCGAGCCCTGCAGGTGGCTGTCTCCCGGGCTTCCATCCTTGAAGCGCCAGTCATCTGCCAAAACAAGTAAGCTTCTCTCCCTCGCCTATTCTCCTCCCGTGTTGGTGTGTGCTCATCACCCTGTGTCTGATTTCTCCCATAGGGTTGCCGGCTGAACGGTCTCCTGCCTCTGGGTCCGAAGCAGACGCCACCACCAACACATTAACATTCCGCAGACACGCACCCAAACATCCCTGTTGTTAATAAACAGTTTGAACTACTCTGAGCCTGTGTGTGTGCGTCTCCCAAGCCGAACGTTATGTCAGTACGGCTTCAGCAGAGCGGCTCGGCGGACGGCGGGCTCGCACACCGGTTTACCATCCTCGAGGCTCGGGTGGATCAGATTGTTTATCAGCAACAGGTGGTTCTTCATCAATTATTAGAACTGACTAACCGATTGAACCGCTTGGACCCCCAACAGCCGTTCCTCCCGACTCACCAGGGTGGCGCGGCTCCTGCTGTTCCAGCGGCCGTCCAGCCGGCTCCAGTGGCACCGGTTCGGCTCACGCCGATTCCGACCCCCGCCCGCTTTAGCGGTAAGCTCGGCGGAGCGCGGGGGTTTATTATGCAGTGTGAGTCCGTGTTCCACCGTGTGCCCGGAGATTTTCCCTCGGATCACAGCCGAATTGGTTACATAGGGAATCTTCTGGAGGGGCGTGCGTTAACCTGGACCTACGCCGTAATGGCGAGGCCCAGTTATGCCACCCTCACCTATGACCAATTCGTGAGGCGCTTTCTGGAGGTCTTTGACCACTCACAAACCGAAACGGTCCAGGTCGATCGGCTTCTCGCTCTCCAGCAGGGAAGCCGGTCGGCAGCGGACCACTCGGTCGACTTCCGGGTAGCGGCGGAGGAATTGGGCTGGGAGGAACGCTCCCTCTGTGGCCTGTTCCTCCGCAGCCTCAATAGTGATCTGAGGGATGAACTGGCTGGTCGGGATATCCCTGGGACGCTAGCGGAGCTGACATCCTTAGCGATAAGTTTGGATAACAGGCTGCGCGAGCGCTCCTCGGGGCGGAGGTCTTCTTCTTCTCGCCCTCGTGGAGCCTCGCCGCACCTGTTCCAAGCTCGCCCCCTGGCGGCGCCGCCAGCATCGCGCCCCGAGGAGTCGGAGCCGATGGTGACGGGCTGGACTAAACTTTCCCCTGTGGAGAAACAACGCCGCCGTGAGTTGGGCCTCTGCATGTATTGCGGAGGCGACCAACACACCGTGGAGCGTTGTCCACGGAAAGCCAGTCGGTGGGGTCCGCGAGTCACTGTTGGAAGCCTCGCGGATGTCAATCGGTTAGGATCACCTTCTCAATTGAAGCTGCCCATCCGTTTCTGCCATAACCCTACTGGGCACCTCACCCACGCACTGGTGGATTCGGGCGCAGAAGGCAGCTTCATTTCACAAAGCCTGGCAACCCGATTGGGCATCCGCTGCCAGGCACTCAACACTCCCATCTCCCTAATCCACCTCTCCCGTGCCACCCTCGGGAGAGTGACGCATCAAACTGTTCCCCTACCGGTCATCATCTCGGGAAACCACCGGGAGGAAATGACCTTTTACGTCCTTCCCAACTCTGTGTCGCCCGTCATCCTGGGGTATCCCTGGCTCCGCCTTCACAATCCGGTCCTGGATTGGAAATCAGCTGGGATCTCGGCATGGAGTACGTTCTGTATGGGCACCTGCCTTCAGTCCGCTGCCTGCTCTCCGTCCGCTCCTCCCCCTGCTACGGACGCTGCACCCCCGGACCTGTCTCTGGTGCCCCCAGAATTTCACGACCTGGGTATAGTGTTCAGCAAAGCGAAAGCTATGTCTCTTCCCCCTCATCGGCCCTATGACTGCGCCATCAACCTCCGCCAGGGGGCTCCCTTACCTTCTGGTCGCCTTTACAGCCTGTCTGCGCCGGAGAAGGAGACGATGAACGCCTACCTGAAGGAATCATTAAGTGCTGGGATTATCCGCCCATCATCGTCACCCGTGGGGGCAGGGTTCTTCTTCGTGGGGAAAAAGGATGGGTCCCTCCGCCCTTGTATCGACTACCGGGCCCTCAACAATATCACGGAGAGGGACCGTTACACCCTGCCTCTCATGGACACTGCCTTCCACTCCCTCCAGGGGGCGACCTGGTTCACCAAGCTGGACCTACGCAGCGCTTACCACCTCGTCCGGATCCGGGAGGGAGATGAGTGGAAAACGGCCTTCCGTACCCCGAACGGCCACTTTGAATATCTGGTGATGCCGTTCGGGTTGACCAACGCTCCTGCAGTCTTCCAGCGCCTCATTAATGACGTCCTCCGGGACTTCATTGGCCTTTTCGTGTTCGTCTACCTGGACGATATTCTCATCTTCTCCAAGTCCAGGGATGAGCACCAGGTCCACGTGAGGCGGGTCCTCCAAAGGCTGCTGGAGAATCGTCTGTACGTTAAGGCGGAAAAGTGTGAATTTTACGCCAGGAGTACATCCTTCCTGGGGTTCATCATCGCCCACGATAAGGTGCTCCCCGACCCAGAGAAGGTAAAGGCGGTGGTGGAATGGCCCACACCTGCATCTCGGAAACAGGTGCAGCAATTTGTTGGCTTCGCCAATTTCTACCGCCGCTTTGTCCCCAACTTCAGTGCCATCGTGGGACCACTGACCCGCCTCACGTCCCCGAAGGTCCCGTTCCGGTGGACCGAAGAGGTCGCTGCCGCCTTTGAGGCGCTGAAGGCGGAATTCTCCTCCTCCCGGGTCCTTCGCCAGGTCGACCCCGCGCTGCAGTGCATTGTGGAGGTAGATGCCTCGGACACGGGAGTGGGAGCAGTGCTGTCCCAGCGGTCACCGGACGATGGCGCCAAGCGACCGTGCACCTTCTTCTCCCGGCGCTTGTCCCCGGCGGAGAGAAACTACGATGTGGGGGACAGAGAGCTCTTGGCCATCAAGCTCGCCCTGCAGGAGTGGCGCCACTGGTTGGAGGGGGCAAGCCTGCCGTTTGTGGTCCTCACGGACCACAAGAACCTGGAATACTTACGGTCTGCCAAGCGCCTGAACGCCCGCCAGGCGCGCTGGTCCCTGTTCTTCGCCAGGTTCCAATTTTCCATCACCTTCAGGCCTGGCTCTAAGAACGTCCTGCCTGACGCCCTCTCCAGGCAGTTCGCCCCCGTGGAGTCGGAGGAGGCGCCCCACTCCATCCTGCCCAGGTCGTGCGTCGTGGGAGCCATCTCGTGGGACATTGAGAGCAAGATCCGGAAGGCACAGGAGGTGGAACCTGACCCTGGCGGCGGACCGGAGGGGAGGCTGTTCGTGCCATCCGCGGTCCGAGGAGAGGTCATCCACTGGCTCCACACCTCCAAGCTCACCTGTCACCCCGGCACCTCCCGGATGATAGATCTCCTCCAACGGTCCTTTTGGTGGCCAGGCCTGCGGAGGGATGCAGCCCGCTACGCCCGGGCTTGCCCAATCTGTGCCACCTGCAAGTCGGGAAATGCCCCTCCAGCGGGTCTGCTCCAGCCCCTGCCCGTCCCTGGCAGGCCCTGGTCGCACATCGCTCTGGATTTCGTCACCGGACTCCCCATCTCCAACTCCTATGACACCATCCTGACCATCGTGGACCGCTTCTCCAAGGCCGTGCACTTCGTCCCCCTGCGAGGCCTCCCTACTGCCCTGGAGACGGCGGACCTCCTCGTCCAACACGTGGTCAGGCTGCATGGGATTCCGGTGGACGTGGTCTCGGACCGGGGCCCCCAGTTTTCATCTGAGGTTTGGAGGTCTTTCTGCAACGCCATCGGAGCCAAGGTGAGCCTCTCCTCTGGCCATCACCCCCAATCCAACGGGCAGTGTGAGAGGACCAACCAGGAGCTGGAGGCTGCGCTCCGCTGTGTGTCCAGATCCAAACCCGCGTCCTGGAGCAACCATCTTGCCTGGGTTGAATATGCCCACAACACCGCTCGCTCTTCTGCTACAGGGATGTCCCCCTTCAAAGCGTCCCTGGGTTACGACCCCCCGCTGTTTCCGGAGCAGGAGAGTGAGGTAACTGTCCCGTCAGTTAGGGCCCATCTCAGGCAGTTCCGCTCCACCTGGGCTGCCGCACGCCAAGCGCTATTGCGCACAGCGGAGCGCAACAGGACTGTGGCGGACCGGCGTAGGAGACCTGCCCCGGCATACAGAGTTGGGCAGCTTGTTTACATTTCCACCCAGGACGTCACTCTAAAAGGCGAGAGGAGAAAGCTGGCACAGCGCTTCATGGGTCCCTACCCCATCACCCGGATCATCAACCCGGTGGCTGTGCGCGTGGCTATTCCCCCCTCCCTCCGCATTCATCCTACTTTCCACGTGTCGAAGGTGAAACTGGCGGTTACTGACCCCCTTTGCCCTCCTCCTGCAGCGCAACCCGCGCCCCGGATGATTGGTGGCCATCCGTCCTGGTCCGCCTCCTCCATCCTGGACTCCCGGCGCCGGGGTCGTGGGTTGCAATACTTGGTGGACTGGGAGGGCTATGGGCCCGAGCATCGACAGTGGGTGCCCCCGTCGTTTGTGTTGGACCCATCGCTCATCGCGGACTTCCACCGAGCGCACCCGGATAAGCCATCGCCAGGAGGCGCTGCTAGAGGGGGGAGTACTGTCACGCCGCGCCATTCATCAGCGGCGCCACCTGCTCACGCACCTGCTACTCGTCAGCGGCGAAGGATAAAAGCCGCCTCGCCCTGAGCGTCGGCCTGAAGCCGTAGACTTCATTTCCTTGTATGGACTTCTACCACATTCTCTTCAGCATCCTCATCTCCGGTAAGAAGTTCACTTACCTCATCTCTCCAGTCTGCTCCCCTGTGCACAGGTGGATTCCTCGGCGGCGGACAATCCCGTCCCTCGTCTCTCCTCGCTGCTGCACCGAGCCCTGCAGGTGGCTGTCTCCCGGGCTTCCATCCTTGAAGCGCCAGTCATCTGCCAAAACAAGTAAGCTTCTCTCCCTCGCCTATTCTCCTCCCGTGTTGGTGTGTGCTCATCACCCTGTGTCTGATTTCTCCCATAGGGTTGCCGGCTGAACGGTCTCCTGCCTCTGGGTCCGAAGCAGACGCCACCACCAACACATTAACATTCCGCAGACACGCACCCAAACATCCCTGTTGTTAATAAACAGTTTGAACTACTCTGAGCCTGTGTGTGTGCGTCTCCCGAGCCGAACGTTATGTCAATTAAACATATTTCTGATAGAGGCATTGACCTGAGATTTTCACCAGATATCAGTAACAACCCAAGTAACCCATACATACATACAGTATATGTCAAGACAACTGTGTTCACAAAGCAAGTTATATTTAATAAAGTGGAATGACACAGGGAATAAGTATTGAACACGGTTGATGAAATTCATTTAATATTTAGTAGAAAAGCCTTTGTTGGTCAAAACAACTTCCATGCACCTCCTTTATGGAGAAACTAGGTGCAAGTGTTGCTCAGGAGTGATTTTAGCCCATTCTACCACACAAATTGTCATCAAATCTTGAAGGTTCCGTGGGTGTCTTCTATGAACTCTAATTTTCAGTTTGTTCCATAGATTTTAAATTGGATTCAGGTCAGGTGACTGACTGGGCCATTCTAGCAGCTTTATTTTTCTTCTCTGGAGCGAGTTGAGAGTTTCCTTGGCTGTGTGTTTGGGATCATTGTCTTGCTGAAATGTCCACCCTTGTTTCAGCCTCAGCATCTTGGCAGATGGCAACAGGTTCTTATCAAGGATGTCTCTGTACATTTGTCCAATCATCTTTCCTTCAAATATATGAAGTCTGTGCTGAAAAACACTCCCAGACCAGGATGGGCCCACCTCCAATCTTCACTGTTGGTATGGTGTTTTTGTGCTGATGTGCAGTGCCATTTCTCCTCCAAAATATGCTGTGTGCTGTGGCATCCAAAAAGTTCAGGTTTGGTCTCATCAGCAATATCTGCTAACTCCAGGTCTTTCTCCAGCTCACCATGAGTTGTCTTTGGCTCTTGGATAACTCTTCTGATAATTCTTTTGACGCCTATGTCAGAAATCTTCCAAGGAGCTCCTGGTCATGGCCAGTTTATGGTAAAATGTTCTTTCCACTTCCAAATGATGGCTCCAACAGTGCTCATTGGAACATTGAGCAGTTTAGAAATGCACCTGTAACCAATGTCATCATTATGTTTTGTAACAGTAAGGTTGCAAAGGTCTAGAGAGAACTCTTTGCTTCTACCCATCATGAGATCTTTGTGGTGTGACAATCTGATATCCACAGACCTTTTAAAAGGTTGTCAGTCAGAACTTAACCAGCTGAAATTAATTTGCACTGATGGGAGATGGGATGGCTTCCTAAATTCTGATGGATTTCAACTGGTTTCTTGGCTTTCTATGCCTTTTTGGACCTTTTTCTTCACATGTTCAATACTTATTTCCTGTGTCACAGTTGCCCTGATTTCTTTGTATGTATGGATTACTTGGGTTGTTACTAATATCTGGTGAAAATCTCAGATCAATGGCTCCATCAGAATAATGAGAAAAATGTTGATGTGTTCAATACTTACTTTCACTGCTGTATGTCAAATACAGCGGGGACCTTGAGTATGGCAACCAAGGTTGTCATAGCCAGGAGTGGTGCTGGGGATAAGCTCCCATCGCTCAAAAAATGCTTCTTATGGTGTGCATCTCAAATAGCCTCTGACAACCAAGTCCAACTCCTGGCCTGCTCGTGTGGCTTAGCTTCTAAGCCCGGTGGAACTGCTTCTACTGACAGGAGAAGGGGCGAAGGCGAGTCTCTGGCACCTTCAAACTAGATGTGTCGGGTAGATGGAGCTCGACAACCTGGGAGGGTAGTCCATCTATTGGAAGGAAACCCTGATTTCAAACCTCTGCTGCCTTGTGGCATACCTGGTCATGGGAAAGGCTTCAGGAGTCAACCCTGAGGTAAAATCCAGAGTCGGAGCCCCTAAGGAAGTCTGTTGTTGATTTAAACTTCATTCTGGCAGCTCCTGCGATGGTGCTGGTGCCAAACTGTAACAGCCTTGCTTTTCCTTTGGATCCATCAGCGATGTGGAGAGGGGTGACATGCTACATGGGCAACAGCCTATCCTACGTATCACATTGCCCAGGCTGGCAACCAACAACACTCACCAACATAAACTCACACCCTACACCCTGGAGAGGTCACTCCAGCTTCACTTGCAGCATTGACACAACATGGGGAACAACAGTTACCGGTTATAATGCATTGCTCAATTGGCATAGAGCTTGGCGCCAGGGGTTGTTCCTGATGGTGGGAGGGATCCTTGGACTACTGGCAGGGGAAAGGCTATGATGAGCAAAGGGCAGATGGAGTCGGCTTTGCAGTGAGGAACAACCTGCTGAGTATGGTAGAGCCAGGCAGCAATGGCACAGACCGTCTCTTCACTCTTCGCCTCAACACCACCGAACGCCCCGACACTGTCTTCCACACCGGACACAAAGGATGAGTTCTATGAGAAGCTCACATCCATCGTCACAAGCATCCCCAGCCGGGAGCAACTTTGTTCTCCTGCGTGACTTCAGTGCCGGAGTGGGTGCAGATCATGACTCGTGGCCCTCTTGCCATGGACAGTTTGGTGTGGGCAAAATGAACAAGAACAGCCAATGACAACTTGAGCTTTGCGGTTACCACAAATTGTGCATCGCCAACTCCTACTTCAGGACCAAGCCTCAGCACAAGGTCTCTTGGAGGCACCCACACTCAAAGCACTGACATCAGCTAGATCTTATCCTGGTCAGGTGTGCCGCCATCAAGAACATCCTCCACACACGCTCTTACCACAGTACAGACTGTGACACAGATCACTCCCTGGTCTGCTGCAAGATCCAGCTATAGTCAAAGAGGATCCACTGCTCAAAGAAACAAGGGAACCCCTGCATTGATGTCAGCAAGATGTCTCAACCAGACCTCATGGAAAAGTTTGCAGAGACCTTCAAGAAGGAAATGTGAGCCTCACAGCCCAGAGACTTTGCCACAGAGAAGAGGGAAGTACTGCAGGACACCATGCACCTCACCGCCTTGGCTACCTTTGGGAAGAAGTCCTCAAAGTCTCATGACTGGTTTGAGGCCAAGTCCAAAGAGATGACTCCTGTCATCAAAGCCAAGCATGCCACCCTCACAGAGTATAAGCTTTCACCCAGTGAGAAGACCTTGCAGATTCTCAGGGCTGCCAAGAGCAAGGCTCAACAGACTGCCAGGCATTGCACCAATGAATACTGGACAGAGCTCAGTGAAGACATCAAGACAGCTGTCGCTACAGGAAACATTAGAGGGATGTACAATGGTATCAAGAAGGCGCTTGGACCAGTCAAGAGCAAGACAGCTCCCCTCAAATCTTCCACTGGGGTAGTAATTACAGACAAGGGCCAACAGATGGAGAGATGAGTGGAACACTACTCCGACCTCTACTCCAGACAGAACACAATGTCCCCCACAGCTCTTGACACCATCGAGTATATGCCAATCATAGAGGAGCTGGATGTAGAGCCAACCATAGAGGAAATCAGGAAGGTCATCGACAGCTTGGCCCTAGGCAAACCCCAGGCAGCGACAGGATTCCCCCGGACCTCATCAAACATTGCAAGACTACCCTCCTGCTCCCATTGCATGGAGTCCTCTGTCAGTGCTGGCAAGAAGGGGCTGTACCACAGGACATGAGGGACGCCAAGATCGTCACCCTCTATAAGAACAAGGGCGGAAGAAGTGACTGCAACAACAACAGAGGCATCTCCCTACTCAGCATCTTCAGCAAAGTCTTTGCTCGGGTCATTTTCATCTGCCTGCAGAAGCTGGCAGAAGGCATCTATCCAGAGTTGAAGTGTGGCGTTCATGCCAAGAAATCAATGGTAGGCATGGTCTTCTCCCTCCGCCAACTCCAGGAGAAGTGCAGAGAGCAGCAGATGCCCTTATATGTCACCTTCATAGATCTCACCAAGGTGTTTGACCTCGTCAGCAGAGATGGCCTGTTCAAGATTCTCCCAAAGATAGGTTGCCCACCAAAGCTGCAGAGCATAATCGAGTCTTTTCACTCAGACATGAAGCGGACTGTGCAGTTCAACGGGAGTTCTTCCGACCCCTTTAACATCTGCAGTGGTGTCAAACAAGGCTGCATCCTTGCTCCCACACTCTTTGGGATATTCTTCGACGTTCTCCTAAAGCATGCCTTTAGCACTACAACTGAAGGAATTTACCTACGCACCAGGTCAGATGGCAGGCTGTTCAACCTTGCCCAGCTCAGAGCCAAGACGAAGATTTGTGAAACGCTCATCAGAGACATGCTGTTTGCTGATGACACAGCAATTGCAACACACACGTAACAGGAGCTGCAGACACTGATGGACCACTTCTCAAAGGCCTGCAAGGATTTTGGACTCACCATTAGCCTGAAAAAGACCGATGTCCTGGGACAAAACACTGAATCACAAAGATTATTGACACAAAGATGTCATTAAGAGAGACATGAAGGCCACCGATATCAACACAGGGACCTGGGAGAGCCTAGCAGGTGACCGTGCAAAGCGGAAAGGGACCCTGAAACAACACCTGAAATCAGGGAGGAGAAAATGATGACCGCTGCTGCAGGAAAACGAGCACGCAGGAAGGAAAGCAGCAGCTCCAACAGACCAGAGACTACACACAGGTGTGACCTTTACAGTAGAGACTGCCACTCCTGCATCAGTCTATCTAGCCACAGACAACGCTGCTCCAGGCGAGCAGACAACTAGAACTAGGATGCTTCACCCATGGTCAACCCTGACTGATGGAGGCCTAAGAAATGTTAAATACAAGCAGAGCTCAGATATCGGTTCTGCTTGCTAAGCTGCTGGATTAAAAAAGAAAGAAAAAAGTAAATAATGATGGGGGCACTATATTTATGCCAACGGAGTTGAAATGTAGGTAGAGTGGCTACCTGAGTGTGCGTATTTGTGTGCTAACTCAAGAAGAAATGATGCTAGGGTGACCAAACATGGCACACAGGTTGACCATGGAAGTATCTTATTTAGATATGCTTTTGGAATCCAAAGGTCAGGGTCACAGGGTAACAAAATGTCAAAATCAGTTTTATCTTATAGTGATTTTATTATGACAGATGTCTGGGACACCTCTTGAATGTCCAATGACCTTGACCTTGCATTTGGCCTTAAAGATGAAAATAGGTCATGGTGTTGTAGAGGGTAGATATAGGCTATGATTTATAACTTTACACCACATAACACTAGGGTGACGACAGAAGACCAAAGTGGGCAATCCCCCAATGAAACTGTTCATCTGTCTGTGTATCTGTGCTCTAACACAAATGGAAATGATGCTAGGATGACCAAACTTGGCACACAGGTTGACCATGAGGGTACTATATTTGGCTATGCTTTTGGGATCCAAAGGTCAAGGTCACAGGGTCATAAAAAGTCAAAAGCAGTTGTGGCTTATAGTGACTTAAAAAGTGTAAATTCAGGCACTGTCTTTTGCTGCCATGTGGTGGGTTAACAGGAGTACTGCAAATTAAAACATCAATTTGACATTGTTCTACATCTTGTGAGCTTTCCAAAGATATGTGGCCTGTGCACTTTACCTTGTTTTGCATGGTTTATACATCTTAAATCATATTTAAAATGTTTTATTCTTTAAAATTATTTCATATAATAAAGGTATGTAGATTCTGCCTGGTCCTTTAATAATTAAAAAGTGTTAGTTCTATATTATTTTGTTCAGTTATAGTCAAGAAGTTGCCTAATTGATTCAGTGGTAACTATGCAGATAGATTTATTGTTTTAATGGTGTTTAAAACATTGAAATAAAAAAGAATTAGGTGAGGAATAAAACATTGATTTAAATTTCTGCTTTGGTTTATCACAGTTTCCTCAGTGAGTAAAATATTCAGTATGAATTCTGCATATTCACAAGGAAAAAGTTGCAAATTTACAAGAAAAATCAAGTTTATGAAAAAACTGCAACTTTAAAAGAAAAAAATGAAATTATTGAGAAAAAACATTTGCAAGTTTAGGCCAAAAAGTTACAAATTTACCAAAAAGGTCAAAAATTTGCAAGAAAAAAGTAGCAAATTATTGAGGAAAAAGTTGCAACTTTATCAGAAAAAAATGGCAAATTTATGAGAAAAATGTTACAAATTTATGAAAACAAAGTTGCAAAAGAAATATTTACAAGAAAAAAAGCTGCAAATTCATGATGTAAAAAGTAATGAATTTATGAGACAAAGAAAAACTGATGGAAAATGGCTTGTTTTGTAAAAGTTGCCGACCTCTACCCTGAGTTGTTACCCCAGAGAGCCCAACACTCATGCTGCTGTTAATATTCAGTTTTGTGTTTTGTTTTCTGTCATGTTGTGTTTGGTCTTTTACTGTCAGGGCTGAGTTGTTTTTATAACTCAGGACAGTTTTAATCAGCTTAGTGAAGCGATTCGACGTGCGATTCTTGCTGTTCCTGATTCATCTAAATTCTCTCTCTTCTAGGCTTTTCTCTTGTGTAACAAAAATAAAATTCATACTTTATATTCCACTTTGCTTTTGTATTTATTTTGGCTTTCATAATCTTCTTCCGTAACAATTCTAATAATAAACAAAGCACAAATTCTCTCTCATGCACTGGCATTAAATCAGACGATTCTGTTGCAGCAATAGCTGGAACTCTTAATCTCTCTTAAATCGTCAGAACAAAAGAGAATTTGCTACAGTCTGAAACACATGCTCATACGTTGATTTATTTGATTTATCTCTAGCATGACTCAACAGAAAAGAAACAACGCTGCAACAGTTTTCACCAGATAAGTGACAACTGAGTGAAAACCGCTTATAAGAGCAATGGCGTTGCCCAAAGATGCACCTGTGACACTCTGGAAAATTGTCTATTTTTTCCTCCTTTTCCTCTTATTCTTTTTTATAATGATTTTTTTTTTCACTCATCCTGCTGCTTTTCTTCTTTTGTCATCCTCCGACACTTACTGTGTGTAAGCTAATGGCTGCCAGAGCCCAACAGCCTGCATAACTCTTTGCCATCTGACACTGTACTGTCATATACGGCCGAAGCTTCATTAATTCCCCATCCTACAATCAATGACTTGTTTTTGTAACTGATTTGCAGTCTCAGGCATTTTCTCCCCCACATCACTTCCTCTCTCCAGTCCAACCTCAAGGGAAGAAATGTAAAGATGAATGACAACAGGGTCATCTCACCACTAGCAAAAAAAAAAAAAATGTCCCACAGATAACAGAACACGGACATTTCTGGGAAAGGTGTGCATGTCTGTAGAGGTGTTAATGATCCCACGTGTCTCCCTGCACGTTTATACCGACTATGCTTGCATGCTGCCACGTGTGTGCGTGTGTGGTTTTGCATGAATTGAGGGTGACACCTCTGCAAACACTGTCGCGGCCTTTGGTGGCCCTCCCTGACACTTTCCATTACAGTCACTGGTTGGAGATTGGATAAGGACACAGCTCTCCGGAAATTTTCACTGACCTTTGGACTCAAATGTCATTTTGTTTTGGATCAGATGTTGCTTTGTGTGCTACATCTCTTTCTTTGTGGTTTGTCTTTGAATAGGAGCAGCATATAAAAACATCTACAGATTGTTTACATGCTCCTTTAGTAATGTTCATAATATGGGTATTGAGGGATGAATGCTACTCGAGAGGTCATCGGGAGCCCAATCTGAAGGAGTCTTTACAAAAAACAATCCTGCACTGATGTAAAGGCGTCTTTTCCAGCAAATGTTTTTTATCTTTGACTGAAATAGGAGTCTGCAAAAACTCCACCAACGTTACATATGTATACAATAGAAGAAATAAGTACTGAAAGCATTATTTTTTTTAGTACATACAGTTCATTTCCAAGGAGGCTACTCACATAAAATTTTCACCAAATTTTGGTATTAATTCAACAAATTTACACATAGAAAGAAATCAAAGCATTTAAATTCATAAATACACTATGAAACCGGAAAGAACTATCCACCTTATTCCTGGGGGTAGGAACGATTATGGACGGAACTTCCAGTTTCGGCTGACCAAGTGTTAAATCAGTCAGTTTCAGTGGAGTAGCAGGGGCATTTAAAATAGTGATTTTAAAAGTTTTTCAAATTCATTTTTAATGTATAGTCCACATACGTGTTTTGCACTCAAGTGGCAGCTAATTTCAGCTCTTCTAGTTTTTGTATTTTTTGAATGTTTTTGCGTAGTTCTGGTACTTAGGCTAAGGCTTTAAGATAAGCCTTTATTAGTCCCACAATAGGGAAATTCCAGGATTGCAACAGCACAGGGATAGCAACACTCAGAGCAATAATTTAGAAGATAAGAAAATAAGAGCAGTGAATATACATATGTACACATAAATATATAAAAATATATACACAGTGCGGAGCATTACAGCTAGATGGAATAAACAGCATAACCGTCTATTTAGTTACCCCACATAGTATGAAGATGTACCCATACATATTGTCACCCTCCGTAGCGATTGATATTGTCCTAGGTGTATACTGGGGGGGGGGGGGGGGGCATTTTGTGTAAGTTTGTTGCACCTTTTGCATTCAATAATATTAGGTTGTAACTTTTTTTTACTATCTCTGCGAGCAGCCCTGCTTAGGTTATAAAGTCTGACAGCCCTAGGTAGGAAGGACCTTCGAAACCTCTCGGTTGCGCACCTAGGATGATGTAGCCTACTGCTAAATGAGCTCTTCAGTGCGTTCAGTATGTCCCGCATAGGGTGGGACTCGGACTCCAGCACAGATGACATCTTAGCCACCATCCTTCTCTCTTCTATCTCCTCCACTGGGTCAAGGCACTTCCCCAGGACAGAGCTAGCTTTCTTGATCAGTTTGTTCAGTCTCTTCCTGTCGGCTGCAGTGATGCCACTGCCCCAGCAGACCACTCCAAAAGTGATGGCTGATGCCACCACCGAATCGTAGAAGGTCTTCAAGAGCATCCCTTGTACACCAAAAGACCTGAGCCCCCTCAGTAGGAACAGCCTGCGCTGTCCCTTCTTGTAGAGTGTGTCGATATTGTATGACCAGTGTAGTTTATTGCTCAAATAAACACCCAGGTACTTGTAGGATGTCACCATCTCAATGTCTGTTCCCTGGATGTTTACTGGTGCTGTGAGGGGTTGTCCTTGCCTGCGGCAGTCCACCACCAGTTCCATAGTTTTTCTTGCGTTGATCTGGAGGCAGTTCCGATGGCACCAGTCCACGAAGTCCTGGATAAGTCCTCTGTACTCAGTTTCATCTCCGCTGGAGATGAAGCCGATAGACTGGATAAATGGAAGCTTCTTTGTGGCTCTGACTAGATTCTACATTCTGCTTTGAGGTAAATCTGATTATGTCCAACATATTTTAACAGTGCAAACAACTTTATTGTGGTGGAGACATTGATATTGTGACCCATGCTGGCAAAATGAGTCAGAATGTGCACCGCGTCATTAAGAGTACAGGCAACAAGAAGTCATTAATCATGACTCTTTCTTTGCTTGGTAGCGGCAAAGTCCCAGGAACCCCCCCCCCCCCCCCCATGAGTGTTTGGTATAATTTTAAAGCTTAGAAATTGTACTTTTTAAAAATACCAATTTTTGTTGCGGAAGACGTAACTCCTGACCGATCGAATGCGAGTTTTCAACCTAGCTAAAATATAAACAAATCGTTTTTTTCTGGGTCAGTTTTTGCACACTACCTACAAGTTAAATATCATTTTGAAGGTCTTTCAATACAGAATATGGAAATAACATTACATCAGTTTTGAAAATGTCCTCAAGGCGACTCATTTTGCAAGCACGGGTCATTTGTTTACAGCGTTGGCATTTTAGCAGCGGCGCTAACTAACGGAGCTACTGTCTATGAGGCCACTTTTTAAGGTCATCTTTCCATCCCTCGATAATCGTGGAAAGTGATATGATTATGTAATTGTTTTGAGGTGCAAGAGGCTGTGTCCCCGCATTTCTGATGCAGAAGTCATTGTTTTTTAACAAGGAAAAGTGTCCAATTTCAGTGACAATCATACGTTCTAAACTAATTCCGGAAGTTGCTACCATAATTCATGCAAGGCATCATGGGGCCTGGGAATAAGGTGTATTGAACACATCAGAAAAAAAGCAGTACACTGAGGCATAGAAAAGTGAGGAATCAGATGAAATCCATAAGTCATTCCAAAGTAGTTCTACCTCCTACCTGTGGAAATTTATAGATATTTTATGAGTGGCTATAAAAAGGTTTTGATGTTACCAAGGTGTCCTACAAAAAACATCTCATGATGGGCAAAAGCCAAAACCGCTCCCAAGACCTTCACAATCTGGTTGTTACAAAACACTTTGATAGATTTAGGCTACATATGTGAGTCAAAACTTCTGAATCTTCTAGTAAGCACCACTGGGGCCATTATCCTTAAGTGGATGGACCATCACTCTACCACTGACTGGCCAAGGTACCTGACCAGGGAGTTAGAAGGATAGTCAAAAGAGTAACCTAAGAGTCAAGAACAACTTGGGAAGAGTTCCAGAAAAAAAACTCGTAGGCAGCAGGTACAATTGTGGAGTCCTTCCACACTCATCTTACAGGGCTCCACTATTAATGAAAAGGCTCATTAATGCTTGTTTAAAGTTTGATAAACAGCATTTCGATAACCCCCTGAAATACTGAGATAATGCAGTGTGGTCAGATGAGACAAACTGTACACCATATTTGGATGAGAAATTATATTGCACATCACCCAAAATGCACTGCTCCGACAGTGAAGTTTGGAGGTGGAAACATCACTGGCAGATTTCATATTTTTAGAGAAACAATGAATGGAACCATGCTCCAAAGTATTCTTGAAAATAATCTAAAGTAATGGTCCATAACTCTGTTCCGTGGTGGCCAAAGACCCTGCAGGTTTTCTGTTCCACCCAGCTTCTTCAGCAGGCAGTGGTTGGAGGTAAAATGTGGAGGGTCTTGGGTCACCACGGCACATGGTTGAGGAGAATTGATCTAAAGCTATCCACCAGAATGATGAGTATGATACAGTTTAAGTAAAGCCCTCCTCCCCCCAACTTTCCTGTGTAGCACTTCTCTCTCTCTCCCCCCTCACACCCCTCTGCCTCCTCTGAAGACAGCAGCATCAATCCCCACATCACTGTGACTACAGACCAGGTTAACCTCTTGCACTCTGGTGTACCGCGGGCGGACACGTCGCTGCGTCCTAGAGCGCATGAGGGTGCCCTAGAACGCACACTGTGCGTCCTAGGGTGCACTGAGAAAAAAAAAAAAAAATGCATTTCTGTTCTTCCACTACAGACACAGCCGCGAACAGAAAGCCAAAGGAGTGCTTTGATTGGTTTAGATGTGACTGACCTCTCATTCAACTAATAAGAGCCTTGAATTGGGTTTCTGAAACCTTGAAGAACCAATGACTGAAAACCTAGCAAGAAGGACCCGCCTACCAACGGCTGTGAATACAGCCAGCCAATTGAAGCACAGAAGTTCGAAAGCGTGCCTCCCTTGCCTAAAATCTGGTTTGTGTAAGGCTGGGTGACACACGCGTTCGCCAGTCTTTTTTCTTACTACTGTTCTTATTTGTTTTGAAAAATCGTTCACCAAAACCGCAATCATGGAAGTGCAAAACCGCAATAATGGAATTATGGTTTGACCGGGTCGCGTGACCAGAACCACGAGTCCATAACAAGCGGACCAGCGTCATGTTCATCTGACAATGAGGAAGAGAAGTTGGCCAGCGACGCTGCTGTTGTGAACAGGTAAGAGTTATAAGCTAAATTATTCTTTATCCCTGAAAATTGTAATCAAATTGACTTTTGACCGATCGGTAAATTACAACTGTGCGTAGTAGACCGCGGCACACGGTTCGTGCGCAGCGTCCGGACCGTGAACGCCCCCCCCCCACCCCACCACTACTCTTCTGTAGCGGATTGCAGATATTATTACAAATATTTTAGTACAACTGTGCGTAGTAGAGCGCGGCGCACCGTCCCCGCTTTCCGTCATGTAGCGATGGGCGATGTCCGTCCTCTGTAGCGGGGGGGTGGGGTGGGAGTTGTTATCTTCTACATTACAGATATTTTAGTATAATTTTTAGTGCACTGTAGGTTATTTTTTCTTGTAAAAAAAAGCCACACATTTTTTACGTGGCATGCTTCTTTGCGTGTGGGGGCTTGTTTGTTCATTCATTCATTCATGAATGAATAAACAACCCCCCCCCCCCCCACACACACACACACAGCCCTGAGTGTCACATTTCATTAGAGCCCAAGATGAAGCTTCTATATTGAATCTTTCAAAAGTTACAGACGTTTTTCCAAACTGTGTCATTTGGCACAATTTGGCACAGTTCAAAAACGCCTGGGAACAACCTAAGAAAAAAGCTGTGTAACATATTCATTTTTTTGTGGTATTGTTACAAAATTTTGACCTCAGCTGGATAACACTTGGTTCTACATTTCTGTTGCATTTTTCAGCCTGGATCTGACAGCTGTGTGTTATTTGTAAGCATTTGTATCCAAAAAAACACCCAGGCGAAATTTATTTTCTTCAAGTTCAGTATGTTTAGATGACTGTTACTCAGTGGCAGGAGCACTTAGAGAGATTATGACTATTTTGCCAAAAAATCCAAAGTGTTTTCTTTTAAATGAGACTAACCCCATGAAGATGCTGCAAAGGGTTGAAGAACAGCTTTTGATTTACTTTGGGTACGTTATTTTTTGGCGCTTTTAGGGAAATTGACCAGAGTGCAAGGGGTTAAGAAACAGCTGGAGAGACTCCACCAGCAGAAAGCTCTGGGGCCAGATGGCATCTCTGCCAGGATCCTGAGAACCTGTGCCAACCAGCTATCTCTGGTACTGAAACACCTATACAACCCGAGCCTGAGTCTGGCGAGAGTACCGGTGCTGTGGAAGACATCCTGCCTGGTTCCTGTCCCCAAGAAGTCGTCTTCATCGGACCTGAATGACTATAGACCAGTTGCCCTCACATCTCATGTGATGAAGGTCCTGGAGAGACTTGTCTTGGCCCACCTGAAGCCGCAGGTGAAGATGTAGCTGGAACCTCTGCAATTTACATATCAGCCCCATTTAGGAGTTGAAGATGCTATCATCTACCTGCTGCAACAAGCCCATTTGCACCTGGATGGAGGAGGAGACACTGTGAGAATCACTTTCTTTGATTTCTCCAGTGCCTTTAATACCATCCAGCCACTGCTGCTGGGTGAGTAACTACCTGACAGGCAGGGATAAGAAGGAAATGTTTTTTAACATTTACCTTATCCCTGTCTGAAATAAGAAAAACAAAAATCTAATAATTGAAAAAGAAGACAGAATGAACCTACCCAAACTAAGGCCACAGTTTGTCTGGCTGGGCAGTGTCTTGTCTGATGTAGTGGTGAGTGATACAGGAGCTCCACAAGGGACTGTGCTTTCTCCTTTTCTCTTCACCTTATACACCACCAACTTGCAGTACAACTCTTCATGTCACCTGCAGAAATTTTCTGACAGCTGTTGTTGGGTGTATAAGAGGGGGAAAGGAGGGGGAGCACAGGGCACTGGGAGGCAGATTTGTGAAGTGGACCGAGCAGAATCACCTGAGGCTGAATGACAGCAAGACCACAGTAGATGGTGATTGACTTCAGGAAGAAGAGGATGCCTACACAGCCATTGTGGATCTGTGGGAGGATGTAGAGGTAGTGGAGGACTACAAATATCTGGGAGTCTTGATCAGCAGTGGACTGGACTGGACTGGAAATCTTAACACTGATGCTGTGTACAAGAAGGGGATGAGCAGACTCTACTTCCTGAGGAAGCTGAGATCCTTCAATGTGTGCAGCAGAATGCTGGAGCTTTTCTATCAGACCATTGTCACCAGTGCCATCTTCTTTGCTGCTGTCTGTTGGGGTAGCAGTATGAGGGCCAGAGACACCAACAGACTTGACAAGATTATCAAGAGGGCTGGCTCTGTAATTGATCTCAGACCAGAGACCTTTGAGACAGTGGTGAAGAGGAGAACACTAAACAAACTGCGATCCATCATGGACAATCCTGATCACCCCCTCCACCACACACTAGACAGACAGTGAAGCACTTTCTCCAGTAGACTACTACAGCTTCGCTGTCAAACGGCCAGGTACAGGAAATCTTTCTTGCCACATGCAATTTCACTGTACAATAACTCACTATGATGTTGTATTATGGTCATAACAATGCTGCCACACTGCACCTTACAGACTAACTGGTACCTCACATTTCACTCTGCTCCTGATAGTCCTTCTTTGTGCAATGGGATGATTCAAGTGTTTATACGGGTCATCATATATTAAGCTATGATGTATATAGGTTTTATAGTCGTGTTAGTTTTACTTTCCATGGGTAATCCCTTTGTCTGTCATGTGTGTGTTTCTGTTGTTTGGTTGTCTACTTTCATGCTGCTGTTACACTGTAATTTCCCAGTTTGGGATCAATAAAGTACATCTATCTATCTATCTATCTATCTATCTATCTATCTATCTATCTATCTATCTATCTATCTGTTGCCAGTGCCATCATCTTTGCTGCTGTTTTTTGGGGTAGCAGTATTAGAGCCAGTGACGTCAACAGACTTGATAAGATTATCAAGAAGGCTTGCTCTGTAATTGGTCTCAGGCTGGAGACTTTTGAGAATGTGGTGGAGAGAAGGACACTGAACAAACTGTTATCCATCATGGACAATCTTGATTTCCTCCTCCACCACACACTGGACAGACAGCGGAGCACTTTCTCTAGCAGATTGCTATAGCACCGCTGCCAAACAGTTAGGTACAGGAAATCTTTCTTGCCACATGCCATTTCACTGTACAATAACTCACTCTAATGTGGAATTTTGGTCATAATACAGCTGACACTCTGCACCTTACAGTCTAATTGGTACCTCACATTTCACCCTGAGCACGATAGTCCTGCATTGTACAGCTAGTATGATCCATGTATCTATACAGGTCATCATCTATTCATCTGCAATGTATATAAAGTTATCTAGGCAGTTTTGGTTTCTCTGGGTAATTCCTTTATCTGTTATGCTGTGTGTATTTCTGTCATTTGTATTTCTGTCATGCTGCTGTTACACTGTAATTTCCCAGTTTGGGATCAATAAAGTCTATCTCTCTATCTATCTATCTATCTCTCTCTATCTCTCTCTCTCTCGTGCGCATGCGTGGGCGTTTGTGGGAGCAGGGGTGTGGAGTGGTGTCGAGTGAGTACTTTAAACTTTGTATTTTCTAACTTTTTCTCTATCTTGTGTGTTTGAGGTGTGTGTGTTTAATATAGTGGGTTGAGTGTGTGTGCTGGGGTGTGAGTGTTGGAGTGAGTGTGTTGGGGAACGGTAGCTTCTGCTGCCGGTTTTTCCCAGCCGGCATCATGCCGGTGATTGATGGTGGTGTGGAGTTTGAGCGCTTAACCCGGCGTCATGGTGTGAGAATCCTCCCGACAGTTCCCTGTTCTGTGGAGGAGGCCAGCCTCGCTGTAGGACAGGTGGTTGGGCATGGCAGCATAAAATCAGCATCGAGGATGAACAGCGCAATTGTGATCTTTCTGGATTCGACTGAGAAAGCTGATCAGGTGGTGGCACAGGGAGTGGTCATAGGTGACACTTTTACTCCCGTTTTACCGCTGGCGAATCCGTCTAGGAGGATCACCATCTCAAACGCTCCTCCTTTCGTTAAAAATGATCAGCTGATTAGAGAGTTGTCCCGTTTTGGCCAGGTTGTGTCCCCTATCAGAATGGTCTCTCTGGGTAGTAAATCACCCCTGCTGAAGCATGTTGTATGTCATAGGAGGCAGTGTTTCATGGTGTTGAAAGACAGCTCTGCTGAACTGAACGCGTCTTTTAACTTCAGGATTGACGGCTTTAGCTACTTGGTGTTTGCAACATCTGAAACCATGAAGTGTTTTGCGTGTGGCGCAGAAGGCCATCTTATTAGGTCATGTCCTGAAAAGGCGAACACAAAGAGCACTGGCGGTAAGAAAGGTGACGCCGCTGTTTCTGGTGGTCCGGAGGGTAGCGCTACATGTGGTGCGGCGGATGCCGCTGCGGCGCCCGCTTCTGCTGGGGCGGTCGTGGCCGCGACTGCGTCCGCGTCCGCGTCCGCGTCCGTTTCTACTTCTGCGGGGGCGTCCGCGTCCGCGTCCGCTTGTGCTGGGGCGGCCGCGGCCGCCTCTGCTGGGGTGGCCGCGGCGGGCGCGGTAGTTGTCCCCCCAAACAGTGATGGTGGGGAATTTCTGTCTGGCGGCAGCTCTGATCATTGTGACGAGCCTGTCGCCCGGGGTAAACAGGTGGAGGGTGTAAGTAAAAGTGCAGTTAAACGAAGGAACGTGAATGAACAGACTTTGCAGGCGGGGGAGGAGCGGTTTGAGGCTGTAGCGGACACACAGAGCAAACACTGCATGACAAACGTTGCGTTTCATGAAGAAATGCAGGAATGTAGTTTTGTTGAAGAGGATCCTTTTAAAGCTGCACAAAAAAGGAAAAGTGCGGAAAACTTGCAGAGCTCTGCTAAATTTAGTAGGGTTGGGAATTTAGATTTACTGAATGAGAGCGCTTCTGACAAAAGTGGAGATGAGTCTGAACTGATGCAGACGCAGACGCAGGAGGAGCAAAGCTCCTATTGTTTTACTAAAATTAGACAATTTCTCCAGGTGACTAAGGGGAGCAGAGCTGTGAAAGTGGAAAATTACTTTCCAGATCTGGAGTTATTTGTGGCATCAGCTCGCAAGCTGATGAAACCGAATGATGGGAATGAGACTTTTACTGATCAGGAAATTTTTCGTTTAAAGAAACTGGTTGTCAAACTGAAATCACAAATTACTAACAGTCATGTTGACTCTTAGTTTGTTTCTTCCCTTTTATGCTATGTGTGTGTTTTTTTACTGTACCTTATTTTTATCCTTTTTAATGCCCCACCTTAGAATTGGCACTCTTAATATAAACGGGGCCAGGGATGATGTAAAAAGGGCCTCTTTATACAAGCTTTTTAATTTAAAGGCACTTGACGTGCTGATGGTCCAGGAGACTCACAGCACTGTAGACATTGAGTGCCAGTGGAGAAAAGAGTGGGATGGCTGCATTTTTTTTAGCCACAAATCCAATAATAGTGGAGGGGTGGCTGTACTTTTCTCTCGGGGTTGTGTGCCTGTCTCTTATGAGGTAGAAGAGGTGGTGAAAGGACATGTACTCTTGCTAAAGGTACAGCTTGAAAACGTAAACTTGGTTCTTATAAACGTGTATGTGCCAACCCAGAGAGCAGAAAGGATCAGGGTCTTTAATATGCTATCAGATACGGTTAGATCCTGTAATCCAAATAGTTTTTTATTTCTGGGGGGTGATTTTAACCGTACATTAAACCACAGACTGGACAGGAACCATCAGGAACCTCACCCTGCTTCTGCCAATAGGCTGAGGGAACTAGTGAAGGCGCATGAAATGGCCGATGTGTGGAGATCACATCATGGGGACCAGAGGCAGTACACCTGGAGCCATGCTAAAGATAACCTCTTATCTATGGCTAGGTTAGACCGTTTCTATGGTTTTAAACACCAAATGAGTGTTTTTAAAAATAGTTGTATATGTCCTGTTGGTTTCACTGATCACTGCCTGCTGATTTGTTCTGTTTTCATTGAAAATGTAAAGTGTAAGAGTGCTTTTTGGCATTTTAATAATACACTTTTAAATGATGTGTTTTTTAAGGGAGTTTTTCATGATGTATGGAAGTCACACAGGGAACAAAAACCCTCTTTTAGTTCTCTCCAATTGTGGTGGGATTTTGGTAAGGCCCAGATAAAACAACTCTGCCAACAGTACACTCAAAATGTCACTCGTAGCTTGACCCAATCCTTGAAAGTTCTGGAGACTGAGGTGGTAGAACTAGAGGAGTTGCTCAGTTCTACAGGAAAACAGGAGCACTTAGAGGCTCTCAAGTCAAAAAGGTCAGCCTTGGCTAGCTTGCTAGGGGTCACCGCACAGGGTGCTCTGGTCCGCTCACGCTACATGGATGTAGCTCTGATGGACTCGCCCTCCCAGTACTTTTTTGGACTGGAGGGGAAAAATGGACAGAGAAAGCTCATTCACTCCTTGTGGGGCGATGACGGGAGAACAATCTCCACAGCAGCAGAGATCAGGAAACACGCTGCTAGCTTTTACAGTGAATTGTTTAGAGCAGAGTGGAGGGAGGACACGTCACTGGGCCAGGTTTTCCTTGATGGTCTTCCAGTGCTCTCAGAGGACCTTGTTGCCGGCTTGGATGCTCCACTGTCTCTGTCTGAGCTGCATACGGCGCTAATGAGCCTCCAGAATGGAAAATCACCAGGCATAGATGGTCTCTCTGTGGACTTTTTTAAGGAATTCTGGCCCCTGCTTGGTCCAGACCTGCTGGAGGTTCTCCAAGATAGCTTGGAAAGGGGGACCCTACCCACGACCTGCAGGAGGGCCATCATCACACTGTTGCCGAAAAAGGGGGACCTCCAGAGCCTAAAGAACTGGAGGCCAGTCTCTCTGCTCTGCACAGACTACAAGATTCTCTCAAAAGCTCTGGCCCGAAGACTGAGAAAGGTGATGAGCGAGCTCATTCATGTAGACCAGACTTACTGTGTGCCTGGCAGGCTGATTAGTGACAACGTCACTTTAATTCGGGATATTTTGGAGGTCTCTGGTTCATTGGCGGTAGAAACTGGTTTGTTTTCAATTGACCAGGAAAAGGCGTTTGATCGGGTTGAACACCAATATTTATGGACAGTTTTAACAGCTTTTGGGTTCAGCCCAGGCTTCATAGCCAGGATACGGGTCTTGTACAGTGACATTGAGAGTGTGCTGAAGATAAATGGGGGCCTGTCTGCCCCTTTAAAAGTCCAGAGGGGGGTTCGGCAGGGCTGCCCTCTCTCAGGGATGCTGTACTCCCTCGCCATAGAGCCTTTGCTTCACTGCCTGAGAAGGGATCTATCAGGAGTTACTTTTCCTGGCTGTGACACCACGTTCAAGCTGTCGGCCTATGCAGATGATGTAGTCATTCTGCTAAACAAGCAGAGTGACATTGACGTTCTGGTTAGGAGTGTCAATCTTTTTGGCCAACTTTCCTCTGCAAAGATAAACTGGGGAAAAAGCGAGGCTCTGATGGTGGGGGAGAAACTAGAAAATCAGCTTACGCTGCCGGGTGGGTTGATTTGGAAAAAAGGAGGTTTTAAGTATCTTGGTGTCTTTATTGGAAATCAGCAGTTTGAGCAAAAAAATTGGGATGGGGTCATAGAGAAAATTAACGGGAGACTAAACAAGTGGAAGTGGCTAATGCCAAGAATATCTTTTAGAGGAAGAGTGCTCATTTTAAATAATCTTGTTTCCTCATCCCTGTGGCACCGCCTCATGTGCATGGACCCCCCTGCTGGTTTGTTGTCCAAAATTCAGTCTGTTTTGGTGGACTTTTTTGGGGGGGGTGGACTCCACTGGGTTCCTCAAGCCCTGTTATTTCTTCCCAAAGAGGAGGGGGGGCAAGGAGTGATTCATTTAGCTAGTAGAGGTGCTGCTTTTAGACTGACTTTCATACAGAGACTGCTGACGGGCCCCCAGGACCTGGTATGGAGGCCTTTGGCCTGTGTTATTTTACAGAGAGTCCTTGGGCTTGGGCTAGACCTCCCTGTGTTTTTAATGGATTTTAAGAACTCTAATGCACTGTCTTTACCCAGTCTTTACCGCAGTCTCTTTTCAGTGTGGACTCTTTTTAAAAAACAAAGAGGGCCATGCGATTCCCTCTACTGGTTGTTGAAGGAGCCGCTGGTTTTTGGTGGTCGCCTTGGTGTCCTGCCGGGAGTTGGAAGGACCTTCCTTGATAGGCTGTGTTCCAGGAACATTCTCACTCTGAAGCAAGTGGTGGAACTGGCTGGTCCTGGCCTCAACAACGCCTCAGCTTTAGCAGCTCATCTTGGTGTCAGGTCGAATCGTTTCATCGATGGTGTTCTTGCACACTGGAAACAGGAGCTTCATGGACTTGAGCACTCCCTACTCTTGGACTTTTGCAATGGCACGCTGCAGCCAGAAAGCACTGACCCCTTTCCCTCTCTCACGCTCTATATGGACTTTGACGTCGCTCCTTGCTCCTTACTGGCATTCTGTGCTCCCACTGGTGTGGACTTTGGAGGAGCCAGTGGTAAGGCACTCTACAGACTGGTGGTGATGGCACTCAACAAGGACCGATTGAACACCTGTGTGGACACTCCTTGGAGAGCCTATTTTAAACTAGGAAAAGGGCATCGGCCTGCCTGGAGGGCTCTTTACAAAGCCCCTCTCCCTAAGAGGCATGGAGACTTACAGTGGAGGGTCCTACATGGTATTATAGCTGTCAATGCTTTTGTTTCTGTGATTAACAGCAGTGTCAGTGATCAGTGTGTTTTTTGTTCCTCTAGGGAGACAGTTTTTCATTGTTTTATTGAATGTCAGCGCCTGAGTGGCCTCTTTGAACTTCTCACAAAACTTTTTCATATTTTTAAGGAAGTTTTCTCTAAGCAGGTTTTCATTTGTGGTTTTATGTACAATCGTCGTTTTAAGCAGAAGTGTCAACTACTGAACTTTGTTTTAGGGCAGGCAAAGTTGGCTATCTATGTAAGCCGGAGAAGAAAACTTGAAAATGTTGAGAATGATGTTGATGTCAAAATTTTATTTGTGAGGCTACTTAAAGCCAGAATCAGGCTGGACTTTCAGTTTTTTATGGGGAATGGGGATGTGGAAGGTTTCAGGACCCTCTGGTCCCTGGAGAATGTCCTCTGTTCAGTTCATGATGGACAGCTTTTTTTGGGGCGTTTTTTGGGGGATTAATTTTCTGTGTAACATAGCATGATATAGAAATTGTATTGACTGATGGACAAGTGTGTTTATTAAAGATCTTTTAAAAATCAAAATCTCTCTCTCTCTCTCTCTCTCTCTCTCTCTCTC
The DNA here is from genome assembly GCA_020510985.1 of Pholidichthys leucotaenia. Taxonomy (NCBI): domain Eukaryota; kingdom Metazoa; phylum Chordata; class Actinopteri; order Cichliformes; family Pholidichthyidae; genus Pholidichthys; species Pholidichthys leucotaenia. The sequence continues at coordinate 220,638,356 of CM035843.1, forward strand.
TCTCTCTCTCTCTCTCTCTCTCTCTCTCTCTCTCTCTCTCTCTATCTATCTAGGCTGTTTGCGCAGATTGCCAGCCACGTTTCTGTCAGCCTGCCCCAGGGCAGCTGTGGCTGCAGTAGTAGCTTGCCACTACCATTGTCCGTCTGGAGTGTATAAATGATGTAAGTGTCTTTGAGTGTCTATGATAAAGTGCTATTTAAATCTGATGCATTATTATTGTTATTAAATACCTTCTCTAACACTTAAAGTGCTGATGACACGTTTTTGACTTGATCTAACTTTTCAACACATGATACAATATGACGAAATAGGTTGGTCTGTGCAGTTCTAAGTCAAACAGGCTTTTTTTCACACGAATATCCAACGTTTTCATGAGCGCCATGTCACCAGTTGTGTCAGTGGCTGGAAAACCCCACAGCCATGTTGTAATGTCATCGACAGAACACAGCGCTTGGCTGCCCATTGTACACACAGGATGGAAGCGGTAGAAAACATTGACAATGGTTCCAGCACATGTAGTCTGGAATTGGTTTGTGTTGTCCAATCTTCAGATGATTATAGTTCCGAAGAATGGGATGACAATGAAGAATCTGGCGGCATCACACCGTATAGGTTTGAGCCATGCCAAGTGGGTATCATGCCTAGCAAGTCAGACTCAGTGACAGTCAGCTGTTCATGTTTTGCGTGCATCATCTGCCGTGTTGTCAGCCAGCCAATATTGCCAACACTATCATGACGTGTTAGCCACTCCACACAGCCGTGGTTCTGTTGCGCCCTTGAAGCGATGTCGGCTCTGGGGCGCAACCGTGGTTAACACGTCTCCTCTCCATTGTGGATAATGGATAATGCAGCATCTGTGTTTGAGTCTGTGCCGCAACTGCCGGACTTTATTTTAAGAGATTTTCATGGACACAGCGATAAAAAGACAGACAAGAAGAGGAAACGCGGAAAGCGTGGAGGTGTAAGATTAAATCTGAGGAGGCGTCAGCCTAACCGCATTCCTCTTCCTTCCATTATTATGGGGAACGTACAATCCCTGAGAAATAAAGTGGATGAAATTCAAGGAAATGTCCGATATCAAAAGGATTTCAAGAACTGCTGTGTCATGGCTTACACGGAGACGTGGCTTATGGCGCATGACCGGGATGCGGACCTGAGAATTGACGGCTTTGGAGTCCCACTTCGCTCGGATCAGCAGGAAGAGGTAATGGGGAAACGTCAGGGGGGCGGTGTATGTCTGTATATTAATAAACAGTACTGACATCTGTCACGGTCAGAGAGCTCATCTGTACACCAGATGTGGAGCTTCTGTCTGTGTCACTACACCCCTTTTATCTATTCATTTTTATTTATTTATTTTTATTTATTTATTTATTTATTTATACAGGGACATGCACAATATACATTTTTTTTCTTTTTTTTGTACTTATTTTGTACCCGTAGGTAGATTTGTTTTGCAGTCTGGTGACAAGCCACCAGCTGCTGGTCGCTGCGTGCGCAAGCGCCCCGTATCCCTAATCTGCATGTTTTTGGCATGCGGGAGGAAAACGGAGAAATCCCGGAGTAAACCCACGCAACATGAGGAGAACATGCAAACTCCACACAAATCACTGTTGGCCGGGGGCAGGGATCGAACCCATGATCTCATGATCCCCACGATCCCCCGGCCGAAGGTAAACTGTGCTGCCGCAGTGCTAACCACTGCGCCACCGTGCAGCATTGACCTTAAAGAGGAAAGATGTATTGTACCAGGTTATAGCACAAATGCTAATTTCCACCTGTAGTCCCTGGGCAGGCTGGTGTTAGCATTAAAAAGCAGACATTTGCTAAAATTACAAGTAAGCATTGATAAAAAACTAAAACCAAAAACTGATTAAAAAACTAAAACCAAGCATTGCTAAAGACTAAAAAAAAACAAAAAGACATTAATATCATTAATAAGAACCCAAAACATTGATAAGAACTAAAACATACATCTGCCCTGCGAGTTCCCCCAACTTTTTATAATGACTGTGTACATTCACCCGAGGGCAGATGCTGCCTCTGCCTCCAGCACCATCTTTGATGTGGTACAGCGATTGCAGTCGATTTCCCCAGAGGCTCCAAATTTTATACTTGGGGATTTTAACCTTGTGTCTCTAAAGAAGACACTTAAAAACTTTTATCAGTATGTCTCCTGCCCAACCAGGCGAAGAAAAGACATTGGACCTGTCCTATGGATCCATAGAGAGGGCCGATAAATCACTCCCCCTTCCTCCTTTAGGATCCTCAGATCACAACTGTGTACATTTGCTGCCCACATATAAAACTGCTCTCAGAAGAGGCAAGGTGGAGACGAGAGACATTGATGTGTGGACAGAAGATTCAGTACACAGCCTCCAGGAATGCTTTGACTGTACAGACTGGGAGATGTTCACACTGGCCTGCGGGGATGATTTGGACTCTTTGGTGGACGTCACATGCTCATACATGGCTTTCTGTAAAAATAAGATTGTTCCACGTAAACGTGTCAAAAAATATCCCAACAACAAACCATGGGTTACAAAATCAGTTAAATCTTGCTTACAGAGGAAAGCGCTTGCCTTTAAACAGGGAGTTGTTTCTGAGCTGCAGGTTGCCACAAAAGAGCTGAAGGCCGAAATTTTAAGAGCAAAACAGAATTGTAAATCTGAGTTGGAAAGCAAGATGGCAACAAAGAAGCTTGGTTCAGCCTGGGCCAGTATGAAAACTATTGCAGGCCTTCAAAGCACAGAGCGCAGTAATCGTGTGTTTTTAGATGGTTTTAGTTCAGACACAGAGCTGGCTAATGCTCTTAATTGTTTTTATGGTCGTTTTGATTCCTTTGATTTTAGCACAGAAACCCTAGATTTGAAATAGAAACTCAAAGACAATCAGCACTTTAATACTGAGGTGTAGGATGTTAAAAGGGCGTTCTGTGCTGTAAAAGTGAACAAAAGTCAGGGCCCTGATAATATACACACGTGGACAACATTGTTGGTACCCCTCTGCTAATGGAAGAAAAACCCACAATGGTCACAGAAATAACTTGAATCTGACAAAAGTGGTAATAAATAAAAAATCTATGAAAATTAACCAATAAAAATCAGACAATGCTTTTGAATTGTGGTTTAACAGAATTATTTTAAAAAACAAACTCAGGAAACAGGCCTGGACAAAAATGATGGTACCCTTAACTTATTATTTTGTTGCACAACCTTTTGAGGCAATCACTGCAATCAAACGATTTCTGTAACTGTCAATGAGACTTCTGCACCTCTCAGCAGGTATTTTGGCCCACTCCTCATGAGCAAATTGCTCCAGTTGTCTCAGGTTTGAAGGGTGCCTTCTCCAGATGGCATGTTTCAGCTCCTTCCACAGATGTCCAATAGGATTTAGATCAGAGCTCATAGAAGGCCACTTTAGAATAGTCCAATGTTTCGCTCTTAGCCATTCTTGGGTGTTTTTAGCTGTGTGTTTTGGGTCATTATCCTGTTGCAAGACCCATGACCTGCGACTGAGACCAAGCTGTCTGACAATGGGTAGCACATTTCTCTCTAGAATACCTTGATAGTCTTGAGATTTCATTGTACCCTGCACAGATTCAAGACACCCTGTGCCAGATGCAGCAAAGCAGCCCCAGAGCATAACAGAACCTCCTCCATGTTTCACAGTAGGGACAGTGTTCTTTTCTTGGTATGCTTCATTTTTGCATCTGTGAACATAGAGCTGATGTGCCTTGCCATAAAGTTCCAGTTTTGTCTCGTCTGTCCAAGGGACATTCTCCCAGAAGCTCTGTGGCTTGTCAACATGCAGTTTGGCAAATTACAGTCTGGCTTTTTTAGGATTTGTTTTTAACAGTGGTGTTCTCCTTGGTCGTCTTCCATGAAGTCCACTTTGGCTCAAACAACGACAGATGGTGCGATCTAACACTGATGTACCTTGACCTTGGAGTTCACCATGAATGTGTTTAGAGGTTGTTCTGGGCTGTTTTGTTATCATTTGTATTATCCGTCTCCTCCTACAGCCACATCCAGGGAGGTTGGCTACAGTCCCATGGATCTTAAATTTCTGAATAATATGTGCAACTGTAGTCACAGGAACATCAAGCTGCTTAGAGATGGTCTTATAGCCTTTACCTTTAACATGCTTGTCTATAATTTTCTTTCTAATCTCCTGAGACAACTCTCTCCTTTGCTTCCTCTGGTCCATGTTTAGTGTGGTACACACTATGTCACCAAACAGCACAGTGACTACTTGTAACCCTTTAAATAGGCCGACTGACTGTTTACAAGTTTGTAGACACCTGTGATGTTAATTAGAGGACACATCTTGGTTGAACATGTCCCTATGGTCACATTATTTTCAATCTTTTCTAGGGGTACCATCATTTTTGTCCAGACCTGTTTCATGAGTTTGTTTTTTAAAGTAATTCTGTTGAACCACAATTCAAAAGCACTGTCTGATTTTCATTGGTTAATTTTCATAGAATTTTTATTTATTACCACTTTTGTCAGATTCAAGTTATTTCTTTGACCATTGTGGGTTTTTCTTTCATTAACAGAGGGGTACCAACAATTTTGTCCATGGCTGTTTGGGCGCTTGGTAAAGTCTTTTGCACATGAACTGAGTCCTGTGTTTCACTACATTTTCAATAAGTCCTTACAGACACAACATGTGCCTAAGATCTGGAAAGATGCCGTGGTTGTCCCTGTTCCAAAATCCAGCTGTCCTAAAATGGTAAATGACTTTAGACCAGTTGCTTTGACTTCAATTTTAATGAAAATTTTTGAAAAAAAAATGGTCAGATTTGATGTCCTAAAGCAGACTGAGCATGCATTGGATCCTCTGCAGTTTGTCTATAGGCTTCACAGAGGAGTGGAGGATGCCACTGTCACTCTGTTTAACATGCTTTTTAAACATCTGGATTTTAATGGGACACACGCCAGGCTTTTATTTGTGGACTTTTCTTCCCCACCCCCACCCCCCGTCCTGTCAGGCAGCTAGGCAAACAGAACAGGGATCTGTCACCCTTATTGTGCCAAAACAGATTTACTTTGCCAAGAGGAGCTTATACAGTACCTAGCTGTGCACTGTATATAGTTGTAAACTCCTCCTGTAATAACTTTTAATACTTTATTTAAATTGTTTTACCCATGGAAGACCCAACAGGATGGGGAAGAGGGAAAGGAAGTGTGTGAAGGGGGAAAAGAAAAGGGAGGGGAACAGACAAAAAAAAAAAAAATACAAACAAACCAACAACTAAAACAAACAAAAGACAAACTGCTTCTTCCACCGAAGATGTCTCAACACGAGTCTGGTTTCCGCACCTGTTAAAGGAGAGACACTTGTGCATGTATGTCTGTGTGCATATATATGAGAACGCATGCAAAATAAGTGTGTGCATGTGAGTGGTTTGTCAGGAAACATACGAGCGGAGGGCTGGTCGCAGCAACTCTTCCCCCGGGAACCCCGAGCAGGCAAGGCAGCGCCACCAACCCCCAGCCCTGAGGTCAGCAAGCTCCAGGAAAGCCAGGCATCCGCCCCCGGAGGGATGATCAAGGGAGGGCAGGCCGCCCGGCGGTCGGCGCGGTGAGCCCACACCCCCTGACCCGCCTGACCCCCACCCCCCCAGCGGGGCCAACATCCGCCCCCGGGCCCCAGGCACCAGGAGGCCAGCGACACCACCCCCGGGACAGAGACCAGCCCGCGCCCCCCGGTGCGAGCCCCCCCAGGCACCCCCACAGCGGCCCCGCCCCAGCGCCTCTGTCACACACCCCGGGGGCCCCCACTTCCAAAGAAGTCCCCCCGCCCAGGGGAGCCCACGTTGTCGAGAGGCACTACCCCCCTTAATCCAGCACCTCCCGACTCGCAGACACACCCCTCCCCATACCTTCACACCCACATGCTCCCATGCACACCCCTCTCACTCACCCAAACCAACCCATTCTCTCTCACTCCTGTATCCACTCAGATTCACTCCTCATTCACCTTTGTTTGTGGACTTTTCTTCCGCCTTTAATATAATCCAACCTCATATCTTAGTTGAAAGGTTCCTGCAACAATTTGATTTGAGTAATAATCTGGTGGGTTGGATTCTGGATTTTTTAACCAAAAGAACACAGAGAGTAAGGGTCAATGGTACATTGTCTGACCAAAACTGTTCTTCTACTGGCTCTCCTCAGGGGTGTGTGTTGTCACCACTACTCTTCATCCTGTACACAAACATGTGTCGGAACAGACATGACAACAGACACATTATAAAGTATGCTGATTATTCAGTTGTTGTCAGTCTCCTCCAGGATTGTGAGAGTGGCCACGGCCCAGTAGTTGATGATTTTGTTCACTGGTGTGAGGATTCCTTCCTGCAGCTGAATACGACAAAAACTAAAGATATGATTATTGACTTTAGGAGGAAAGCTCCCAGGCACGAAGTCACTGTACTAAAAGGCCAGACCACTGAATGTGTACAATCCTACAAATATCTTGGGACGATTATTGATAGTAATTTAAACTTTGAAGAGAACTGTGAAAGGGTGTGCAAAAAGGGTTAGCAACATTTGCATTGTTTAAGGAAACTCGCACGCTTCCAAACTGACCGAACCATAATGACAATGTTTTACCGGGCTTTTATTGAATCTGTTTTATTCTTTTCTTTAGTGTAATGGTTTTGTCAGATAAAACTGAAACAGAGGAAATCCTTGGATCAGGTTGTTAGATGGTCCAGTCGTTTGCTTGGCGAGTCACAGCTGAGCCTGACATCCCTGTACACCAGACAGGTACAGAGGATTGCTACCTCCATTTTAAATGATGACTCCCACCCTTTGCACTGCCACTTTCAGCTTCTTCCCTCCAGACGGAGGTTAAAGTAAAACCCAGCGCTACAAAAACAGCTTTGTTCCTGCTGCTGTTAAAGAGTTGCACAAGATGTAACAATATATTGTACATAATTTAGTTACCTATTTATTAATTTTGTTTTATATTTACTTATTTTTGTAGGTTTTTTATTTGCATTCTAAATCTTTTATTGGGTTTTAGACTTTTGAGTTTTTAACCTCTTTGACTAGTCTTTAACTTTCTAATATGACCCTTCTCTCTTATCTCTTGTTTTTTTTTTTCTCTTATCTCTTTGTCTTATGTCCTGATTGGTGGAGCCTTGAGTACTTTTATCATGTTTATAGTCAGCTTCATGTGTGCCTGTGTTTGTGTTCATGTTGAATGTAATTGTGGTTTGTAAATATGGATGTCACCTGACTGCAAAACAAATCTACCTACAGGTACAAATAAAGTAACCTGAACCTGAACCTGAACCTGAACCTCCTCCTTGTTCGCTGGGCGATGTCGGCCCTGAACCCCTACTGTTTGTGTTTCTGTGTATTTTTGTAAGTCTTCACCTTTTGGGATCAGTCTTTATGTTCAATACATGTGCTGTGGTGAATCCTGCTCGTAAACCCATTCATCATAACCCTCCGTGCGATCTTACGCAGGGCACAGAGAGGGAGGGTGAAATAATGAGGATTTACGTACAGGGTTCACCACAGCACATTTAATACAGAACGACAGACAATTCCCAAAAAGGTGAAGATGTACAAAAAACACAAACACACTTACTGATGGCGGTCGGGGGCCGGCATCACCCAGCGAACAAATGAGAGGAGACGTGCTAGCCACAGGTGCGCCCCAGAGCCGACATCGTTTCAAGGACGCACGAGAACCATGGCGAACATGGAGTGACTAACATGTCGTGAGAGTGCTGAAAATACTGGCAGACTTGCAGCAAAGATGGCAATACTATTGACCAGCAGTGCGCTACTGGCAAACGGCCGCAAAGTACACGCACTGCTGGTGATGGTGTGATGAGAAGCACCTGGGCAGGACCAGGAAACATGATCAGCGGGAGGGGAATCAGCTGGTGATGATGAGAGAGGGGACGTGGCCAGACCGGTGAGAGTCAGCATGCGATCACAGAAAGTAGGTCAAAGGTGCACGTAAATCCATTAATTCTCCCCTTCTTGTGCCCTCCTCCTTCGTAAAAGCACACGAGGAGGCTTATGACAGTTGGAGCTGAAGCGTGTGATGTGGTCTTTCATGGCCTGCTGTTTATCTAAGCCTGCGACACAACGCAAAGGCATAACCGTAAAATTAAAACAAGAAACCAGAGAAACCATGAGCTACAAATCTGCTGTCATTCCAGTCAACAACACAGGAATCCATTCTGTCAATTACGTCATTGGGGTGCCGCCCTTAATTTGGTGGGCGGCACCACAGTCCAGTCAGCGGCAGCAGTTTTTTGATGATAACTAGTTTATGCAGGCATGGTTGTAAATATTATATTGATCATCGACAATGACTTTTAGGTTTACACAACATGCTAAAAAAAAGTCAAACTCGTGTCATCAGCCCTTTAACGGTCTACTTTGTGATGGTAAAAAAAAAAAAGAAGTTTCTGTATCCACCACTTCATTGAGAGCCACATCAGATTCCACAAATTGTGCATTAGCAGGAAAATGCAAAAACTACTGACCATATTTAAGTGAAATTTGGTAGAAGAATGGAGCCCGGGCCTCCGGAAACCCCACTGGATTCTTTAGTGATATATTCAGTTTTGCGGATGCATTATTTTTAGAAATGTATTTATTTTCATAAAAATATCTTCAGTGAGCCCTTAAACTTTGGAAAATAGAGTGTTTTCACTATGCTTGCATGAATGTATCCACTACTTAATATGAGCAGCATAGGACACTTGCACTGCCACTGCAAGGCCGGCAGGAGTCGCAGAGGGGTACAACATGACAAACACCATTTTGGGAGGTTTTCCTCACAAAAAAAGGCATGCGGTGAGACGTTCAAGAACAGCACAACAGTGAGAAAGCTAGAAACAACAACAAAAAAAGGGAGTAGTGGTTAAACAAACAAGATGATGTGAATTAAGACAGGGAGTAGCACAGGACACATTTTTCAACAAATTACATCTTTCATTTTGATTGCTTCATACTGGTCTGGTTGTAAATACCTTTACACAAGTGTCATATTGTCAGATTTTTGACCTAACCAGCAAGTAAAAGTGACAAATAAAAGCAAGTGAAACCAAAATAAATCAACCAAGGAACATCTCTAGCACAATCTCCACCAGTCAAACTTGGGACTTACAGTATGTACTAGAACTTTTCTAGCAGGCCTTCATAGGCCTTTTGTGCCCCGGGATGAGAGAATGCTAACACAGCAACAAACGTCATGCGTGAAGCACTTTTATTTATTGTGTACATTGCTCTTCGATAAATACGCCCTCGACAAAGACCACAAGAAGAGCTGAGACACTAAACGCATTCACGTGTTTGTGTCTTTGGCATAAATAAGTGGAATTTTATTGTCTGATGCTTTAGAACTACTTAATATGATATAAATCTGCATAATCATATCATGGCGTGCCTTGCTTGGAGAATCTAAACTGCCTTCCATTCATAAAGCGCTCTTCTTGTATTTTTCATTCCTCGCTTAAGTTTATGAACTCGGGACGTGAGCAGGCAGGTCGTTATCACCAAGTTTAATAAATCCTGGCTGTTAGTTAGCCATCAAAGCCCTATTAGCTTCAGTCGTCACCTCGCCATCTGATTTATCTGCTACCACCATCATGTCACTGTGTATCTATAACCAACGTCATGAGGTGATAATGAAATATCACGTCTTCTCTTCATCCTCATGTCTCGCCTCTCTGGGGTCATTTAGGAGCAGAACGTGGCAGCGGGACCTTTTAAAGTTATCGCTCATGATGAGTGGAGGGAGAGGGGGAGAGACGTGGAGGTAACGGCCTCCGTCTCTCGTTCGACCCTTGTGTTTGTCAGGAGACTCAATCAATGTGTAATTACCGTGGATGGCTATCATAAAAAACAATGCCAGGAGCCCTCTCAAGGTTATCCACCTAATTGTGTTATTTATAAATATGAAATGGTTGTAAATGTGGCCGCCACAGTGGATGGGGCTTAATGGCTGATGGACATGATATATTTCCAATTTGCACTGTGGGATCCGTGTGGACGGGTCGATGCGGCAAAGAGCTGTGGGTAATAATGCTGATAATTATGGTTCGTGCTTGAATCTAGCTCTCAGGTTAAGATGGATAAAAAAAGAAGCTCTGAATTCACCTCAGCACGTTTTAAACATCAGCAGTTTCAGTGATATGGTAATATTTCATCTAAACTTCACATATCAGGCTGTAAGCTTTTATTGAAATCATTAAAAAGTTGGATTTACATGGTGTCTGCCAGTCTTAAAAATGTGTTATATGCACATCTACTAGTAGAGAACTTTAAAGTGAAACTTTTTTAGGGCTGAGATATTTAAAGCTTTAGCTTTTTATATTAATGATGGCCAATTAATGCATTAGTAATTTGGAGCTGCAGGTCACTTCCTGAGGTGGCATCTTCAGTGGTGACTGGTTTGTCTCAGCAGCCAGCTCACTTTAAAAGATGAGTAGGTCTTGTATTTTGGGTTTAAATTTACAAAGACTACACCATACTAAACTGGTTCTTTCAGTGCGCTACCTCATCCTGCACACATACCCCGCTTCATGCCAACACCTGGAGTAGTGCTCACTGATTGGCACTGCTCACTCAGTAACATAAGAGGGAGAGTTTCTGTCAGAGTGAGCAGAGGAAAATGTACACTCCAGCAGGCCACTCACTTTAATCTAAAAAAAAAGATTGAAAGCATCCAACTCACCCTTAAGGTCAGGATTACACATCCTCTTTGGAAATCAATGGAGAGTTACTCTGTTTATTTGTACTTTCACCTGCTGAAATAATCAGGAAAGTTGCCTTAAGTAGAAAAACTGATTTCCTCTGTTTTCAAAATAAAAGAGGAAATTAAAAAAAAATATTAAATTGTAGTTAAAAAACTAATTGGGGACCCTGCAGGGACAGTTGCAGCTTCACTCAAAATTATTCAGTTCTTATTGCAAGTTATGTTTATTCTAAAAATGGAAAAACTTTCAGTTGTTTTGTGGAGGAAAAGTGAGTTCAGGTGAGGTACGACGAGCTGTGAGGTTGCAGAGTTTAATTTTCCTCCGTCATGAGACACACTGTAGCGCTGTGTGCTGTGTTGTGCTGTCTGTTCTGTGTTGTGTTGCGCTGTTGAGGCATGTATAGTAAGCTCCTTTATACAGACAAGAGAGAATGCATGGCACATTAGCATATTGGTATACATATCAGTCAATACACATAATTAGCATGACCAACTGGCACCGGACGTCCTCTTCTTAATCCGGGATGTCTAAACAATAGCCCATTGTTCTGGTTGTCCCCCAGGAGCTCTCTGTCCCTATGCGAATTGCCCCCTGCTTAGTGCAGGCTAGCTGAGTGTGAGGATTGAATGTTAATGTAGATTGTGGTGGGTCACCACAGGGCTTCCCCCCAGAACACTCAGCAGGAGTTGTGACCCCACCGCACCCCCCCACCCCCGTCGTTTGGCTTCAGCTCTGGTAGAACTGTCAGAGGGCATGTCAGTCCATGAGGGGGACGGGGGAGGGGTGGAAAAAAACAGTGTGCTCCGCTCCGGGTTCCAGCACGTTGAACGGCCGTGGATCGTGGCCGCACAGGCCGGTGTGTTTCGTGCATATTGTAACAAGACGGCGATCGGCTGGCTTTAGGGAGTGAGGTTCAGGTTCAGGTTCAGGTTACTTTATTTGTACCCGTAGATAGATTTGTTTTGCAGTCTGGTGACATCCATATTTACAAGCCACAAATTACATTCAACATAGACACAAACACAGGCACATATGAAACTGACTATAAACATGATAAAAATACTCAAGGCTCCATCAATCAGGGTATAAAAAGACAAAGAGATGGGAGAAAAACCAGAGGTAAGAGAGAAGGGTCATTTTAAAAGTTAAAAACTAGTCAAAGAGGTTAAAAACTCAAAGGTCTAAAACCCAATAAAATATTTAGAACCCAAGTAACATCCTACAAAAATAAGTAAATATAAAATGGAGTTAATAAATAGGTATCTAAATTATGTGCAATATATTGTTACAGCTTGTTCAACTCTTTGACAGCAGCAGGAACAAAGCTGTTCTTGTAGCGCTGGGTTCTACTTTTTGGGACAGCAAACCTCCGTCTTGAGGGAAGAAGCTGAAAGTTGCAGTGCAAAGGGTGGGAGTCATCATTTAAAATGGAGGTAGCAATCCTCTGTACTTGTCTGGTGTACAAAAATGTCAGGCTCAGCTGTGGCTCACCAAGCAAACGAGTGGACCATCTAACTACCTGATCCAAGGATTTCCTCTGTTTCAGTTTTATCTGACCAAACCATGACACTAAAGAAAAGGATAAAACAGATTCAATAAAAGCCCGATAAAACATTGTCATTATGGTTCGGTCAATTTGGAAGCGTGCAAGTTTTCTCAAGCAATGCAAATGTTGCTGACCCTTTTTGCACACCCTTTCACAGTTCTCTTCAAAGTTTAAATTACTATCAGTAATCGTCCCAAGATATTTGTAGGATTGTACACATTTGGTGGTCTGGCCTTTTAGTACGGTGACTTTGTGCCTGGGATTTTTCCTCCTAAAGTCAATAATCATGTCTTTAGTTTTTGTCGTATTCATATGCAGGTAGGAATCCTCACACCAGTGAACAAAATCATCAACTACTGGGCCGTGGCCACTCTCACCATCCTGGAGGAGACTGACAATAACTGAGTCATCAGCATACTTTATAATGTGTCTGTTGTCATGTCTGCTCCGACACATGTTTGTGTACAGGATGAAGAGTAGTGGTGACAACACACACCCCTGAGGAGAGCCAGTAGAAGAGCACTTTAGGTCAGACAATGTACCATTGACCCTTACTCTCTGCGTCCTGTTGGTTAAGAAATCCAGAATCCAACCCACCAGATTATTGCTCAATTCAAATTGTTGCAGGAGCCTTTCAACTAAGATATGAGGTTGAATTGTATTAAAGGCGGAGGAAGAGTCCACAAATAAAAGTCTGGCATGTGTCCCATTAAAATCCAGATGTTTAAAAAGCATGTTAAACAGAGTGACAGTGGCATCCTCCACTCCTCTGTGAGGCCTATAGGCAAACTGCAGAGGATCCAATGCATGCTCAGTCTGCTTTAGGACCTCACATCTAACCAGTTTTTCAAAAAATTTCATTAAAATTGAAGTCAAAGCGACTGGTCTAAAGTCGTTTATCGTTTTAGGACAGCTGGATTTTGGAACAGGAACAACCACGGCTTCTTTCCAGATCTTAGGCACATGTTGTGTCTGTAAGGACTTATTGAAAATGTAATGAAAAATAGGACTCAGTTCATGTGCACAGGACTTTACCAAGCGCCCACATATATTATCAGGGCCCTGACTTTTGTTCACTTTTACAGCGCAGAACTCCCTTTTAACATCCTGCACCTCAATATTAAAGTGCTGATTGTCTTTGAGTTTCTGTTTCAAATCTTGGGTTTCTGTGCTAAAATCAAAGGAATCAAAACGACCATAAAAACAATTAAGAGCATTAGCCAGCTCTGTGTCTGAATTAAAACCATCTAAAAACACACGATTACTGCGCTCTGTGCTCTGAAGGCCTGCAATAGTTTTCATACTGGCCCAGACTGAACCAAGTTTCTTTGTGGCCATCTTGCTTTCCAATTCTGATTTATAATTCTGTTTTGCTCTTAAAATTTCGTACTTCAGCTCTTTTGTGGCAACCTGTAGCTCAGAAACAGACCCCTGTTTAAAGGCAAGTGCTTTCCTCTGTAAGCAGGATTTAACTGATTTTGTAACCCATTGTTTGTTGTTGGGATATATTTTGACACGTTTACGTGGAATGATCTTATTTTTACAGAAAGCCATGTATGAGCATGTGACGTCCACCAAAGAGTCCAAATCATCCCCGCAGGCCAGTGTGAACATCTCCCAGTCTGTACAGTCAAAGCATTCCTGGAGGCTGTGCACTGAATCTTCTGTCCACACATCATTGTCTCTCGTCTCCACCTTGCCTCTTCTGAGAGCAGTTTTATATGTGGGCAGCAAATGTACACTGTTGTGATCTGAGGATCCTAAAGGAGGAAGGGGGAGTGATTTATAGGCCCTCTCTATGGATCCATAGGACAGGTCCAATGACTTTTTTTCGCCTGGTTGGGCAGGAGACATACTGATAAAAGTTTTTAAGTGTCTTCTTTAAAGAAACATGGTTAAAATCCCCAAGAATGAAGTTTGGCACCTCTGGAGAAATTGTTTGCAGCCGCTGGATCACATCAAAGATTGAGCTGGAGGCAGAGTCAGCGTCTGCCCTCGGGTGAATGTAAACAGTTGTGATGAAAAGCTGGGGGAACTCGCGAGGCAAATAAAAGGGGCGTAGTGACACAGACAGCAGCTCCACATCGGGTGTACAGATGCGCTCTCTGACCGTGACAGATGTGCAGTACTGTTTATTAATATATAAACATACGCCGCCCCCCTGACGTTTCCCCGTTACCTCTTCCTGCCGATCCGAGCGCAGTGGGGCTCCAAAGCCTTCAATCCACAGGTCTGAGTCTCGTTCATGCGCATCAAGCCAAGATTCGGTCAAAGCCATGACACAGCAGTTCTTAAAGTCCTTCTGGTAGTGTACATTTCCTTGAATTTCATCCACCTTGTTTCTCAGAGACTGTACGTTCCCAAAAATCACAGAAGGAAGAGGAATGTTACCAAACTGACGTCTTCTTAGGCGCAATTTCACACCTCCACGCTTTCCGCGTTTCCTTCTGCCGTCTCTCCCGTCTCTCTTTTCACCGCTGTGTCCGTCTCTCAAAATAAAGTCCGGCAGTTGCGGCTTAGGCTCAATCACAGCCGCTGCATCAACCGTGTTTAAATGCAGCAACAATGTATCCTGCCCGCCATGATGCCGGTCGCGTTTACCTCATAGACAAAGAGCCGGAGGAAAAGTAGCAGCAGAGCAAGAGAGGGGAGGAAGTCCATGTTGTTGGAACCAGGGAGCTCTTCGCCATACAGTCCACAAACATTCCAGGGCAGAAACGACACAGAGGATTTCGTAAAAACACATAAAAGTACATAAAAACAGACACACAGACGACGCACTTTTTCACCAGCTGCCGGTCGCTGCGTGCGCATGCGCATGCGGGAAAAGCGCTGTGCAGGAGGAGGGGGAGGTGGTGGGATTAAGTGAGTGCCGGCCCTGGACGTCAAAGGTGTCTGGGCCGCACAAAAATTGTGTGTGGATCCGCGATGGTGAGGGACTTTCCCGGTAAACCTGGCGGAGATCCACAGCGGCTGTGAAAAAAATAATAATTTTATCTCTGACTCCTCTCGCGGCTCGATCCAGCGAGGATGTGGGGAAGGCGAGTGGCCAAATTCCCCGAGGATGCGTAGCGGCTGTGAAACAACTGCAGCTGTGTGAGGGTGTGAGACGGTTTGGCTTTTAATTCAATTCAATTCAATTCAATTCAACTTTATTTATATAGCGCCATTTCACAACAACAGTCATCTCATAGCACTATCAACTGTAGGGGGGAACCCCCACAGTTGCAGAAAGACCCCAGCAATCAGGTGATCCCCTGTGAGCAAGCACTTGGCGACGGTGGAGAGGAAAAACTCCCTTTTAACAGGAAGAAACCTCCAGCAGAACCAGGCTCAGGGAGGGGCAGTCATCTACTGCGACTGGCTGGGGGGTGAGGGGACAGAGAAGATGAAAAGAACAGACATGTAGAGAGCAAACAGCACGATGGGGACTCAATCTATGGGAGAGAACAAACAAATGTTAATGACCAGCAAAAAAAAATATTTCATAGAGAGTGAGGAAAGGAGTGAGGCCCAGTGCATTACTGGAGGTCCCCCGGCTGACTAAACCTATTAGCAGCATAACTAAGGGAGGGTTCAGAAACACATGATCCCTCCCTAATTGTAGGCTATATCAAAAAGGTAGGTTTTAACCCTAATCTTAAAAACAGAGATCGAGTCTGACTCCCGAATCCAGATTGGCAGCTGATTCCACAGGAGAGGAGCTTGATAACTGAAGGCTCTGCCTCCCATTGTACTTTTGGAGATTCTAGGTATTACAAGTAGTCCTGCATTTTGGGAGCGTAGTGCTCTGTTAGGATAATACGGTAGTATCAGATCTGTTAAATAAAAAGGAGCCTGATTGTTTAGAGCTTTGTAAGTAAGAAGAAGGATTTTAAACTTAATTCTAAACTCTATGGGAAGTCAATGAAGGGAGGCCAGAACCGGAGAGATATGATCTCTCTTTCTAGTACCTGTTAAAACTCTTGCTGCAGCATTTTGGATCAGCTGAAGACTTTTTAAAGATGTTTTAGGACAACCTGATAATAAAGAATTACAATAATCTAATCTCGAGCTAACAAAAGCATGGATCAGTTTCTCAGCATCACTCTGAGACAAGATGCTCCTAATCTTGGCAATATTACGCAAATGATAGAAGGCAGTCTTAGAAACAAATTTAATATGTGAATTGAAGGACAAATCCTGATCAAAAATAACTCCAAGGTTCCTCACAGAGCTATTAAGAGAAAGAGTAACTGCATCCAAACTGAAAGTTTGATTTGGAAAGGAATTTCTAAGGTTTTTTTGGACCAACAAGAACGACTTCAGTCTTATCTGAATTTAATAGCAGGAAATTACAAGTCATCCAAGCTTTGATTTCCTTAAGACAGGCTTCTAACTTGGCTAATTAATTACTATCATCTGGCTTCATTGACAGGTATAATTGTGTGTCATCTGCATAACAATGAAAATGTATACAGTGCTTTCTAATAATGTTGCCTAACGGAAGCATATATAAACTAAAAAGAGTAGGGCCTAGCACAGATCCCTGTGGAACTCCATGACTAAGCTTTGAGTTGAAAGAAAACTCATTATTTACATGAACAAACTGGAACCTATCAGATAAATAAGATCTAAACCACTGCAACGAAGTTCCATTAAGTCCAACATAGTGTTCTAATCTATCAAGTAGAATATTATGATCGATAGTATCAAAAGCTGCACTAAGGTCTAAAAGGACATGTACAGAAACTAGTCCATTATCAGATGCAATGAGGAGGTCGTTAGTGACCTTCGCTAAGGCTGTTTCAGTACTATGATGGATTCTAAACCCAGATTGAAACTCTTCAAGTAAACCATTTCCCTGCAGGTGGTCGAATAATTGCGTAGCAACAACTCTTTCTAAGATTTTTGAAATGAAAGGGAGATTAGAGATTGGTCTATAGTTAGCTTAAGCTCCTGGATCTAGTGTTGGCTTTTTGAGTAAGGGTTTAATTACAGCTGTTTTAAAAGCCTGCGGTACATGGCCTAAAGTTAATGAAGAATTGATTATATGAAGAATAAAGCTACCAATAAGTGGGAAGACTTCTTTAAATAACCTAGTAGGAATAGGGTCTAAAAGACAAGTTGAAGGTTTGGATGAGGAAACTATTTTGTCTAACTCACAAAGGTCGATTGGAGTAAACTCATCAAGACAGACATCAAAAGAAGGAGTTGTAGTAGTTACAGTATTTAAGTTAACTGTGGGAAGAATCTGATTGATTTTATCTCTGATGGATGAAATTTTATTATTGAAAAAGTTCATAAAGTCCTGACTAGTAAGCTCTAAGGGAATGCTAGGATTGACAGAGTCCTGACTCTTTGTCAACCTGGCTACAGTACTGAAAAGAAACCTGGGATTATTCTTGTTCTCTTCTATTAATGCAGAGTAATAACTTGTTCTAGCTTTTCTAAGAGATTTTTTATAAATTAAAAGATGATTTCTCCAAGCTAAATAGATTTCATCTAAATTAGTAGAGCGCCATTTTCTTTCTAATTGACGAGTCTTCTGTTTTAAGCTACGAGTTTCTGTGTTGAACCAAGGAGTTAGAAATCTCTGATTAGACTTTTTCTTTTTTAAGGGGGCCACCAAGTCTAGAGCCTGATGCAGAGAAGCTGAAACACTATCCACCATGTTATCAATTACAGAAGGAGCAAGCTGTGTATAGCTTATTTCCGTTGTGTTGACACATGGCATAGAGGAAACAATCTGCATAAATTTGGAAACAGCATCATCTGAGAGGCATCTACTGTAATAATATTTTTCTTTAGGAGCCAAATAGTCAGAAATGGTAAATTCAAAGGTTAACAGACAATGGTCTGACAGTACAGGGTTATGAGGAGACACTACAAGATTTTCTATTTCTATGCCATATGTCAGAACAAGGTCCAATGTATGGTGGAGGTAATGAGTAGAATTTCCTACTTTCTGAGAAAACCCAATCGAGTCTAATATTGAATTAAATGCCACATTAAGGCAGTCACTATCTACATCCACATGTATATTAAAGTCCCCTACTATAATTATTCTATCAGAGTTCAGCACTAAATGAGCTAAGAAATCAGCAAATTCGGATAAAAATTCTGAGTAGGTTGATGGGGGACGATAAACTATGGCAAATAAAATTGGGTTTAACCTAAAATTGCTAAAGTGCCCAATACTGAGGACCAGGCCCTCAAAGGAATTATAACATGTTTTTTGCTTTACATTAACTAGTAATTTGGAATGGTAAATTGTTGCTACTCCTCCTCCACGACCAGAACTTCTGGGATTTTGACAGTTTAAATAACCAGAGGGAGTTGATTCATTTAAACCAACATAATCCTCTTGCCCTAACCAAGTCTCTGTAAGGGAAATTAAATCAATCTGATGATCAATTAACAGATCATGGACTAACAGAGACTTGGGAGTTAGAGACCTAATATTTAGTAAACCACATTTAATTTTTAAATTATGAGGAGGAACAGAGGCCAAATCATTCAATTTAGAGGCTTTATGTTTAATTTGAGTTTTACCAATGTTTTGCTTTATCACTTTGGGATGCTTATGCATGATATTTTTATTTACTTTGGAGGGAGCAGACAACGATTCTCTGATGGGGAAGACAGAGGCTAAGCTGAGGGGTGGCGGATGAAGAGGAGCTGCAGAGAGGCGTGTAAGACTGCGACTCTGCTTCCTGGTCCCAACACTGAGTAGTCATGGTTTTGGAAATTTGGATAAAAAAGATGCCAGATTGTTAGATAAATGAGAAGCACCATCCAAAGTGGGATGAATGCTGTCTCGTCTCATAAGACCAGGTTTTCCCCAAAAAGAGCTCCAATTGTCAATGTAGCCCACGTCATTTTTAGGACACCACACAGACAGCCAGCGGTTCAAGGATGACGAGCGACTAAACATGTCATCACTGGTCAGATTGGGGAGGGGCCCAGAGAATACTACAGTGGCAGACATCGTTTTTGCAAAGTCACACACTGATTCTACATCAAGTTTGGTGACTTCCGACTGCCGGAGACGGATGTCATTAATGCCATTTTAGGTGCTGGAGCAGCCCTAAAGCCATCGGGGACAGCAATCGGCTAAATTCCCCTTGTGCGCCGTGGCTGAGAAACCCATACAAAGTTCTGTGTGCGGGCTGCACATCTGCTCCAGGTGCGTGAACAGCCCTGAAGGTTCCGAGGGTGGCGATTTTTCTAGGGCATGAGCAGCGGTGGAGGATGCTGTATCGGTCTATGGAGCCGGCTTGACCCTGTGCGTGGTGTGCGCGTGGCGCAGTGACCACTTAGCTGGCAGTTGCGCTGTCCTCATAATCCTGCAGTGTGCGTGCAGGGCTTCTGTGTGCAGGAGGTCCACTTGTCGCGAGCTGAGTCAGGGTCGGGGAGCTTGGTGGAAATCAACGCAGTCGGCGTCGATGATTTCCCCATTCAGGCTGCTTCCTTCATTTCGCTCGTGTTGCGGTTCATGGTGCGTGTCTGTCCAAAAACTGCCCGCTCTGGGGCGCGCGCTCCGGTGAGGAAGAAGAGGTTGCAGGCGTTCTCTGGTCCTCTGCTGTCCACAGCACAGTGAGAGGGAGCAGATGGTCATTCTCTCTCCTCAGGTCACCAGTGTGGAGGGCTAAGATCAGGCGAGGGGCGCACCATGACGTGTGCTGGGGCTTCCCGTCCAGGTCATCTCCGGGGTGTTCACCTCGTGTTTCATTCTTCGTCAAGGGTCACCAGTGTGGAGGAAAAATAAGTTCAGGCGAGATGCGGCGAGCTGGAAAGTGGCAGAGTTTTATTTTCCTCCAACATAATGAGACGCACTTGTAGCGCTGTGCGCTGCAGTGGTCTGTGTGTCTGAGCTGTGTTGTGTTGCGCTGTTGAGGCATGTATAGTAAACTCTTTTATGCAGACGAGAGAATGCATGGCACATTAACATATTGGTATACATATCAGTCAATACACATGATTAGCATGACCAACTGGCGCCGGACGTCCTCTTCTTAATCCGGGGATGTCTAAACAATAGCCCATTGTTCTGGTTGTCCCCCAGGAGCTCTCTGTCCATATGCAAATTGTCCCCTGCTTAGTGCAGGCTAGCTGAGTGTGAGGATTGAATGTCCATGTAGATTGTGGTGGGTCACCACAGTTTAACTCATTCATTCATTCATCTTCTTCCGCTTAATCCTTTTTGGGTCACGGGGGGGGGGGGGGGTACTGAAGCCTATCCCAGCATCTTTGGGCGAGAGGCAGGGTACACCCTGGACAGATCGCCAGTCCATCGCAGGGCCAACACAGAGAGACAGACAACCATTCACTCTCACAGTCATACCAAAGGACAGTTTAGAATCCCCAGTTTTGATGCCGATTAACCTAACCTGCATGTTTTTGGCATGTGGGAGGAAACCGGAGAAATCCCGGAGTAAACCCATGCAGACACGGGGAGAACATGCAAACTCCACACAGACCACTGTTGGTCGGGGGTTGGGATCGAACCCAGGATCTCCCGGCCAAGAGTGAGTTGTTGTACTGCCACAGTGCTGTTTCTTGCAAAAAGCTGAAAATTTGTAAATATTGGAAACACACATAATTTGTAAAGGGTAGTTGTGAAGGAGCTGTAATGCCTGCTCTTCGTTTTGTGGGTGATTTATTTCTCTTAAGACTTGATTATGCTTCAGTTAATGTTAATCACAGAACCTAACTTAATGTATATTATTTAGTATCATTAGTAGTATTTTCTGTTTATTTATGATGTTGTCTTCTTTACATTGACATCTACTAATCTCCCTCTTTCCCGAGGTCACCACCTGGGTGTTTCCATGAAGAGCACACATGGAATGCAGCCAGTTACCTCTGGTCTCAATTGGTATATTGGACTTTACCATTGTAGACAGAGAGGAGGGGGGAGATGATTTGTTTGGGTTTTTGTTTAATTAGTTTATGGAGTATCTTTCAGTTAATAGTTTATTTCTTTTGAAGTCTGTTTATATCATTTACACCATGACTTATTATCATAGGATTGTGATATATATTTTGTAGATATATTGTAAATAGTTTTGTTCCTTCACCCATGGTTTTAGGGATCCTAAAGTATATATAGAGTGGGTGGAATGGTGTTCTTTATTCTGTGAGGGCTGGAGTTACTCCTGTGTCTGGTGGTAAACGTAAGCTAAGCTGTTTCCATCCTAAAGGAAGCTGTTGACTGTCAAAAACCTTACAGTAATGAATAACTTCAAGTGCAGCTGTGCTTCTTATACAATCACATTTTCAATGTTTCAAGAGACAAAACTTCTTTAACAGCGATGTTTATGGATAGTAATGAGGACAATAATTACTATTTAATTACAGTATTAAGTACAGTGTAAGTAATTACAGCTGGACAATATACCAAATATATTCATTGTATCGGTACATTTGGCCACCCGCGATACATAAAATAGTTGTATCACCCATATTGAAGTATTTGTCACGTTAATATGAGCTGCCGCTGTGAGACAGGTCTGTCTGCAGCTTGGCCACTGCTGTAGTCTGAGCAGAAGTTCAGCACAGCTGCATGCTCACAGAGAAAGAGAGAAATCTATACTGCAGTGAGCAGAGATGAAAAGGCAGATAACAGAATAAATGTAGGCTCATCTTAAGTACAGGAAATGGGAGGGGGGGCAGGACAAGATAAACATTTCAAGATGAGTATGAACTCTGCAGGTAACTGTTCACTTAGCGAGCAAACTTTCAAAATAAGAGCTCCTATCTGGTCTTGCAGCACTTCGAAATAAGAGGGTTGTGGTGGACACATTACACATGGCACTCCACCCAGGACAAAAGGGTTGGTGGGGGAGAAGATAGTTAGAGATGCTAATGGGGAAAGCTGAGAGGAGCCAACCAGACAAAGATGTGCCTTTCGCCCCCTGCCGCGCCAGGCTGACACCTGAGGACGCAGAAGTGCGAATGTATTGTAGCAAGACCTGCTCTGTGACGTGTGGGTCAATGTTATGTTAATGTGTGTGCATGTCTTGCACTGTGAATGTTAATGTGTTTATCCTGAGTGCCGGAGGCAGGAATTAAAATGTATAAAGGAGTTCGCTCAGGCACTCAGGTTTTAAAGTTTGTGTTTTTGTTGGAAGGGGAATAGAGTTTGTGTGTAGTTTAGCTCGCTGCCTCATCTGCTTCCATCTTCCACATTAGTGACCCTAAGACATGCAATGGAGAATGAGCCGAGCACCCCTCTGGAGACAACCCAGAGGGAGAACACCAGCGCAGCATGTGCTGTCACAGTCAAGGTCCCAGACTTCTGGCTTCACAATCCGACCGCTTGGTTTCTACATGTTGATGCCCAAGTCACACTACACGGGATCACAACGGCCGACACCAAATATTATCATGTGGTCACTACACTGGATGTGCATGCCATGCAGCAAGTGACAAGCCTGCTCTAGGAACTGCTGGCCCAGGAAAAATACGACGTGCTCAAGCAGATGCTGATTCAGCGGTATACCCTGTCAGACAGTGAGAGGGCAGAGAGACTCCTAACGCGCTCAGAGTTAGGTGACAGATCAGCCGTGGAGCTGATGGAGAGCATGTTAGCATTGAGGGGGAAGAAGGATGAATCCTTCCTTTTCACCCACCTCTTCCTCAGGAACCTACCTGCTACAGCGAGGGCGATCCTGGTCAACTCGCTGCTGCTGGTAACCAGGAACTACCACGCTCTGGCACAGAAAGCGGGCCGCATCATCCTAGCGACCAGAACTCTCACCTTGCATGCAACAACACCGGCACCCGGGAAGGACTCCAGCGAGGTCAAGGAGCCGTTGGTGGTGGCTGGGACGCATGCCAAGAGATGCAGGAACAGGACACTCTATGTCTATCACTGCCGCTTTGGCTTGGATGCCCAACACTGTCTGCCACCGTGCCAATTCAAGAAGCCAGGGAAACAGCACAGCCAGCAGTCAGTAGCAGCTGTGACTGCTGGCGACAGGAACAAGCTGCTGTTCATCACAGACACACGTTTGAGGAGATGTTTCTTAGTGGACTCCGGCTCCCAGAAGAGCCTCATTCTGCTGGTCAGCGCAGACAGATTGGCAGGAAGTAGTGGTCCCGAGCTCACGGCCGCCAACGGATCCAACATCAGGATGTTTGGCGAACAGATGTTGAAGGTGTGCTTACACAGATGCAATTACCAATGGGATTTTGTGGTGGCGGCATGTTCTGTCCCCATTTTAGGCGCAGATTTTTTATGTGCTTATGGGTTGTTAGTCGATGACTGATCCAGTGACTGGATGCTGTCTCTTTTACCTCCTTGCCCTGCACAGCTTGGGTAGTTGGACTAACAACGCAAGCTAGCGCTATAGCTCCAGAGGGTAAGTACCTGCATTTACTTTCACAGTTCCAAGCACTCATGGTTCCAACGTTTTCTGCTACAGTAACCAAACACGGGGTCGAACATTTCATAACCACAAAAGGCCCGCCCGTGTTCGCGCACCCTCAGTGCTTGGACGCAGTTAAACTAGCCAGCGTGCACGAGGAGTTTACCAACTTAGAGCAGCTGGGCATCATTAGGCGCTCCAACAGCCCGTGGCATCCCCACTACACATGGTGCCTAAGGCTGATGGGTCATGGCAACCGTGCGGCAACCTCCAGCGCTTGAACAACGCCACGGAACATGATCGGTATCCCATCCCGCACATCTAAGATTTTTCCGTGCACCTGGCCGGGATGGGTGGTTTTTCGAAAGTGGCGCGCGGAGGACATTCCCATAACAGCAGTAATAACTCTTTTTAGCCTTTTCGAGTTTTTATGCATGCTGTTTGAGTTAAAGGGCGCAGTGCAAGCCTTCCAAAAAATGATGGACGCGGTGCTCCGTGACCTGCCCTTCATTTTTGTCTACTTAAATTACATTCTGCTGGCTAGTGTGTCCAAGGAGGAGCACTTCACCCATCTCAAACTAGCTCTCCAGAGGTTGGAAGTGCAGAGGCTTATCGTGAACCTGGCAAAGTGCCAGTTCGGTGTGCCAGTGATTGATTTTTTGGGTCACCGCATTTCGTCGGAGGGCGTGACTCTGCTGTCTGTTAAGGTGCGCGCCGTGTGGGATTTTCCACACCCGCAGACCGTGAAGGCCCTGCAGGAATTTTTGGACATGGTCAACTTTTACAATCGTTTCCTCCCCTGAGCAGCCCAACTGCTGCAGCCATTGTATGCCATGCTCAAAAAAAAAGAAGCCTGCAGAAAACATCAACTGGACCCCCAAGCGAGTCCAGGCTTTTGCTAATGCCAAAACAGCGCTCGCTAACGCTGCTTTGCTGGCCCACCCTCTCCCGTCAGTGCGGATAGCACTCATCACTGACACATCTGATGTTGCCATAGGGGCAATGGTGGACCAGTACGTTTCCAGTGTGTGGCAACCGCTCTCATTTTTCAGCCACACTTTGCGCGACAACGAACGCAAATACAGTACATTTGACAGAGAGTTGTTGGCCCTCCACCTGGCGATGTGCCATTTCCAGTTTTGGCTGGAAGGGCGTGAGTTCACCGCATTCGGTGATCATAAGCCGCTAACGTACGCAATATCCAAAGTCTCAGAACCGTGGTTGGCCTGGCAGCAACGATATTTGGCCGCAATCTCAGAGTTCACGACCAACATTCAACACATAGCCGGTAAGCTTAATATCGTGGCCAACTCCTTGTGCGTGCGTTATTCTCCCTGGTCTACATGGGAATAGAATTCCCCGCCATGGCCGCGGAGCAAACCGGGAAGGCGGACATTTGTGCGCTCCAGTCTGCGCCTACTGGTTTAAAACTGGAGAGCAAGATGGTGCAAGAAGGGTGCCCCCCCCCTTGCTCTGCGACGTCTCCACTGGTCACCCATGCCCAGTGGTTCCAAGCTCTTTGCTCCGCCGTGTTTTTGAGTCAGTCCACTCCCTTTCACATGCCGGCATGTGCGCCTTGGTTAAACTGGTGGGGGCAAAATTTGTCTGGCCTCACTTACGCAGGGATGTGGAAGATTGGGCTGCGGTGTGCGTCGTGTGCCAGCCGGCAAAAGTGCACAAGCACACCAAAGCCCCCCTCGAGCCATTTCAAATTCTGGCCAGGAAGTTCAACCACATTCACATTGATTTGGTAGGCCCCCTCCCGCTGTCGCAAGGGTTCACACACCTTTTGACAATCGTGGACCGCACCACGCGTTGGCCTGAAGTGGTCCCACTGGCTTCCACGCTTTTTTGTCAGCTTGGGTTGCACGGTTCGGATCCCCATCGGACATCACTTCCGAAAGGGGTCCGCAATTCGTTTCGGAACTCTGGTCCGTGATGGCCCAGAGCCTGGGGGTCCAAAAAAAAAAAAAAAATTCCACCACACCACCACGTACAACCCCCAGGCTAACGGGTTATGCAAACGCTTTCATAGGTCGCTTAAAGCAGCGCTCAGAGCCTCACTCACAAATGCAAATTGGGTCGGCCGCCCACCCTGGGTCCTATTGGGGTTGCACTCTGCGCCTAAGGAGGATCTTGCAGCTTCCCCGGCAGAACTCGTTTTTTTTCTCAGCCACTACGGATCCCTGGGAAATTTTTATCGGAAAACCCCACACCCAGGATGACCCACCCACACAATTATTTTACAGTACAGGGGCTGCTAACGTACACTTTGGCCGGTCCACGTTACAGTCAGAATCAGAATCAGAATCAGAATAAACTTTATTGCCAAGCATGTAAAAAACACACGAGGAACTTGACTTGACATTGGTGCGCATGCGCGCGACACAACGACACGGCAGCCATAATAGGCGCCTCATCAAACAGAGATAGATAAGAAGGGAGGGGAAGGGAGGGAACGACACAAGGGGGGAGGAGAAAAAAAAACTTCGTTATCAGAATACAGCTTATTTTTTAAGCAGATTATGATTACAATGAAAAAAAATCTCTCAATAGCACAGAGCAACAACTCAGAATTTCACAAGACACAAGAGAGCAGTGTACAGTATATCTTTAATCAGTTCATGAATCAATGTGTGTGCGGTGTTGAGCAGTGTTGATGATAATAAGAGAGACCCAAGGACCCTTGGCAGAAGATGTTTTGTCTGTCTGGCGCCCAGTCTTATCTGGCGCTGCAGCTGGCTGTCCAAGGCCTTGTGCTCATGATTTTGAAAAAACACAGTCTGCAGACAGCCAGGAGGAATTTTCATGGGGAAATAATAATGCCAAATAGGACTGATCACAGAGAAGACTTGTATTTCTTCTGTAGATTCAGTACATTAATCCTTCATTGCGCAGCTTTGAATTCGTCGTGGAAAGACCTGAGCGAACCCATGATGTAATCCACCTTACGAGACAGTTCTCCAGTAGTCGCTATCAGGGTCTTCTCCAGTTTCTCAATTTGTTGGATGCACCTCGCCTGGCCAGCATTTTGATAGGTTGAATCCATCTTCAGCAATTTGCGGTAAACCAAGACAATTCCCGTCCCAATCAGAATTATCCCAATCACCAAGATTACGAAGATAAACAAATCTTCAATATCTTTGATAGAGAGATTAGAGAGACACAGCATTTTCCAATTACCTGTGTCACATAGATAGCCCACTGGAGCCGTTCCAGCGGGGCAGACAGCTTCCCCCGGAGCACTTTTCCTTGTTGAAAAAATAGTGTCAATTGTGTTCAAAGCCCAGCTTATTAACTCCATAATTTCTTTTCGGCGGTCGCAGTTAGACGCAGACAGACAACAGCAAGCTGGGATCCAGTAGTAGGAGGGGAGGAAAAGTCAGCAGGAGAGAAGAAAAAAGCGTCTGCTCTCTTGGGAGGGCGGAAGTGATGTCGTACAGTCATACAGTCGTTATGGGTGCTGGCTCAAACCCAAGGTGCAAGAGGGTTAGAGCCCTTTCTGAGTATTTGGGGGGGGGGCTGTGTGGTGGACACAATACACATGGCACTCCACCCAGGACAAGGGGGTTGGTGGGGGAGAAGATAGTTAGAGATGCTAATGGGGAAAGCTGAGAGGAGCCAACCAGACAAAGATATGCCTTTCACCCCCTGCTGCACCAGGCTGACACCTGAGGATGCAGGGGTGCGAATGTACTGTAGCAAGACCTGCTGTGTGACGTGTGTGTCAATGTTATGTTAATGTGTGTGCATGTCTTGCAACCTGAATGTTAATGTGTTTACCCGGAGTGGTGGAGGTGGGAATTAAAGTGTATAAAGGAGTTTGCTCAGGCATTCAGGTTTTAGAGTTTCTGTTTATGTTGGAAGTGGAATAAAGTTTGTGTGTCATCTAGCTCCCTGCCTCATCTGCTTCCATCTTCCACAGAGTGTGGCTTGCCAAATAATGAACTGATGAAATGAAGACACATAAAAAATACAAAAATAAGTGACAAATTATATTTCTGTCACTTATTAGACCGCCAATTTGTGGTAAACTCCCACATGCCAAAAAACATCTCTACCCATATGGATAAACTTGATGACTTGATAAAGTGAGTTCTGTTAAGCAAAAGAAAAAAGACACATTGTTCAGTTACATGTTGCTGTAAAGAATTTTCTCTGACATAAGTTGTTATTTTATTTTATTATTTAGCTTTTTCATAAGTGAAACGTATATATATATATATATATATATATATGGGCGGCGCGGTGGCGGAGTAGTTAGCACTGCAGCTGCATTGCAACTCACCCTTGGCCAGGGGATCCTGAGTTTGATCCCAGTCCCCGACCAACAGTGATCTGTGTGGAGTTTGTATGTTCTCCCCGTGTTTGCGTGGGTTTACTCCGGGATTTCTCCGGTTTCCTCCCACAGGCCAAGAACATGCAAGTTAGGTTAATTGGCATCAAAACTGGGGATTCTAAATTGTCCTTAGGTATGACTGTGAGAGTGAAAGGTTGTCTGTCTCTCTGTGTTGGCCCTGCGATGGACTGGCGATCTGCCCAGGGTGTACCCTGCCTCTCGCCCAAAGATGCTGGGACAGGCTCCAGCCCCCCCGTGACCCGAAAAGGATTAAGCGGAAGAAGATGAATGAATGAATATATACAGTGGGGTAAAAAAGTATTTAGTCAGCCACCAATTGTGCAAGTTCTCCCACTTAAAAGATGAGAGAGGTCTCCAATTTTCATCACAGGTATACCTCAACTATGAGAGACAAAATAAGAAAAAAAATCCAGAAAATCACATTGAAGGATTTTTAATGAATTAATTGGTAAATTCCTCGGTAAAATAAGTATTTGGTCAATAACAAAAGTTCATCTCAATACTTTGTTATATACCCTTTGTTGGCAATGACAGAGGTCAAACCTTTTCTGTAAGTTTTCACAAGGTTTTCACACACTGTTGCTGGTATTTTGGCCCATTCCTCCATGCAGATCTCCTCTAGAGCAGTGATGTTTT
Organism: Pholidichthys leucotaenia; assembly: GCA_020510985.1. NCBI lineage: Eukaryota > Metazoa > Chordata > Actinopteri > Cichliformes > Pholidichthyidae > Pholidichthys > Pholidichthys leucotaenia. The sequence goes on from CM035843.1 coordinate 220,666,990, forward strand.
GGGGCTGTCGCTGGGCAACACAGACTTTCAACTCCCTCCAAAGATTTTCTATGGGGTTGAGATCTGGAGACTGGCTAGGCCACTCCAGGACCTTGAAATGCTTCTTACGAAGCCACTCCTTCATTGCCCGGGCAGTGTGTTTGTGATCATTGTCATGCTGAAAGACCCAGCCACGTTTCATCTTCAATGCCCTTGCTGGTGGAAGGAGGTTTTCACTCAAAATCTCACGATACATGGCCCCAATCATTCTTTCCTTTACATGGATCAGTCGTCCTGGTCCCTTTGCAGAAAAACAGCCCCAAAGTATGATGTTTCCACCCCCATGCTTCACAGTAGGTATGGTGTTCTTTCTCCTCCAAACACGACAAGTTGAGTTTTTACCAAAAAGTTCTATCTTGGTTTCATCTGACCATATAACATTCTCCCAGTCCTCTTCTGGATCATCCAAATGCTCTCTAGCAAACTTCAGACAGGCCTGGACATGTACTGGCTTAAGCAGGGGGACACGTCTGGCACTGCAGGATTTGAGTCCCTGGCGGCGTAGTGTGTTACTGATGGTAGCCTTTGTTACTTTGGTCCCAGCTCTCTGCAGGTCATTCACTAGATCCCCCCATGTGGTTCTGGGATTTTTGCTCACCGTTCTCCTGATAATTTTGACCCCACGGGGTGAGATCTTGCATGGAGCCCCAGATCGAGGGAGATTATCAGTGGTCTTGTATGTCTTCTATTTTCTAATAATTGCTCCCACAGTTGATTTCTTCACACCAAGCTGCTTACCTATTGCAGATTCAGTCTTCCCAGCCTGGTGCAGGTCTACAATTTTGTTTCTGATGTCCTTTGACAGCTCTTTGGTCTTGGCCATAGTGGAGTTTGGAGTCTGACTGTTTGAGGTTGTGGACAGGTGTCTTTTATACTGATAACGAGTTCAAACAGGTGTCATTAATACAGGTAACGAGTGGAGGACAGAGGAGTCTCTTAAAGAAGAAGTTACAGGTCTGTGAGAGCCAGAAATCTTGCTTGTTTGTAGGTGACCAAATACTTATTTTACTGAGGAATTTACCAATTAATTCATTAAAAATCCTTCAATGTGATTTTCTGGATTTTTTTTTTCTCATTTTGTCTCTCATAGTTGAGGTATACCTATGAAGAAAATTGGAGACCTCTCTCATCTTTTAAGTGGGAGAACTTGCACAATTGGTGGTTGACTAAATACTTTTTTGCCCCACTGTATATATACAGTATATACAGTATATATACACACTACCGTTCAAAAGTTTGGGGTCACCCAGACAATTATTTTGTGTTTTCCATGAAAAGTCACACTTATTTACCACCATGAGTTGTAAAATGAATAGAAAATATAGTCAAGACATTGACAAGGTTAGAAATAATGATTTGTATTTGAAATAATAATTTTTTCCTTCAAACTTGGCTTTTGTCAAAGAATCCTCCATTTGCAGCAATTACAGCATTGCAGACCTAACATGATTGCACAAGGGTTTTCTAAACATCCATTAGCCTTCTGACGCAATGAGCAAACACATTGTACCATTAGAACACTGGAGTGATAGTTGCTGGAAATGGGCCTCTATACACCTATGTAGATATTGCACCAAAAACCAGACATTTGCAGCTAGAATAGTCATTTACCACATTAGCAATGTATAGAGTGTATTTCTGATTAGTTTAAAGTTATCTTCATTGAAAAAAAGTGCTTTTCTTTCAAAAATAAGGACATTTCTAAGTGACCCCAAACTTTTGAACGGTAGTGTTGTGGCGGTTCGTTTTAACCCCACAACAGACTAAGGACACTCAGCCCTCTTTTCTCTGTTTTTCTGCTGCATTACTGAGAAGCAATGTGCCATTCATGTATTTGTGATGCAAACATGCATGTGTTGTGATGTAATGCGCCATTCGGTATAGTGTGCATATGGCTTGTCCTTACTGTGCTTTTTCTGAGCATCTTAGATGTGCTTTGGTGTATTAATGTCTACAGGTAGACGAGTTTCTTCTGTCTCACCTATGTGATGTTAATCGATGCCTTTCATCCTTTGTACTCATGCGTCCTGTCCTTACTGTGACCTAGAGACTCAGATCAATATGTAGATGTGCTTGTTAGCCTCTTTGTCTTGCACTTAGAGCGAGGTCTAGCTAATCTGCCCATTGTGATGTATGGCTTACAAATGCAAATACCTCCTGCCTGTTCTGTTGTCCCTTTGATCATTCTAGACTGTGGGGTATGTCTTTTTGATATATTGTTATGATCAAGTATTTAAGGTGCAACTCTGTAACGCAATCTCTCTCTTACTCTCTCACTCTGATCCTGCGACAGGTGGACACACTGTGTCCGCCTCTCCTTCTCTGAGAACTTAGGGATCCCGCTCCGGGCTGCTCCACTATGCACTGGAGAGGGGATCCCGTGAAGGCGACATGATATAATAAAACCTGCTTAAAACCACGGCATCGCTGCTTATTTTTTCATGCCGCCTCACTGGTGACCCCTCGAACACGCACACGTTTTGTGCGAAAGCAACCTTACGAGCTGGACAGCCACACAGCTGCGTTGGTGGCCCCTTGAAGACGCACACGTTTTGTGCAACGCAGCCTTCTGTTTTGGATGGCCACGCTGGCGAACCGACGCTGAAAAAAACGAGCGGCCAGCGAACGCAACACCCGGGCATGAATGCTCCGTCGCCTGAGATCTGCACAACCACGCTGGACCGGCCGCTCTCACTGAGAGCGCACGCACCTCGTCCTCTCTCCACGACGGCAACCTCCAGGGCCGACGGGGAGCGCAGCGCGTGGAACTGAACGCACCATGGCCGCACGAGCGACAACGATCGTCTCCTCCCTCTCACCGCTCCAACGCAGCTGCACGAGCCCGGGGCACAAAGATCGTCTATTGCCTCGCACCGCTCCAACGCGCCTCCACGAGCCCGAGGGACGGAGATCGTCTACTTCCTCACACCGCTCCAACGCAGCTGCATGAGCCTGAGGAACAAAAGATCGTCTATTCCCTCCCGCCGCTCCAACGCCTCTGCACGGGCCTGAGGGACTAAAGATCGTCTATTTCCTCTCAACGCTCCAACGCACCATGGCCAAATCTACAGCAACAGCTCAACCTGGATTTTATTGGCGTCGTCTGCGCTGATCTCCGCCAAGTTTCTGCACCCTGACTCACCACTCCAGCGGCCCACCCACGCACTGAACCCCCGCGCACGCATCGGGGAGTTACAAGGACGGCGCATCATGCATGGGACAAGTAATGGCTCCACAGACTGCCTTCCTCCTTCGCCGCTGCCTTTCAGGGCTGCTCGCTCACCTGAGGCACGCATGCAGCATACTGGAAGGATTTGTTAACAGTCTCAGCCACGCCACAGACCGCCACCGTCCTCCGCCGCTGCCCACAGAACCTTCAGGGTTGCTCGTTCACCTGAAGCAAGCACGCAGCTCGCCACTGGATTTTTTAATGGTCTTAGCCACGGCACAACGGGATTTCAGCCGTCAGCTGTTCCCGGGAGCTTTGGGGTTGCTTCAGCACCCAAAGCCAACAGTCCCCCTGCTTTGTTTACTTTTTCTCTTACAGCCGCTCCTGCTTTTCTTCATGGCCACAAGAGGAGTCAGAGACTAATTTTTCTTCTTGTGATCTCTGCACGTGCAACGGGACAAACCCTCGACGTCACGGAGCAGCAAGCAATTTTTGCACGGCTCAGGACGATTTCACAGCTCCTGCCGGCACTTACTACCCCTCCCCTCCCTCCCCCTCCGCCTGCAGCGAGCTTCTCCCACAGCTCGCTCACACAGATGGATTATCGAGGTCGCGACCCCCTGCCGCGTCCTCTGGGGGGGAGCGTGTGTGGCGGTTCGTTTTAACCCCACAACAGACTAAGGACACTCAGCCCTCTTTTCTCTGTTTTTCTGCTGCATTACTGAGAAGCAATGTGCCATTCATGTATTTGTGATGCAAACATGCATGTGTTGTGATGTAATGCGCCATTCGGTATAGTGTGCATATGGCTTGTCCTTACTGTGCTTTTTCTGAGCATCTTAGATGTGCTTTGGTGTATTAATGTCTACAGGTAGACGAGTTTCTTCTGTCTCACCTATGTGATGTTAATCAATGCCTTTCATCCTTTGTACTCATGCGTCCTGTCCTTACTGTGACCTAGAGACTCAGATCAATATGTAGATGAGCTTGTTAGCCTCTTTGTCTTGCACTTAGAGCGAGGTCTAGCTAATCTGCCCATTGTGATGTATGGCTTACAAATGCAAATACCTCCTGCCTGTTCTGTTGTCCCTTTGATCATTCTAGACTGTGGGGTATGTCTTTTTGATGTATTGTTATGATCAAGTATTTAAGGTGCATCTCTGTAACGCAATCTCTCTCTTACTCTCTCACTCTGATCCTGCGACAGGTGGACACACTGTGTCCGCCTCTCCTTCTCTGAGAACTTAGGGATCCCGCTCCGGGCTGCTCCACTATGCACCGGAGAGGGGATCCCGTGAAGGCGACATGATATAATAAAACCTGCTTAAAACCACGGCATCGCTGCTTATTTTTTCATGCCGCCTCAGTGTGTATATATATATATATATATATATATATATATATATATATATATATATATATATATATATAAGGCTAATGGATGATTAGAAAACCCTTGTGCAATCATGTTAGGTCTGCAATGCTGTAATTGCTGCAAATGGAGGATTCTTTTACGAAAGCAAAGTTTGAAGGAAAAAATTATTATTTCAAATACAAATCATTATTTCTAACCTTGTCAATGTCTTGACTATATTTTCTATTCATTTTACAACTCATGGTGGTAAATAAGTGTGACTTTTCATGGAAAACACAAAATAATTGTCTGGGTGACCCCAAACTTTTAAACGGTAGTGTATATGTATAGCGGAAGAAGATGGATGGATGGATGGATTGATATACAGTATATATATTTTGTCATTGCGGTTAACAGCAGTTAACGGCAGAAAGCCCAATCAGTACTTTTTGGACTCGCGGCTCTCCATACCAAAGCCATTGTGGCCAGAGACACCGTGTGTGCCATGCAGACATTGCGAAGTAAAACAAGCTGGATTACAGCCATGGAAATCGCCAAGGTGCTGTCATGTCATACTGGATGCACTGAGGAGCTCATTTAGCAGCAGACTACATCATCCCAGGTGCACAACCGAGAGGTTTCGTAGGTCCTTCCTACCAACGGCTGTCAGACTGTACAACCTAAGCAGGGCTGCTCGCAGAGATAGCAAAAAGACGTAACAAACTAATAGTTTTTTTTTTTTTTTTTTTTTTAATGCAAAAGATGCAATAGACTTACACAATGGTCCTCTCCGGCATACAACTAGGAACATACCGGTCGCTATGGAGGGTGAGAATATGTATGGGCACATAATCATACCAAGTAGGATAACTAAATAGACGGTTATGCTGTTTCATCCCACCTAGCAACAATGCTCTGCACTGTGTGTGTTTATATATTTACATATTTATTCCATCTAGCTACAATGCTCTGCACTGGGTGTGTTTATATTTATATATCTATATATTTATTCCATCTAGCTACAATGCTCCGCACTGTGTTTTTTTATATATCTACATATTATTCCATCTAGCTACATTGCTCCGCACTGTGTGTGTTTATATACTTGCATATTTATTCCACCTAGCTGCAATGCTCCATACTGTGGGTGTTTATATATTTACATATTTATTCCATCTAGCTACAATGCTCTGCACTGTGTGTTCATATATTCATATATTTATTCCATCCAGCTACAATGCTCTGCACTGTGTGTCTGTGTGTGTGTGTGTGTATATATATATTTTATAGTAATATGTACATATGTATATTAGCTGCTCTTGCTTGCTTGTTTTTTCTTGCCTTCTGATTGTTGCTCTGAGTGTTGCTATCCCTGTGCTGTTGCAATCCTGGAATTTCCCCGTTGTGGGACTAATAAAGGCTTATCTTATCTTATCTTATCTTATGTCTAAGTTCACAACATTGTCTGCCGGAGGTCTCACCTGGATAATTGTTACAGCCATCTCCAAAACTTCGCCTGGGTGTTTGGTTGTTCTTCTGTGGAATCTAGCTAGCTGGCTAGTAGCTACATGCTAGGTTGTAGCTGACCTCCAGCAGCTGACACGGACAGAAATTTGCCTGTTTTCATCCTCATAGCTTTGGATCCACTGTTGGTAGGTGAGTACCAGTATAAAGAAATCCTCAAGCTGTGTTTATAATGTCCATTCATCCCCACCACCACCGTTTTTGCAGCACGGTGGGAAGTCATCATGGGAGAGATAGTTGTTTGTAACTATCTCACTCTGTTGTTTGTTTGCAACTTTTCTGCTAAAAGGGAAAGTGTGTCTGTTGTGACAGACGAGGTCCATGGTTTTGTGTTGATCTGCTTAAAAGTTGTGGATGTTTGCTATGGGAGAAAGAGCAAGCTCCATTTGTGGCTGCTGGTTGGGTGCTGAGTTGTGTTGCAGTGACGTTAATGAGCCCTGGTATTCCGTTCATTGCACATGCAGTCTACTTTTGAGAATTTTCTGGAGAATATTCTGTATAGTTTTGTCATTTTGGATATGTTGAGAGCTTTAATAAACCTGCAGGTGAAGACAGAAAGCATATTTGTCCACTCGCATGTTCATAACAGTATGACAAACTTGAAAAATTACCGACTTAAGGTACACTGTATCTGTATGGAAAAACATGCGACTAACACGTTATTAATTGCAATTAACTCAACATTTCAAAAGATTAATTGCGATTAAAAATTTTAAGCGTCCAACAACAGAGGTAAATTGCCCCGGACAACATAGCTTGTGGGATCACTGGGGCACGTAAACCCCCACCACGATAAGGTGACAATCCATGAGGGGCGAGTGAGGGGAGAATGGAGTGAGAGATTGACGGATGGATCGGCGCGGCATCTGCAGTGATGCAGATGCTGTACCAGTCCATTGTGGTGAAGAGGGAGCTGAGCTCTAAGGTAAAGCTGTCCATTTACTGGTCAAACTACATTCCAACCCTCGCATATGGTCATCGGCTTTGGCTAATTACTGAAAGAAAAAGATTGCGGATGCAAGTGGCTGATATGACCTTTCTTCGTAGGATTGCTGGACTCACCCTTAGAGATAGGGTGAGGAGCTCAGTCATCCAGGACAGGATCAGAGTAGAACTGCTGCTCCTCCACACTGAAAGTAGCCAGTTGAGGTGGTTTGGACATCTGATCAGGATGCCTCCTGGAAGCCTCCCACTTGAGGTGTTTCTCACACGTCTCACTGGGAGGAGACCCCAGGGCAGACCCAAGAATTGCTGGAGAGACTATGTCTCCCAGTTGGTCTGGGAATGCCTTGGTATCCCTTCTGGAGAGCTGGAGCAGGTGGCTGCAGAGAGGGAAGTCTGGGCTTCTTTGCTTGAACCGCTGCCTCAGCAACCCGGACCTCTGGAAAAGCGGTAGAATATGGATGGATGGATATATACAGTGGTGTGGAAAAGTGTTTGCCCCCTTTCTGATTTCTTATTTTCTTGTATATTTCTCACACTTAAATGTGACCCGTGCTGGCAAAATGAGTCACTTTGAGGAAATTATCAAAACTGAGATAACGTTTTTTTCCATATTCTGTATTGAAAGACCTACATTTAATTAGTGTGCAAAAACGGACACCGGAAAAAGACAATTTGTTTATATTTTGGCTAGGTATAAAACTTGCGTTTGATTGGTCGGGAGTTATGTCTTCCGCAAAATCATATGTATTTTTAGAAAGTACGTTTTCTAAGCTTTCCAATGACACCAGGCACTCATGGGTTTTTTCCCGGGCCTTGCTACAAGCAGACAAAGAAAGAGTCATGATTTATGACTTCTCCAGCCTGCAGCTCATAAAGACGTCGTGCGCATCCCGACTCATTTTGCCAGCACGTGTAACAAATGTTTCAGATCATCAAACAAATTTAAATATTAGACAACAATAACACAAGTAAACAGAAAATGCAGTTTTTAAATGAAGGTGTTTATTATTAAGGGAAAAAAATCCAAACCTACATGGCCCTGTGTGAAAAAGTAATTGTCCCCTAAACCTAATAACTGGTTGGGCCACCCTTAGCAGCAACAACTGCAATCAAGCGTTTGCGATAATTGGCAATGAGTCTTTTACAGTGCTCTGGAGGAATTTTGGCCTACTCATCTTTGCAGAATTGTTGTAATTCAGCCACATTGGAGGATTTTTGAGCTTGAACCACCTTTTTTAAGGTTGTGCCACAGTGTCTCAATTGGATTCAGGTCAGGACTTTGACTAGGCAACTCCAAAGTCTTCATTTTATTTTTCTTAAGCCATTCAGAGGTGGACTTGTTGGCATGTTTTGGGTCATTGTCCTGCTGCAGAACCCAAGTGCACGTCAGGTTGTGGTCACAAACAGATGGCCGGACATTCTCCTTCAGGATTTTTTGGTAGACAGCAGAATTCATGGTTCCATTTACCACAGCAAGTCTTCCAGGTCCTGAAGCAGCAAAACAGCCCCAGACCATCACACTACTACCACCATATTTTACTGCTGGTATGATGTTCCTTTTCTGAAATGCTGTGTTACTTTTACGCCAGATGCAATGGGACACACACCTTCCAAAAAGTTCAACTTTTGTCTTGTCAGTCCACAGAGTATCTTCCCAAAAGTCTTGGGGATCATCAAGATGTTTTCTGGCAAAAGTGAGATGAGCCTTTATGTTCTTTTTGCTCAGCAGTCAGTCCCTCCAGGATTTCGTGATATTGTGATGGCGTCAATTCACGTGAAATCAGCCAATCAGCGCAATTTTTGCGCGACCTTGCAACTTTATCCAATCACCGCAACTTTCCCGCAATTTTGGCCAATCCTCGTCAACTTCCACCAATTTCACCAATCAAATTTCAGCTGAGTGGCGCTGAAACATTCAGTCTAACCAATCAAATGCATCGCTACATCGCGTTCACTTCCGTTCATAGATCTTTTGCTTGAGGTTGCTCCAAAGGTTCTCAATCATGCTGAGGTCAGGGGAGGATAATAATAATAATAATAATAATAATAATAATAATAATAATAATAATAATAATAATAATAATGAATTTTATTTATATCGCACTTTACATTTTAAAGTAAATAAATGTAACACCCCTAACACCCACCTGTGTGTAACACCTACTTACTTTAGGTGTAGTACCCTTTTGGTAGTGTTGTGTTATAAGATAAGATAAGCCTTTATTAGTCCCACAATGGGGAAATTCCAGGATTGCAACAGCATAGGGATAGCAACACTCAGAGCAACAATCAGAAGGCAAGAAAAAACAACATCTAGTAAACATATGTCCATATTACTATAAATGTATATATATAGACACACAGTGCAGAGCATTATGGCTGGTGGATGTGCAGCAGAAAGTCTAAGCTCTCTCTCCGCGGATGCAGCGGGCCAGCTGGAAGTCTTTGGGCATGATGGTGACCCCCTTAGTGAAGAAGAGACCACCAGGTGGGTCTCGCTGGTCTCCTGCAGAGCCATGACGGCGAAACTCAGGAAACGCAGGACGGTCTTGAAGTCCTGAGCGATCTCCCTCACCAGGCGCTGGACGGGCAGCTTACGGATGAGCAGCTCCGTGGATTTCTGGTAGCGATGGATCTCTCTCAGAGCCACGGACCTGTGACGGCGAGGCCTCTTCACTCTGCCGGTGGCCAGAGCGCCTCTCCGAGCAGCCTCCTGGGGGGCTTCTTCCTCCAGTAGATTTTACGGGCGGTCTGCTTGGTTCTTGCCATCGCTCTTTATTATTCTGTCTTATATTTCTTTCACGCCGCCTAAACTCCAGCCCAGCACCCGCTTCGTTTTCGCTACAGCTCCCGGTATGTCGAGTTTCCCATTAGCACCGGGCGGCGGCCAAGTGCTAGCTAGCACTAGCTCCTCCCCGCTGTAACGTCTCCCGCTGCAAACCGTGGCTCCGTCCGCCGACCCGGGAGACCCCCGGGGCGATCCGTGCGTCCGTGATATATATACAGAGTGAAAGGTGTAGAAAGAAGAAGGAAGATAAAAAAAAGGCTGTTGCAACAGGCAGCCGACTCGTGTGGCGCCGCCGGTCCGGCGGAACCGGAACCGGAAGAATGAACCGGAATAAGAACCGGAAGAACCGGAAGAACCGGAACCGTTATGGCAGTGTAATTACCTTTAACCTTACTACATGGATAGAAGGGACAATTGGGCCAGATCAAACAGACCCTAGGTTCGTAGGAGCCCGGAGGACACAACAATAGATGACTCATACACAGCAGTATAGGAACTTGCAACTATGTATATTTTTTTTACAAATGTGTATTATTTACAGATTTGTACATTTAATCAAAAAAACACAGCACTTGTCACAATGATACCCCAAAATATATTTACAAGATTCACAGTTCTCTAGTGTCCGTTCCAGGTGACCTCTTGAATCACCTCTAGCCGTTAATAGGGTTTGGGATTCGGCTCGCCATCCAGATCTGGAGAATCCACGTTCTGGTCAAACCAGTCCAAAGAAAAAAACCTGACCTACAGAATAGGCCAGACACAACAAATAAGCTATGCTCTATAGCTCATCACAGAATATTTCCAATTGTACAACAATAATAATTTTAAACATCTTTGAACCATAGATGTAATAGTCATTCTTAAATAACAGTCAGTATTAGTGAAATGAACCTTTTGCTAACCATTACAGCTCTGTAAAACAACCTCCTCCTGTGTAAAACCTAGCCAGAATTAGCATCGGAGGGTTAGCATGTTAAGCTAGCACAACAATTTATCACAAATTTACACTTTAAAGCACATATAAACCACAGGTTCAACATTCACCATTAAGTAGCAATCAATGGCCAGGGAATTGGGACCTTTGCTAACCGTTACAGCTTTGAAAAATGCCTTTTTCTGATGAAAAAACTAGCCAAAATTAGCATCGGCGGTTAACATTTCAAGCTAGCGATTAGCATTCCCATACACACTAAATGGCACTTACCAAGCTAAGTGACACGTGCGTCATGGGGTTCCCGCGCTCAACGTGCATTTACAGCCTTTGGATCCAAGTCTTAAAATTTAACAAACGGGGCATTAGAATTTGATAATACAGCAATGTCTCATTGCAGGTGTTTGTTCAGGCTTACCAATCTCAAGTTTTATCCGAGACAAAGACTGCTATTAGCACGTTAGCGTCGCCATATCATCAAGGACCGTCTCTCTCTCTTGGTCGGAGTCTTTCGGCGTCTGGCGTGACTGAGCCAAAAAATGCAAGTCATACCCAGACCCGGAGAGAGAGCGCTTAACCCATTGGCTGTTGCTGCCAAACAAACGACCCAGCCACTGGTTGCTCGAAATACCAAATAAAAAATAAGATAAGAAAGTAAGAATAATAGAAACAGAATTAAAATCACATAGGTGACTATTGATATGCTTTATAAAAAGGAAGAGTTTTTAAAGATTTCTTGAAGGACTCAACTGTCTGTGGCGCTCTCAGGTAATCAGGCAGAGCATTCCACAGCCGTGGAGCTGCTGCCTGGAAAGTTTTGTCTCCCATTGTGCGTAGCTTAAACCTGTGGATGTGTAGTCAGTCGGTAGGTATTTGTGGAATGGAGGCTTCTCAATCAAACTTTATTTGGATAGCACTTTTCAAACATTAGATGCTGCGCAAAGTGCTTTACATACATAAAAACAGTAGACATATTTAGTTACATATATTTACGTGATACATCCCACCCCTTCCAACCCTCCCATAAACATACCCACAAAACACACACAGACACATACACCACCCCTACTTCTCTTACACACATATAAAATAAGAAACATCACTAGTTTAATAAGAACAAAAGGTAAATAGTTAAAAGAAGACAAAATGAACCTACTTGAGTTATACCGAGGTACCATGTAAAAGTGCAACCATCCTGTGGAGCCCCCCACGCCCGGAGACCACACAGCCCATAACCACAGAGCACAACACAAAGGTCACCCCAACCAGGACAGGCCGGGGCTCGCACCACAGCTGTAGGCAGTGGCATAAAGCCTTCACCCACCCAAGCTAGAGCAACCCACAAGACCAGCACCCCTGCAGATGGGCCAGACAGCATCGGGCATGAGGGTCTCCACTGAGGAAACACTGGAGCTAAAACACATACAATACCAGCTAAAACTTTGAACACATAGAACAAAGGGAACTAAAAACCTATTCTTATAAACTGAGCTGAGAATAAATAAAAATAAGAGAATCTAAAAGCAAATGGAGCGAAGAAGAATGTAAAACAATGGAACATAAATGACTACTTCATTAATAGTTAAACGGGTTTGTTAAAACCAAATTTAAAAAGGCACAGAAAGAAACTAAGAACACACAAAACAAGAGGAACTAAAAACCCATACTGAGAACTAAACTAAAACATATCAATAAGAAAAGATGAGAAAATCTAAAAACAAATGGTTCCAAGAAGAACATAAAACAATAGAACATAAATGACTACTTCAATAATAGTTAAACAGGTTTGTTAAAAGCCATATTAAATAATGTGGGTCTTTAGCCTGTTCTTTAAAACATCTATTGACTCTGCAGCCCTGAGGTTCTCTGGCAGGCTGTTCCACAGACGAGGACCATAGTAGTTCAATTCAATTCAATTCAATTCAATTCAATTCAACTTTATTTATATAGCGCCATTTCACAACAACAGTCATCTCATAGCACTATCAACTGTAGGGAGGACCCCCACAGTTGCAGAAAGACCCCAGCAATCAGGCGATCCCCTGTGAGCAAGCACTTGGCGACGGTGGAGAGGAAAAACTCCCTTTTAACAGGAAGAAACCTCCAGCAGAACCAGGCTCAGGGAGGGGCAGTCATCTGCTGCGACTGGCTGGGGGGTGAGGGGATAGAGAAGAAGAAAAGAACAGACATGTAGAGAGCAAACAGCACGATGGGGACTCAATCTATGGGAGAGAACAAACAAATGTTAATGACCAGCAAAAAAAAAATATTTCATAGAGAGTGAGGAAAGGAGTGAGGCCCAGTGCATTACTGGAGGTCCCCCGGCTGACTAAACCTATTAGCAGCATAACTAAGGGAGGGTTCAGAAAACACATGATCCCTCCCTAATTGTAGGCTATATCAAAAAGGTAGGTTTTAGCCCTATTCTTAAAAACAGAGATCGAGTCTGACTCCCGAATCCAGATTGGCAGCTGATTCCACAGGAGAGGAGCTTGATAACTGAAGGCTCTGCCTCCCATTGTACTTTTGGAGATTCTAGGTATTACAAGTAAACCTGCATTTTGGGAGCGTAGTGCTCTGTTAGGATGATACGGTAGTATCAGATCTTTTAAATAAAAAGGAGCCTGATTGTTTAGAGCTTTGTAAGTAAGAAGAAGGATTTTAAACTTAATTCTAAACTCTATGGGAAGCCAATGAAGGGAAGCCAGAACCGGAGAGATATGATCTCTCTTTCTAGTACCTGTTAAAACTCTTGCTGCAGCATTTTGGATCAGCTGAAGATTTTTTAAAGATGTTTTAGGACAGCCTGATAATAAAGAATTACAATAATCTAATCTCGAGCTAACAAAAGCGTGGATCAGCTTCTCAGCATCACTCTGAGACAAGATGCTCCTAATCTTCGCAATATTACGCAAATGATAGAAGGCAGTCTTAGAAACAAATTTAATATGTGAATTGAAGGACAAATCCTGATCAAAAATAACTACAAGGTTCCTCACAGAGCTATTAAGAGAAAGAGTAACCGCATCCAAACTGAAAGTTTGATTTGGAAAGGAATTTCTAAGGTTTTTTGGACCAACAAGAATGACTTCAGTCTTATCTGAATTTAATAGCAGGAAATTACAAGTCATCCAAACTTTGATTTCCTTAAGACAGGCTTCTAACTTGGCTAATTGATTAGTATCATCTGGCTTCATTGACAGGTATAATTGTGTGTCATCTGCATAACAGTGAAAATGTATACAGTGCTTTCTAATAATGTTGCCTAACGGAAGCATATATAAACTAAAAAGAGTAGGGCCAAGCACAGATCCCTGTGGAACTCCATGACTAAGCTTTGAGCTGAGAGAAAACTCATCATTTACATGAACAAACTGGAACCTATCAGATAAATAAGATCTAAACCACTGCAACGAAGTTCCATTAAGTCCAACATAGTGTTCTAATCTATCAAGTAGAATATTATGATCAATAGTATCAAAAGCTGCACTAAGATCTAAAAGGACAAGTACAGAAACTAGTCCATTATCAGATGCAATGAGGAGGTCGTTAGTGACCTTCGCTAAGGCTGTTTCAGTGCTATGATGGATTCTAAACCCAGATTGAAACTCCTCAAATAAACCATTTCCCTGCAGGTGGTCAAATAATTGCGTAGCAACAACTCTTTCTAAGATTTTTGAAATGAAAGGGAGATTAGAGATTGGTCTATAGTTAGCTAAAGCTCCTGGATCTAGCGTTGGCTTTTTGAGTAAGGGTTTAATTACAGCCGTTTTAAAAGCCTGCGGTACATGGCCTAAAGTTAATGAAGAATTGATTATATGAAGAATAAAGCTACCAATAAGTGGGAAGACTTCTTTAAATAACCTGGTAGGAATAGGGTCTAAAAGACAAGTTGAAGGTTTGGATGAGGAAACTATTTTGTCTAACTCACAAAGGTCGATTGGAGTAAACTCATCAAGACAGACATCAATAGAAGGAGTTGTAGTAGTTACAGTATTTAAGTTAACTGTGGGAAGAATCTGATTGATTTTATCTCTGATGGATGAAATTTTATTATTGAAAAAGTTCATAAAGTCCTGACTAGTAAGCTCTAAGGGGATGCTAGGATTGACAGAGTCCTGACTCTTTGTCAACCTGGCTACAGTACTGAAAAGAAACCTGGGATTATTCTTGTTCTCTTCTATTAATGCAGAGTAATAACTCGTTCTAGCTTTTCTAAGAGATTTTTTATAAATTAAAAGATGATTTCTCCAAGCTAAATAGATTTCATCTAAATTAGTAGAGCGCCATTTTCTTTCTAATTGACGAGTCTTCTGTTTTAAGCTACGAGTTTCTGTGTTGAACCAAGGAGTTAAAAATCTCTGATTAGACTTTTTCTTTTTTAAGGGGGCCACCAAGTCTAGAGCCTGATGCAGAGAAGCTGAAACACTATCCACCATGTTATCAATTACAGAAGGAGCAAGCTGTCTATAGCTTATTTCCGTTGTGTTGACACATGGCATAGAGGAAACAATCTGCATAAATTTGGAAACAGCATCATCTGAGAGGCATCTACTGTGATAATATTTTTCTTTAGGAGCCAAATAGTCAGAAATAGTAAAATCAAAGGTTAACAGACAATGGTCTGACAGTACAGGGTTATGAGGAGACACTACAAGATTTTCTATTTCTATGCCATATGTCAGAACAAGGTCCAATGTATGGTGGAGGTAATGAGTAGAATTTCCTACTTTCTGAGAAAACCCAATCAAGTCTAATATTGAATTAAAAGCCACATTAAGGCAGTCACTATCTACATCCACATGTATATTAAAGTCCCCTACTATAATTATTCTATCAGATTTCAGCACTAAATCAGCTAAGAAATCAGGAAATTCGGATACAAATTCTGAATAGGTTGATGGGGGACGATAAACTATGGCAAATAAAATTGGGTTTAACCTGGAATTGCTAAAGTGCCCAACACTGAGGACCAGGCCCTCAAAGGAATTATAACATGTTTTTTGCTTTACATTAACTAGTAATTTGGAATGGTAAATTGATGCTACTCCTCCTCCACGACCAGAACTTCTGGGATTTTGACAGTTTAAATAACCAGAGGGAGTTGATTCATTTAAAGCAACATAATCCTCTTGTCCTAACCAAGTCTCTGTAAGGGAAATTAAATCAATCTGATGATCAATTAACAGATCATGGACTAACAGAGACTTGGGAGTTAGAGACCTAATATTTAATAAACCACATTTAATTTTTAAATTATGAGGAGGAACAGAGGCCAAATCATTCAATTTAGAGGCTTTATGTTTAATTTGAGTTTTACCAATATTTTGCTTTATCACTTTGGGATGCTTATACATTATATTTTTATTTACTTTGGAGGGAGCAGACAACGATTCTCTGATGGGGAAGACAGGGGCTAAGCTGAGGGGTGGCGGATGAAGAGGAGCTGCAGAGAGGCGTGTAAGACTGCGACTCTGCAGTAGTGGAAGGAAGCTTCACCAAAGGTCTTGGTCTTGACTTTGGGAACCATTAAAAGGCCAATACCAGAGGACCTCAGGGTCTGTGCGGGCTCATAAGATAAAGGCACCTCAGATAGATAAGAAGGCCCAAGACCATTGAGGCATTTAAAAACCGCTAAGAGAACCTTAAAATCGATCTTAAAATGCACGGGGAGCCAATGCAGCGATTCTAAAGCTGGTGTAATACGCGCCCACCTCCTGGTCCTCGTCAACACTCGTGCAGCTGAATTTTGGAGCAGTTGGATATGTGATATTGTGGTAACCCACCACAATCTACATGGACATTCAATCCTCACACTCAGCTAGCCTGCACTAAGCAGAGGACAATTTACATACGGACAGAGAGCCCCTAGGAGACAATCAGAACAATGGACTATTGTTATACATCCCCGGATTAAGGAGAGGACGTCCGGGTCCAGTTGGTCATGCGAATGATATGTATTGACTGGTATGTATATCAATATGCAAATGTGCCATGCATTCTCTCTGTTGGTATAACATGTATAAAAGAGCTTGCTATACATGCCTCAACAGCACAGCGCAACACGATACAGCACAGCACTGTACAGCACAGTAGCGCACAGCGCTACAAGTGTGCCTCGTTATGTTGGAGGAAAATAAAATTCTGCCACCTTCCAGCTCGTCGTATCTCGCCTGAACTTATTTTTCCTCCACAATATCCTTTTTTGGGGAAGACCAGAGAGCAGGGCATTACAATAGCCTATACGACCAGCAATAAAAACATGCATCGAGACCTCCATGCTGGCAAGAAAGAGAAAAGGGTGAACTCTGGCTATATTCCAAAGATGGTAAAATCCAATTATTGTTATGTTTTTAATGTGTGAAATAAAATTAAAATCAGAGTCTAGAAGAACGCCCAGGTTCTTGACCCAATGTGTAGGTTTTAGACCTAGTAATTTGGGTGAAAGTTGCTCTCTCTTGTCTTCAGGACCGATGCTCAAAACTTCTGTTTTGTCCTGGTTGAGCTTTAGGAAGTTTTCTGCCATCCAAGACTTTATGTCTAAAATACAGTTTAAAAGGGCATTAATTGGTTATGTGTCATCAGGAGACATGGCAATGTACAAATGTGTATCATCACCACAGCTATGAAAATTGATGCCGTGTCTCCTGATAACATCCCCAAGTGGTAGCATATAAAGATTAAAAAGTATTGCGCCTAAAATTGAACCTTGGGGTACCCCACACTTGATTTTACGGATTCCCGAAGAGCGTGTATCCATACTTATAAAATAGCGATGATCTGTGAGATTAGAATGAAACTATTCAAGAATGGTACCTGAGATGCCCACCAGGTGTTTGAGTCTACTTAATAAAATGTGGTGATCTACTGTATCAAAGGCAGTTTGTGGGAGTCCATATTAAACCTGATATCATTAACAATTTTTAAAAGGGCTGTCTTGCTACTGTGGTTTGTCCCAAAACCAGATTGAAATATTTCAAAAATGCTGTGATCAATATGAAAATTGTTTAACTGAATAAAAACAATTTTTTTCTAAAACTTTACTTAAGAATGGTTAAGTTGGATACAGGTCAATAATTATTGAAGCTGTCAGGATCTAAATTACTCTTCCAACATAATATTACATTTATCACATGTAAGAAGCCATAGATACTAACTTTAATTAAAGATTATCAAAATACAGCTGAAGGGGGTAATACATATTCGGTAAAACATCTGAATGTGATTATCGGGAAATATAGTAACTCCTGGAATCCCTATTGTCCAATCAGATTGCTCGGTCGGAACTAACTGTTGTATAATTTATGCTATCAAATGCACTTGTTTCACTGTTATTGCCCAAAGCCAATATGTCAAAAGAGACATATTAGTATTTAAGAATTCATGGATCGTAAGACTGGTACTTCAACCTGGGAAAACTTAATGGAGAAGCTGCTGTTTGAAAAACCCAATCCTAGTCCATATCAATCGTTCCTTCACAAATTCTCTTTTTTTCCCTCCTTTCACTGTCAAACTCCTCATCCACTGAAACAGAGTCTAATTCCCAGGTATCCATCACCTGTCTCCTCCGCAGTTCCTCTAGGTGAATCATGCTTCCCACCTCCTTCACCAACACTACCGCCAACCAGCACCTGACTCCCTTCAGGGAACCACGTCAATGCAGGGCCTTTAACGGGGGCTTGACATGGCCCTCTGAGGACAGCCGACTCCCTTTGCTCCCCTGCTCAGCGAAGGATGAAATTAGCTAACGGTGGACTGTCCATAGCAGAGTGGGTCACTCCAGACAACCAGCCAGTCATGCTTGACTAGCATCTTACCCCAAACACCATCTCCAAGAGGGTCACCCACCACCCCACTCTGCTCCTTCTTAATAATCCCTTTCGGCCTTCCGACTCACCTCGCGATTCATCCTGCCTTTTTTTGCCCCACGACTTAAAGCCATTTAACCCCCAGCACGGGGCAGAAAAGCCAGGGCGCAGAGGTCAGAGATTGGCTCTTTCACAAAAACTTGGGTGTTTAAGAGGAAGCCTGCTTGGTATTCCAGGGAGTATGAGCTTGCTGCTGTCACGTACCACAACTGGGGCTGCTTTATATAAGCTGTGAACACTCGGGATGCCAGAGGATACTACTTTCATCGCCTTTCTCGAATGTTTCTTTGCAGATTTATTTCATTTCAGCCCACGATAAAGCTGCTGTCTAGCTGCCTCATGTGAATTTAGGCAAATACCCCTTAAGTCTGCATCTATTTTTCAGTGGGTGCAGTATACTATGTGGCAGCACTGGAATGGAAACTGGAAACTGTCGTGTTAATAATATGCAGCACCAAACTCCCCTTGTCTCCTCTGAATATCATTATTACAGCAGTCAAAAGCCTGAAATAGATGTTCCATCCAATCTCATCTAATACCCCCAAACACGGGGTCGCCCTTTTCTCCACGAACACCCATGCCAGAAGTCCCCAAAGTTAACGTCGCAATTACCACGAGTATCTATTAAAGAAGGGCATAAAAGATGGCGGAGTGTGATTCGCCACTACATCAGACACATAAAAAGAGCCGAGACACGGAGGAAGAGGTGTGAACTCCCATCTTAGAGCAAAGGAGGACAATTACAGCAGGGCTTTAAAGGATGAGATGAGAGCTTGTCTTTAGAGTCTATTTGCTCCTGAATGAGCTGAGGAATGGTGATGGTGTGTGTGTGTGTGTGTGTGTGTGTGTGTGTGTGTGTTGGGGGGGATTGTATATTGAGATACTGGAAGCTAAATGACTGTCATTTCCTCTCCCTTGGAGTATTAGCTCCACTGTGCGGCTAATTCTGGTTGATATTTTTGAACACATAGAGTGAGTTTCATTCTTCATGTAGGGACGTCAAACCTTAGACTGATTAGAAAAGGTGGACACAAGCCCATCTGGTAAAAATCATATTCGGGGCTCAGGCAGCAGGTCACACAGAAATTATTTGGACGTCAGAATAGTTAGACATTAAAAGAGAATGCTGTAATTTCCCCATTATGGGACAAATAAAGGATTATCTTACCTTATTTTATCAGCAATTGCTGTCTCTGTGGAGGAAAATTAAAATCTATAAAATCTTTTTTAAAAAAAGCTCTCATGAAGGGCATTTCAGGGGGAAAAGGAACAGTCTTAAGATGTGTTCAGACCAAGTGCAAATTTTTCACGCAGCATGATTACATGTTAGCTCAGTGTAAACATGCAAATAGACATGAACTCACCGACTGAGCTAGCTGCGGCAGGAAGACTTGCCGTTATAACTTCTGCAGCTGTGTTCTACCTGCTGTGGAAATCTCCAAAACACCCTCATGTTTTGGTTTACATTATCCAATGGAGCTCTCATCTTGAAAAACTGTCCCTGCTTCCAAAATGTCACTTGGATGACGGTTGTTTACACTGCTAGCCTGTTAGCCCTCATTAGCAGATACATGGCAGAAGTCCGTGGATATATAATGTTATGTCTGGATGTAGACTCGAAATGACAAGGCCAGGTACATGACTGAACTTACATTTATTAATTGTAACACACCACACTACAACCGCCAGGCAGGGGTGATGGCGAAGAGACCCCCCCCCCCCCCCACCTGCCGCTCCCCATAGGGACGGGTGGTGGCGGAAACGAAAGTGAGCGCCACAACACTGCACCCCACAAACAAGAGCACAAGAACTATATAAACAACTATAACCCCCTCCCCCCCCCCCCCCCCGGAAAGGCCCAAACACACACGATCCAGACCCTCCCCAATTTAGGACGTGAATCACACACTAAAATAACAGAAAACAACGTACTATAAATGGCCTACCACATTCACACCAAAACAACTAAAAACTAGGTAGGACGGGTGGACTATCATCCAACCCCCACATGGCAAGGTGGATTCATTCTGCCACCCTTAAAACAGATAAAGTCCATTCCTAAATCAAAATAGCTGCTGTGTTTCTAAATTAAAATAAAATGTATAAAATAATTTCCAGAACTGCATACAACATCTATGAACAACAAAGTATGTTTAAAAAAAAAAAAAAAAAAAAAACATGCACTCAAATGAACAAAACTTCATAACAACTGCAAACCCCTTAATGGGGGAAAAAAAACCGCTACTATAACATCACACAGACACATGTACATGAACTTAAAGTCCACATGGCTAAACATAGGAGGAACTGGCCTGTGGGCCCCCCTTACCATATCTCGATAAGTCCGCCGCTGGACGCAGCGTGCCTCCTGGACCGCAGCTGATTGCAGAGACACAGATGCGTCTCCTCTTCCACGCCGTGGGGCGTCCATCTCTTCGAGACCCACCACCTGGAGGCTCCTCCCAGGCACGCCACAGCTCATTGGTGTGCCTCCACGAACCATCCGACAGCTGGAAATGGGCAGCGCCTTGTTTAGCCACGATGTGCAGCCGCCCCTAGTGGTCCTCAGCCTGCCGTTTGGTCCGTACTCGCCGTGGTCGCTCCTCCCCACGAGCCCGAACCAGGTCCATGACTTCCAGAGGGGTTTTGCTTGGCTTGCAGTGTTTCTGCTTGGCACGCGGTCCCTCCGTGCCTAACGGACTGGCCCTGACCTCTTTTAAATTCGCTGCAGCTGTTGCTATTGTAGTCCCATGTTCACCGGCCCACTTTAGCCGAGCTCCAGGAACAGCTGAAGCCAGCTCCTCAGTGTCGCTCGTCGTTCCAGGCGCCTCACCATGCCGCCCAGCACCCTCATCCAGGGCAACTTGGGCTCTGGCACTGAGACCCTCCTGCAATGACTCTGAGCGAGACTGGTCCTGATCGGCTTCTAGAGTGCTTGGCAATTCCTCATCCCACACCGCATCGTCCTCCACTCTCTGAACTGGCCGGCCCCACAGTCCACAGCCCGACCACTCCTCCCCAGCGCTGCTCTTGATGGCGAAACCCAGACTGTAAAAAAAGTCGCAGCCCATGATGTTATCACCATGGGCCGTCATGGTGAACTCGAGATTGGACATTTCCGCTGACTTGTACTGGGCCGTCAGTCTCAGCGTTCCCACCGTGGACAGCCGTCTGCCTCCATATCCATAAAGTGTCGCTGGGTCACCTTGAATCCTGTAGCGTGGGAAGAATTTTCTCACCATAGCCCAATTCAGCAGGGAGCCCTCCGCCCCCGTATCGCTCAGCAACGGCACCTCCACACCATCCAGCTCCACCATGCAGAATGTGTATCCGTTCGTGTTTGGGGACACAGTGTGGACAATTGTCGGGGCGGGGGGAGTCAATTTCTTCTGCGGGCTTCTCTGCTCGGACACATGGCACACCCTGGCATAGTGGTTCAAGCGACCACACTTGCCGCAGTGTTTCCCTCTTGCCTGACAGTCCCTGGCCTTGAAGTGGTGCTTCATGGACCCGCAACCCAAACACATGGGTTTCCATGGGCAGACCTAAATCTCGCAGCATTGGCCTCCACAGCATCGTCTTTCACGCTCCCATCGCTGTCTGGGTCCGTTACTTGTGTGGCAATGGGAAACTCCAGCTGTCGATGTGACAAACGCTCACTCAGCTCCAACGCTAGCTTACCCGCTGCCTCCAGCTCGAGAGCTAACTCGATGGCCCCAGCTAGCATTAAGTCACCTGGCATCATGAGTAGCTTCGTTCTTATAGCAGTGTTGTTGGTACGCTCTGCCAGCTGGTCGCGAACCATCTCCTCCTCCAACGGCCCGAACCGACACTCACTAGCCAGTAGTTTCAAGTTGACCACCTGTTGGTGGCGTTGCCAAAACTTGATCCTCCGGATGATGACATTGTCCGGGGCACAAAAATGTTGTGCCATCAGCTCGACCACGTCCTCGAAATCGTCCGAATTGCCAAGTGTGTTCAATATGCACTGGCCTTCCATTCCCAAGTTGTGCACCAACAGCGTGCGTGCCCCCAACTTGTCCATTCTTGCCCAGATTCAACGCCACCATATAAGTCTGGAAGGTGGCGTACTATCTTGGCCAGAAAACAGGTGGCTCGCCCGGGAGCTCCAGAAAAGGCCGAACTGGAGACCCACACACTTCCATACCTCTTTAATCTTTTTTTGCCAATTGTTGTGTCTGGATGTAGACTCGAAATGACAAGGCCAGGTGCACGACTGAACTTACGTTTTTTAATTGTAACACACCACACTACAACCGCCAGGCAGGGGTGATGGCGAAGACCCCCCCCCCCCCCGCCCGCCACTCCCCATAGGCACGGGTAGTGCCGGAAATGGAAGTGAGCGCCACCACACCGCGCCCCCAAACAAGAGCACAAGAACTATATAAATAACTATATAACATATAACTCCAACACTCTGTTTAAGCGGCAGAGCTCCTGGTCCATCTGTCTGCAGGTGAGTGGCAGTTTCATTTTCAAAGTAGCTTACTCTTCATTTATGACACTTTAACTCCAGTGATGTCAAAATCTCAAGGCTAATTACTAGCTAGCGTTACCAAATCCCACGGATGCGCAAATGTCACAATTTGCATGTTTTTGCATGTTTACTTTAATTTTACATGTATTTGCGTCGTGCTTTCGCATTGAGTCTGAATGCACCTTTAGAATTTCATTTCATGTGTCTCTGCACGTGCATGAAGAAGTGTATGTATTGAAAAAATAAGTGTTCTTGTGTATCGTACAGATGAAATTGTAAGTATATGGGTGGGCAATATAAGCTGCGGCTTCAGCCATCACCCATTTCGGATAACTTATGTTGAACTGTACAATCAGAGGAGTTATTGTTTGATTTGACCTTGTTGGATTTTTTCCCCCTTTGTTATATTGTTCTGTTTCTTTTTTTAATCTTTACTTTTAATCTATCCGAAATAAATAAAGACTCATTCATAAGTGAAAATAGACTGGCAGCATGAAAAAATGCAATGCATTCAGGTGAAGAAAACTACAAATAAATTAGAAAATTATCTAATCAAAGATGTCAGCTTCAAAGTCATATATGAATATATTTGTATGAATATTTTCTGCCATATATGCATGGGCCTTTAGGGATCAATAATGTGGATTAAACTGATTTTTTGCTCCTTAGCTAAACCAAATCATTCCCTAAACCATGTATTCACAAACTGCTTAAGATCAGGAGGTTGAAGTGAAGCATGTCAAAGACATTTCCATCTCCTCCTAATCAGACAATAAGGACAGGCCAGTACGGACCAGGACGTGAGCAGCTGTTTTCACTTTCAGTAGAAATCACTATAAAGACAGCAACTACCAGAGACCGTTCCCCCGAAATGTCAAGGCCATCCTCAGGAGCCTTGAAGGACAGCATCTCTTTAAAAGCAATATTGTCGGTAAACATACAAGGCAGAGGCTGTCTATCTGCTTCTGCTATCAGAGCATGGTGGAGATGATAATCACTGTGGAGGAACGGCACCTGCAGAAGGTGAACTTTGCCTTTCTTGCTTTCTTCTAAAGAGTCAAAAACATCTCTTTTTGCCTGGAACGAAACATGCATTTCCCACCATATCTTACACAACTGCACTTACATTTACATAAATACACATCACTTTAAATCTCTGTGCAGTGTCACGTTAGAGAAGCTGCTTGGTGTCATCAAAGAGATCACACTTATCTTCTTATGAAACCTCGCATTCCTCCAGAGTCTGAAAATATGTGAGGTCTGGTTTTTGTGCTGTAATATTCAAATCACAGTTTAACTGCTGCAATGTTGAGAGAAAAAAAAAAACAAAAAAACAAAACAAGCACTCGATACAAATATGTGATTTCCATCTAAAAAAAAACAAAAACAAAAAAAACCATAAAAAAAGTTTTAGGGTCTATAGTGTACCTGGAACAAAGATCAACATTTCAAGAATGTCTAAGATTTTTGAGAAATAACAGAACCTACAATATTTTTGGGGATCTGATGGATCAGTATCTTGAGCATAACTTGCTCTGCAGCAGTATACCAAGATGAATGAAGGGAATCACCTTTGAAGCCTTAAACCGTTCAAGTCCCAGCTGGGTCATGCCAAAGACCATATAAAAATGGAACTTTCTGCCATCCAGCTTGATGCTCAACAAAAATGGAACAGAGGAGGAAAATGTGGGCGGCAGTGGCTCAGGAGGTAAAGCGGGTCATCCAATTGGAGGTTTGAACCCCACAAGACACTTTACATAAAGACATAATGATGAAGGTTTCTGCCAAACAAATTAATTGGATTAAGACAGCAGCTGTTAAAATGCCATTACAAAGCAGCAAACAGGTATTTGAAGCAGCTGGTGCCTCTGGAGTCCCACGAACCTCAAGGTGTAGGATCCTCCAGAGGCTTTCAATTGTGCATAAACCTACTATTGGGCCACCCCTAACCAATGCTCACAAACAGAAACGGTTGCAGTGGGCCCAGAAATACATGAAGACTAATTTTCAATCAGTCTTGTTTACTAATGAGTGCCGTGCAACCCTGAATGGTCCAGATGGATAGAGTAGTGGATGGTTGGTAAATGGCCACCATGTCCCAACAAGGCTGCGACACCAGCAAGGAGGTGGCGGAGTAATGTTTTGGGCCAGAATCATGAGGAGAGAGCTGGTAGGCCCCTTTAGGGTCCCTGAAGGTGTGAAAATGACCTCGGCAAAGTATATAGAGTTTCTGACTGACCACTTTCTTCCATGGTACCAAAAGAAGAACCATACCTTCTGTAGCAAAATTATCTTCATACCTGACAATGCACCATTTCATGCTTCAAAGAATACCTCTGTGTCATTGGCTGCTATGGGCATAAAAGGAGAGAAACTCTTGGTGTGGCCCCCATCCTCCCCTGACCTCAACCCTATTGAGAACCTTTGGAGCATCCTCAAGCAAAAGATCTATGAGGGTGGGAGGCAGTTCACATCAAAACAGCAACTATGGCAGGCTATTCTGAAACCTTGAAAAGAAATTCAAGCAGAAACTTTCCAAAAACTCACAAATTCAATAGATGCAAAAATTATGAAGGTTATATCAAAGAAGTGGTCCTATGTAACATGTAACTAGGCGTGTTAAGATGTTTCTGATTGAAATAGCTTTTGATTTCAGTAAATAGGACCTCCTAATGCTGCAAATTCAACAAATGACTATTTTCAGTTTTTTACAACCAAAAAAATGTTTTGAAACTCTGTTGTACACAAGAATTTGGAACAGTGCATTTTGAGTTTTTTTATTTTTAATTTTTGCAAAAAAATAGCTATCATTTGGAGGTTTGTTCAATAAAATTTGAATTATGCTCTAACGGTTGATGACTTGAAAATTATACTGATTGTCATTTGCATTGACTATTTTGGAAAATCAGAGAAATATCATTTGCATAATAATTTGGAAGGTAGTGTATACCTGAATCAAGATAGTTACAGATACAGATACTGAACAGATACTGAACAACTCATTCTCCTTGGAGACTTCAATGCCAGAGTGGGTGCTGACCACGACTCCTGGCCCTCCTGTCTTGGACCATTTGGCGTGGGCAAAATGAACGACAACGGACAGCGGCTTCTCGAGTTCTGCACATATCACGATCTGTGCATCACAAACTCGTTCTTCAAGACCAAGCCCCAACACAAGGTTTCCTGGCGACATCCGCGCTCAAAGCACTGGCACCAGCTGGACTTGATCCTGACCAGGCGCACCTCACTGAAGAACGTGCTAATCACCCGTTCGTTCCAGAGTGCAGATTGCGACACAGACCATTCATTGGTGTGTTGCAAGGTCAAGCTGCAGCTGAAGAAATTCCATCGTGCTAGACAGCCTGGAAAGGCACGGATTGACACCAGCAAGATGGCCCAACCAGAACTTGTTAAACAGTTTGCATCCACCTTTGAGAAGGAACTTGGTGTACCACAAGAAGGAGAATCTGCAAAGCAGAAGTGGGAAGAGCTGCGAAACACCATCCACCGCACAGCCTTGGCTACCTTTGGGAGGAAGACCTCAAAGTCACAGGACTGGTTTGATGCCAAGTTGACCGAGATGACCCCCGTCATTGAAGCCAAGTGCTCAGCACTTGCTGAGTACAAGAAGTACCCAAACGAGAAGAACCTTCAGATTCTCAGGGCTGCGAGAAGCAAAGTTCAGCAGACTGCTCGGCGCTGTGCCAACGAGTACTGGACTCAGCTCAGCCAAGACATTCAAATCGCTGCCATAACAGGGAACATCCGTGGTATGTACGATGGCATCAAGAAAGCACTTGGTCCGGCTCAGAGCAAGACGGCCCCCCTCAAATCCTCCACTGGGGAGATGATCACAGAAAAGAACAAGCAGATGGAGAGATGGGTGGAACACTACTCCAACCTCTACTCCAGACAGAACACCGTGACACCGTCAGCCCTTGATGCCATCGACTGCCTGCCATCCATGGACGAACTTGACGCTGAGCCAACCATCGACGAACTCAGCAAGGCCATTGATAGCTTGGCTGCTGGCAAGGCACCCGGCAATGACGGCATACCCCCCGACCTGATCAAGCACTGCAAGACAGCCCTACTGCTGCCATTGCATGACGTCCTCTGCCAGTGCTGGAAGGAAGGTGCCGTACCACAGGACATGAGGGACGCCAAGATCATCACCCTCTACAAAAACAAAGGGGAGAGAAGCGACTGCAACAACTACAGGGACATCTCCCTCCTCAGCATTGTTGGCAAAGTCTACGCACGAGTTGTTCTCGTTCGTCTACAGAAGCTTGCTGAACGTGTCTACCCCGAGTCTCAGTGTGGCTTCCGCGCTGAGCGATCAACGGTAGACATGATATTCTCCATCCGCCAACTCCAGGAGAAATGCAGAGAACAGAACATGCCCCTGTACGTCGCCTTCATTGACCTCAGCAAAGCGTTCGATCTGGTCAGCAGAGAGGGCCTTTTCAAGATCCTGCCAAAGATAGGATGCCCACCAAAGTTGCATAGCCTCATCGAATCGTTTCACACCAACATGCAGGGGATAGTGCAGCATGATGGCAACGTCTCAGAGCCATTCAACATACGCAGCGGAGTGAAACAGGGCTGTGTACTTGCGCCAACCCTCTTTGGGATTTTCTTTGCTATGCTCCTGAGGCATGCCTTCAGCACAGCAACAGAGGGAATCTACCTGCACACAAGATCTGACGGCAGGCTTTTCAACCTCGCCCGCCTGAAAGCCAGAACCAAAGTACGCGAGGCTCTAAACGAAGACATGCTGTTCGCAGACGATACTGCAGTCGCGACCCACACACAGCAGGAGCTTCAGACCCTGATGGACCGCTTCTCCCAGGCATGCAAGGACTTCGGGCTTACCATCAGCCTGAAGAAGACTAATGTCTTGGCGCAAGGCACGGAAGCACCACCAACCATCACCATCGACGACTACGAGCTGGAGGTTGTGAATCAGTTCACGTACCTGGGGCCCACGATCAGCAACAACCTCTCCTTTGATACAGAGATCGACAAGAGGATTGGAAAATCAGCCTTCACACTCTCTTGCCTCACCACACGAGTGTGGGCGAATCCCAAACTCTCTGTCAAGACGAAGATGGCAGTGTACAATGCCTGCATCATCAGCACACTGCTCTATGGGAGTGAGACGTGGACAACATACGCCCGGCAGGAAAAGAAACTGAACTCCTTCCACTTGTGCTGCATTGGCCACATCCTGGACATATCCTGGCAGGACAAAGTGCCCAACACAGAAGTTCTGCCCCTCGCCGGCCTCCCCTCCATGTTCACTCTACTCAGACAGTGCAGGTTCCGCTGGCTAGGCCACGTTCACCGTATGGAGGATGGCAGAATCCCCAAAGATGTCTTCTACGGAGAACTGGCGACTGGCAGGAGAGATGTTGGCCGCCCACAGCTGTGCTTTAGAGACGTCTGCAAGAGAGACATGAAGGCCCTGGAGATCAACACAGAGCGCTGGGAGGACCTTGCAATGGACCGCTCCAAATGGAGAGGCACCCTGACCAGACAGCTCAAGGTGGGTGAAGAGAGACTGACTGCTGCAGCAGATGAAAAAAGGACCTGCAGGAAGAACCGCCACAGACCCAGCAGCACGGAGACCACCCACAAGTGCGACCTGTGTGACAGGGACTGCCATTCGCGCATCGGCCTGTTCAGCCACAGGCGGTGCTGTTCCAGCAGAGTAGACGTTTAGGATTCTCTTCCATGGTCATCATAGACCGACGGAGGCCAACGAGTGTATATCTGAATGTAGTGATAAATGTTGTAAAATAGCCTACTGCCTTGCAAAGCACTCGGTTTATGACATTACATTATTCTGAATACTTGTTTTTTTATGGAAAAGAAAATTTGACCAAAAGGACATCCAAGCTGTGGTTCAAACTCACAGCCTCTTAGAGACTCTTTGAGTCCAGTGCTCTAGTCATGTCACTAAGAGGCTTGATCACTTTGCAAATCAAACAGAAATACTAAAACTGATAGAGAAACTGATAGAGAAACTGATACTGAAACAGATATACTGTAGATTGTCCCCTGGTGAAGAATCCAAAAAACTCACTTCATGCAGTCGGTAGTTCTTTGCAGTTCAGCTCCCTGTATCTTTGGCTGATGTTGCTGTTTTTTCTTCTTGATTGTTTTTTTCCCACTCTTCATATACCTCCAAGAGTGTTTGTAACTCTTCGTCAGAGAAATCATTCTCTCTCTTTTCTTCCACTGCTTGTGGTCTGTGTTCAACACGTGCTGTCTTCGCAGGTTTGCTGTGAATGCGCACGTCTCAAGGTCAATCAGCTCTGAGTTGATCAAACAGTCATAATCGGAGTTTTGGAACCAGAAACTCAGAGTAAGTTCTGGCAGGTTCACTTAACCCTGAGTTCAGGGTTTATTTCAAGCTATGTTAACCCTGTTTTCTGGAGTACCCCTGGTCTGCATTACAGGCTTTTGTGTACAACTAAAAAAAATGTTCCAAAACACCCTGCACCCACAGATGAGGGTACCAGGAATTTCTGTTTGTACAATTAAGGGTGCTATGGAACCTAAGTGATTGAGAGGAACCAAACATATGAGTCACCCCCAGTCAATGACAATCAACAAGTTTTATTGGAAAAACAAAAATTTACTTACAACACAACTAGTCAATAAAGATGGGAGCCCCGGCTGAAATCAGCGAAAGGAGGAAGAAGGCCAAGAACCAACCCCGCAATGGGTTGTCCAATTCCACCTTCTCACCTAAAAAAGGAACCTGTCCTAACAAAGGGAAATTGAAAACAAGACAATGAGTGACTCTCAAATCAACTCTCAAATCAACTTAGAATGATAAGCAAAACTACAGAATAACTGTGTGCTCTGGTGGTAGATGCTGGCGGTTGGGAAAGTGCCTGTCTTGATGCCTTCTCTGCTTCCTTTTAATAGGCAGTCTCTAATTCTCCACAGCCAGTGGTATCTGAGATAGAAATTATGGTAGCCAAATGCAAAAGCTACAACACAAATGCAAAAAGCCACAACACAAATAAAAAAGCATGCTATCATTAGCATATTAGCATCAATACCAATATAAGATAAGATAAAATAAGATAAGCCTTTATCAGTCCCACAATGGAGAAATTCCAGGATTACAGCAGCACAAGGATAGCAGCACTCAGAGCAATAGTTAATAAGATAATAAGATAATATGAACTGGTTAGTCAAAAGCAGTAAATGAATATACATATGTACACAGGTATATACACAGTGCAGGAGCATTGCAGCTAGATGGAATAAACAGCATTACGGTTTGTTATATTACCCTGCAGAATATGAATATGTACCCAAACAGTATATTTTGTATTTGAATCAAAAGTGCTGTTGTCACCCTCAGTAATGATTGATATTGTCCTAGTTGTATAATGGTGGGACGATTTATTGTGCAAGGTTGTTACGTTTAATACATTCAACACGACCTCTACGAGAAACCCTGGTTAGGTTATAAAGTCTGACAGCCATAGGTAGGAAGGACCTGCAGAAACTCTCCGTCATGCACCTAGGATGGCACAGCCTACAATGATAATACAATGATACTATAAATGAGCTCTTCAGTGCATTTAGCGTGTCCTGCATAGGATGGAACTCGGACTCCAGCAGAGATGACAGCTTGGCCACCATCCTCCTCTCTCCTATCTACTCCACTGGGTCGAGGCATCGTCCCAAAACAGAGCTAGCGTTTTTGATCAGTCTGTTTATTCTCTTCCTGTTGGCTGCCGTGATGCCGCTGCCACAGCAGACCACTCCAAATGTGATGGCTGATGCCACCACTGAATCATAGAAGGTCTTCAGGAGTGCCCCTTGCACTCCAAAAGACCTGAGTCTCCTCAGGAGGAACAGCCTGTGCTGCTCCTTCTTGTAGAGCGCATTGGTGTTGTGTGACCAGTCCAGTTTATTGATGAGGTGTAAGGTGATGAGGTGTAAGCCTCCTTGGTGTTTGCATAAAATAAGTCCAGTATTTTATTGTCTCTGGTGTGGCATGTGGCATACTGGGTGAAAGTGGGCAGAAGAGAGGACAGTGAGGTATGATTGAAATCACCAGAGATGAGGAGGAGAGCATTTGGGTGTTGTGTCTGCAGCCTGCTAGTGACTGAGTGGATGACGTCACACGCTGCCTCCCTGCTCGCACAGGGGGGTACATAAATAACAATGCTGACAACATGTGAAAATTCTCTGGGGAGGTATGCAGGTTGCATGCTAACAGCTAGCAGCTCAATATCCTTGTTGCAGTGTTGTTGTTTAATCGTGATGTGCCAAGGATTACACCATCTGTTATTCGCATACATTATCAGCCTCCTGC
Organism: Pholidichthys leucotaenia; assembly: GCA_020510985.1. Lineage (NCBI taxonomy): Eukaryota > Metazoa > Chordata > Actinopteri > Cichliformes > Pholidichthyidae > Pholidichthys > Pholidichthys leucotaenia. The sequence continues at coordinate 220,698,456 of CM035843.1, forward strand.
CTCTGCTCTTCCCGCTGTTTGGTGTCCGATCTGTCCATATTGTGTGGAAACCCTCCAGATCAATGTTATTATCTGTTGCTAGTTCTTTAGCCACGTTTCAGTAAGCAACATAATGCTAATCTCTCTGAAGACACTCTCATACTGGGACATAGCCAGCAGTTCGTCTGTCTTGTTAAGGAGCGATCTCACATTTTCCATAATAACTGATGGAAGGACAGGGCTGTACTTTGTTTTCCTCACACGCTGCTTCACTCTAGCTCAACATCCATGTTGTTTATGCCTGATTTCTCTTGGTATATTGAGTTTTTGCGTTCGCACCGCGGGGCAGCCCAGTGCTAACAGCTGGCTCCTATTGTAAACAATCACTCCTCAGGTCACTGGGTCAGGACTCATTGGCAATATGAGCTGAAAGACGGCTAATATCAACACCAGCGCGGCGATCTATGTGTCCTTGGCATCCGTGATGGATTCTGGGTTGCAGGATCATAAAGTTGTGGCAAGAAAAAAGACAGTAAATAAAAAATGAGAAAGAAACTCAGAATTGAGCCCCTGCTGCAAAAAGGCAGCCGACTCATGTGATGCCAGAAGTTTTCATATTAGCAGCAGTGATGTTAATGTTCACATTAGCATAATAACATTATGCAGGACTTTCGGTCTGGACGCCATGGTGATAGCAACCTAACGCTGAAATGACATAACGCACGGCTCAGGAGACGCACACACACAGGCTCAGAGAAGTTCAAATAGTTTATTAGCAACAGGAGTGAATGAATGTGTGTCAGCGGGATGTAAATGTGTTGGTGGCGGTGTCTGCTTCGGGCACAGAGGCAGGAGGCCGTACAGCCGGACAACCCTATGGGAAAAGCAAAGGAGAAGGGTGACGGGCACACACCAACACAGGAGATTTGCAAGCGAGAGAGGAGCTTACTTGGAGGGCACAGATGACTGGCACAGCAAAGGACGAGGTCCGGAAGACAGCCACCTGGAGAGCTCAGTGCAGCAGCGAGGAATAGGCGATGGAGAGGCGAGGTCCGCCGCCGGGGAATCCACCTGTGCACAGGGGAGCAGACTCGAGAGAGAAAAAGGAGGTAAGAGCTTCTTACCCGGGAGAATAGCTGAAGGTGAAGGAACTCACAGCGATGCATGAGAAGTCTAATGGCTTCAGGCCGAAGCTCAGGGCGAGGCGGCTTATATCCCTCGCCGCTGATGATGAGCAGGTGTGCGTGCAGGTGGCGCCACTGATGACCGGCGCGGCGTGACAGTACTCCCCCCTCTAGCAGCGCCTCCTGGCGATGGCTTTCCTGGGTGCGCTCGGTGGAAATCAGCGATGAGCGATGGGTCCAACACAGACGACGGGGGTACCCACTGTCGATGGTCAGGCCCATAGCCCTCCCAGTCCACCAGGTACTGCAACCCACGGCCCCGGCGCCAGGAGTCCAGGATGGAGGAGACGGGCCAGGCCGGATGGCCACCAATCATCCGGGGCACGGGTTGCGCAGCAGGAGGAGGGCAAAGGGGATCGGAGACTGCCAGCTTCACCTTGGACACGTGGAAGGTGGGGTGGATGCGGACGGAGGGGGGAATAGCTACATGCACAGCCACCGGGTTGACAATCCTGGTGATGGGATAGGGACCCACGAAGCGCTGTGCCAGCTTCCTCCTCTCGCCTTTTAAGGTAACGTCCCGGGTCGACACGTAGACTCGCTGCCCAACCCTGTACGCCGGGGCAGGTCTTCTGTGCCGGTCCGCCATGGCTCTGTTGCGCTCCGCCGTGCGTAAAAGCGCATTGTGCGCTGACGCCCAGATGGAGCGGAACTGCCTGAGATGCACCCGTACTGAGGGGACAGTTACCTCACTCTCCTGCGCCGGGAACAGTGGGGGGTCGTAACCCAGGGACGCCTTGAAGGGGGACATCCCTGTGGCAGAAGAGCGAGCGGTATTATGGGCGTATTCAACCCAGGCAAGGTGGTTGCTCCAGGACGTGGGTTTGGACGCCGTTATACAGCGGAGCGCAGCCTCCAGCTCCTGGTTGGTCCGCTCATACTGCCCGTTGGATTGGGGGTGATGGCCGGAGGAGAGGCTCACCTTGGCTCCTAAAGCGTTGCAAAACGACCTCCAAACCTCAGAGGAAAATTGGGGCCCTCGATCCGAGACCACGTCCACCGGAATCCCATGCAGCCTGACCACGTGTTGGATGAGGAGGTCCGCCGTCTCCAGGGCAGTGGGGAGACCTCGCAGGGGGACGAAGTGTGCCGCCTTGGAGAAGCGGTCCACGATGGTCAGGATGGTGTCGTAGGAGTTGGAGACTGGGAGTCCGGTGACGAAATCCAAGGCGATGTGCGACCAGGGCCTGCCAGGGACGGGCAGGGGCTGGAGCAGACCCGCTGGAGGGGCATTTCCCGACTTGTTGGTGGCACAAATTGGACAGGCCCGGGCGTAGCGGGCAGCATCCCTCCGCAGGCCCGGCCACCAAAAGGACCGCTGGAGGAGGTTTATCATCCGGGAGGAGCCAGGGTGACAGGTGAGCTTGGAGGTGTGTAGCCAGTGGATGACCTCTCCTCAAACCGCAGATGGCACAAACAGCCTCCCCTCCGGTCCGCCGCCAGGGTCAGGTTCCACTTCCTGCACCTTCCGGATCTTGCTCTCAATGTTCCAGGAGATGGCTCCCACGACGCACGACCTGGGTAGGATGGTGTGGAGCGTGTCCTCCGACTCCTCAGGGGCGAATTGCCTAGAGAGGGCGTCGGGCAGGCCGTTCTTGGAGCCAGGCCTGAAGGTGATGGAAAACTGGAACCTGGCGAAGAACAAGGACCAGCGTGCCTGGCGGGCGTTCAGGCGCTTGGCAGATCAAAGGTACTCCAGGTTCTTGTGGTCCGTCAGGACCATGAACGGCAGGTCCGCCCCCTCTAGCCAGTAGACACCACTCTTGCAGCGCGAGCTTGATGGCCAGGAGCTCTCTGTCCCCCATGTCGTAATTTCTCTCCACCGGGGACAAGCGCCGGGAGAAGAAGGCGCAGGGCCGTTTGGCGCCGTCGTCAGGCGACCGCTGGGATAGCACCGCCCCCACTCCCGTGTCCGAAGCGTCCACCTCCACGATGCACTGCAGCGTGGGGTCGACCTGGCGAAGGACCCGGGAGGAGGTGAACTCCGCCTTCAGCGCCTGAAAAGCAGCTGCGGCCTCTTCAGTCCACCGGAACGGGACCTTAGGGGACATGAGGCGGGTCAGTGGTCCGACGATGGTACTGAAGTTTTGGACAAAGCGGCGGTAGAAGTTCGCGAACCCAACGAACTGTTGCACCTGTTTCCTCGACGCAGGTGTAGGCCATTCTACCACCGCTTTCACCTTCTCTGGGTCTGGACGCACCTGGTCATGAGAGATGATGAATCCCAGGAAGGATGTAGTCTTAGCATAAAATTCGCACTTTTCAGCCTTCACGTATAGCCAGTTCTCCAGCAGTCTTTGGAGGACCCGCCTCACATGGACCTGGTGCTCGTCCCTGGACTTGGAGAAGATGAGTATGTCGTCCAGGTAGACGAACACAAAGAGGCCGATGAAGTCCCGGAGGACGTCATTGATGAGGCGCTGAAAGACGGCAGGAGCGTTGGACAACCCGAATGGCATTACCAGGTATTCGAAGTGGCCGTTCGGGGTACGGAAGGCTGTCTTCCACTCATCTCCCTCCCGGATCCGGACGAGGTGGTATGCGCTGCGTAGATCCAGCTTGGTGAACCAGGTCGCCCCCTGGAGGGAGTGGAAAGCGGTGTCCATGAGGGGCAGGGTGTAACGATCCTTCTCCCTGATGTCATTTAGAGCCCTATAGTCAATGCAAGGACGGAGGGATCCGTCCTTCTTTCCGACAAAGAAGAACCCTGCCCCCACGGGTGATGACGATGGGCGGATTATCCCAGCACTCAGCGACTCCTTTAGGTAGGCGTTCATCGTCTCCTTCTCCGGCGCCGACAGACTGTAGAGCCGACCAGAAGGTAAGGGTGCCCCCTGGCGGAGGTTGATGGCGCAGTCATAGGGCCGATGAGGAGGAAGAGACATGGCCTTGGTCTTGCTGAATACCATACCCAGGTCGTGAAATTCTAGGGGCACCAGAGACAGGTCCGGGGGTGCAGCGTCCATAGGAGGGAGAGAAGCGGACGGAGAGCAGGCAGCGGACTGAAGACAGGTGCCCATACAGAACGTGCTCCATGCCGACACCCCGGCTGACTTCCAATCCAGGACAGGGTTGTGGAGGCGTAGCCAGGGATACCCCAGGATGACGGGCGACACAGAGTTGGGCAGGACGAGAAAGGTTATCTCCTCCCGGTGGTTACCAGAGATGATCACCGGGACTGGGATGGTCTGGTGCGTAACTCTCCCAAGGGAGGCACGAGAGAGGTTGACCAGGGAGATGGGGTTTCTGAGCGCCTGGCAGCGGATGCCCAATCGGGTTGCCAGGCTTTGTGAAATAAAGCTGCCTTCTGCGCCCGAATCCACCAGTGCGTGGGTGAGATGCCCAATGGGGTTGTGGCAGAAACGGATGGGCAGCTTTAATTGAGTGAGGGGGTTTAACCGATTGACGTCCGCGAGGCCCCCTACAGTGACTCGCGGACCCCACCGTTTGGCTTCTGTGGACAAAGCTCTACCGTGTGTTGACTATCTCCGCAATACATGCAGAGATTCAACGCACGGTGGCGTTGTCTCTCCGCCGGGGAGAGCTTTGTCCAGCCCGTCACCATCGGCTCCGACTCCTCGGGGTGCGATGGTGGCGGCGTCACCAGGGGGCGAGCTTGGAACTGGCGCGACGAGGCTCCGCGAGGGCGAGAAGAAGACGACTTCCGCCCCGAGGAGCGCTCGCGCAGCCTGTTGTCCAAGCTGATGGCAAGGGAAGATAGCTCCGCTAGCGTCTCAGGGAGGTCCCGCCCAGCCAGTTCATCCCTCAGATCATCATTGAGGCTGCGGAGGAAAAGACCGCAGAGGGAGCGTTCCTCCCAGCCTAATTCCTCCGCAGCTACCCGGAAGTCGACCGCATAGTCCGCAGCCAACCGGCTTCCCTGCTGGAGAGCGAGAAGCCGGTCGACCTGGACCATCTCGGTACGCGAGTGGTCAAAGACCTCCAGGAAGCGCCTCACGAACTGGTCATAAGTGAGGGTGGCGTAACTGGGCCTCGCCATTACGGCGTAGGTCCAAGCCAACGCTCGCCCCTCCAGGAGATTCCCAATATAACCAATACGACTATGATCCGAGGGAAAGTCTCCGGGCACGCGATGGAACACGGACTCACACTGCATAATGAACCCCCGCGCTCCGCCGAGCTTTCCGCTAAAGCGGGCGGGGGTCGGAATGGGCGTGAGCCGAGTCGGTGCCGCCGGAGCCTGCTGGACGGCCACTGGAGCGGCAGCAGCCGCGCCACCCTGATGAGCCGGGGGGAACAGCTGCTGGGGGTCCAGGCGGTCCAATCGGTTTTTAATGTTAATCATTTGGTTTAGGATCACCTGTTGCTGATAGGCTATCTGATCCACTCGAGCCTCGAGAGTGGTAAGCCGGTGTGCGAGCCCGCCGTCTGCCGAGCCGCTCTGCTGAAGCCGTACTGACATAACACACGGCTCAGGAGACGCACACACACAGGCTCAGAGAAGTTCAAATAGTTTATTAGCAACAGGAGTGAATGAATGTGTGTCAGCGGGATGTAAATGTGTTGGTGGCGGCGTCTGCTTCAGGCACAGAGGCAGGAGGCCGTACAGCCGGACAACCCTATGGGAAAAGCAAAGGAGAAGGGTGACGGGCACACACCAACACAGGAGATTTGCAAGCGAGAGAGGAGCTTACTTGGAGGGCACAGATGACTGGCACAGCAAAGGACGAGGTCCGGAAGACAGCCACCTGGAGAGCTCAGTGCAGCAGCGAGGAATAGGCGATGGAGAGGCGAGGTCCGCCGCTGGGGAATCCACCTGTGCACAGGGGAGCAGACTCGAGAGAGAAAAAGGAGGTAAGAGCTTCTTACCCGGGAGAATAGCTGAAGGTGAAGGAACTCACAGCGATGCATGAGAAGTCTAATGGCTTCAGGCCGAAGCTCAGGGCGAGGCGGCTTATATCCCTCGCCGCTGATGATGAGCAGGTGTGCGTGCAGGTGGCGCTGCTGATGACCGGCGCGGCGTGACATGAAACTCCCAGACCCCAATCCAAGGAAAACATCTTCAAAATCAGACCTAACGGATTTTTGGAAGATTAAAAATCAAAAGACAATAACACCATGCCTAACCAAAAGCAGAGGAAACTGACATTCCCCAGGTCAGGACGCACAGCGACCGCAGAATCTGAACCGGAGGACCTCCGTTCAGAAGACGAGGACCTGGGCCTAGCTAACAAAAGGATTAGCTTGAAATCGCTATTTGACGAATTACGACGATTTCGGGCCGAATTTCTTGAATTCAGAGAGGATCTAAAAAGGACGAACAGCAGAATGGACCAGGCCGAAAACCGTATCTTGGAAGCTGAAGAAAGAGTAAAAGTGCTTGAAGATTCTGTGCTGGATTTACACAGAAAACAGTCAAGGCTGGAGGCTAAGCTAACCAACCAAGAAGGAAGACAGAGACGAGATAACATCAGAATTCACGGTCTGAAAGAAGGAGCTGAAGATAGTTTCAACACAATGGCGGAATGCGTGGAATCTTTATTGAGAGAGAAGTTGGATATTCCACAAACCACTGATTTGAAGATAGAAAAGGCCCATCGTACATTAGCTGCTAAGCCAGCGCCGGAAGCGCTCCCACGTTCTGTGGTGGTGAGATTCGCCAATTTCAAAATAAAACAAGACATTGTTAGACGGGCTTGGCAGAAAAAAGGATTTATGCATCATGAGAGAAAAGTCTTCGTGGAGCACGATTACGCCCCTGAGGTTCTTAAAAAGCGACGGGAATATAACAACGCCAAAAGGTTCTACGGGAACAGAATCTACGCTTTCAGACGCCATTTCCGGCGAAGTTAAGGGTCTTTTACGGTGAAGAGTCATGTCTCTACAATTCAGCGGAAGAAGCAACAACTGACATGACAAGAAGAGGACTCCCGGTAACGGTGTTTAAACCCGCAGCGAATCTGAGCGAGAAAATCAGAACTCAAACGTGGTCCACTCAGAGACCTTCAAAATCCACGGGCCAGCAGCGGGAAACCCAGCCCCAGAGCTACAAAGATAAGCTTTCCAGTTCCAGGAAGGAATAGCGACCTTTTTGTCTTTTTTTTTTTTTCTTTTCAGTCACTCTGCACTTCCACCCCCCTTCCTACAAGGTAACAAACACTAAAGGAGATGCAGAATCAGCATGTGGTAAAACCTTTCATGGAGCAGTTTTAGCATTAGAAACAAATGTCTTCTTAATTTAAAGGGAAACAAAAAAAAAAAATCATGTTAAAATAGAAACGTAACAATGACCCACATGTTCTCTCCACACTAACAAATACTGTATTAGAGTGAATGTTTGCTGTGATGGGGGTGGGAGGGTGCACACAATCTCATAGGGTATAGGCATTAAAAAAAAAAAAAAATCATTACAAATTCGGATTGGGATCTGAAATTCACGTTAAAAACATGGGACAATTTACAGGGGTAAGAGAGGGCCCTCAACACGTAACAGAGTTTGAGGAATTTCCCTCAGAGCCTACACTCCATCAGGGCTCTTACAGGGTCTTTAAAGAGACCCCAGCTCAGGAAGTTTTTTTGACAGTTTTTTGTTTTAAAGTTTCGTACACTATGTTCTTAATGTTTTTTATGTTCTTAATGTTCTTTCAGTTTCTGAGTAGCAAAAAAGAGGGCCACCACACTGTTATACTAAATAAGAAAATACAATGGAGAAACAGGGTGTAACCAAAATAGCCTCATATAATGTAAAAGGGATCCTGAATCCAGTTAAAAGAGCCAAGATTCTACGCAAAATGAAAAAAGACAAAGCAGAAATAATATTTTTACAAGAAACCCACCTAACAGACGTGGAACACACTAAACTCAATAGACAAGGGTTTAAAATGATCTCTTCATCTTCATATAAATCAGGGAGGAGGAGGGGAGTAGCGACATTGATATCAACCAAAATTACATTTGAAAAAAAATCAGAACACAAAGATAAAGAAGGGAGGTACAGTTTGGTAACTGGGTGGCTAGAGGGAGAAGATATCACCCTGCTGAATGTATATGCACCACCAGGGGCTAAATGGAAATTTTATAAAAATGTATTCGACCTAATGATAACTAAAGCCCAAGGTTTAGTGATATGTGGTGGAGACTTCAATCTAAGACTGAATCCATACTGGGATGCAACAGGTAATTCTTCACATCAAAATAACACCCAAAATAGGAATACTTGGATGCTACTAAAAGAAATGGGAATCTGTGACGTATGGAGGGAATTCAACCCCAATGTAAAAGATTATACTTTTTATTCAACGCCACATTCATCTTACTCAAGGATTGATTACTTTTTTATGTTTAATAGAGACATTGGAAGAGTAAAAACATGTAAAATAAGACTGATGGATCTCTCTGACCACAATCTGATCTATATGGACTTAAACATCCAAAAATACACAAATAATACATTTTCCTGGAGGCTGAATTCAAATGTCCTGAAAGGACCACTGAAAGACTAATTGGAATCAGATATTCTCAGATATTTGGAAGAAAACGATAATGGAGAAGTATCCCCTTTAATACTGTGGGATGCGTGCAAAGCTGTAATAAGGGGAAAAATTATTGCAAAACTGGCAACCCAAAAGAAACTGAGACAAGAAAAACTAATCACACTAGAGTCAGAACTCAAGAACCTAGAAAAAGAACACAAAGACAACACTCATTCTAATGGCTCGCTCAAGATTAAAGAAATTAAAAATCAAATAAATGAGATCTACACAATAGAAATCCAGAAGAAACTTACATTTCTGAAACAAAAACACTATGAAGCAGGCAGTAAATCAGCAAAATTACTAGCCTATAAATTGAGGAAACAACAAACAGAAAGAGCAATCTACAAAATCAGAGACCCAGTATCAAAGGAAATAAAATTCAGAACTCAGGATATTCTTAAAAGCTTCGAGAATTACTACAAGAACTTATACTCCCACAAAAAACATAAAAACGTATCCGAGACATTCCTAAACACATTAAACCTTCCCCAACTTACGGAATCACAAAATAAAACCCTACTGTCAGAAATACAACCTAAAGAATTGGAAAAAGCAATTATGAAACTTAAAGCTAACAAATCCCCAGGAGCAGATGGCTATACAGCAGAATGGTACAAAACCTTTAAACAGCAACTATCTCCTCTCCTCCTGAAAACATTTAACTTCGTCCTCCACACAGGGGAAATCCCCCCCCTCCTGGAGAGAAGGGGTCATTGCAGTTATACCTAAACCTGAAAAGGATAAACTAGAATGCTCCAACTACAGACCAATCAGTGTATTAAATCAGGACTATAAGCTTTTTACCACTATCCTTGCCAAAAGGTTAGAAAACATACTGACAGACTTAATTCACTTAGACCAAACAGGTTTTATAAGACAAAGACAGACAAAAGACAACATTTGACGCACTTTACACATAATTCATCATATAAAAAAATATAACTTAAATGCAGTCATATTGGGATTAGATGCTGAAAAAGCATTCGATTCGGTTGACTGGTCTTTCCTATATAGAATCTTATCCAGTTTCAATTTTCATAACAACTTCATTAGAACTATACAGGCATTATATAAAAAACCAACAGCTAAAATAAGGATTAACGGTAATTTATCATCATCTTTTGAGCTGGAAAGAGGATGTCGTCAAGGCTGCCCCCTGTCTCCACTGCTCTTTGCAATCTTCATAGAACCTCTGAGCCAATGGATAAGACAAAATCAAGAAATTCAAGGTATTACACTTGGTCAGAAGGAACATAAAATAGCACTCTTTGCTGATGACATTTTAATATACCTAGGGCAGCCAGACACTTCTCTACCAGAACTAATCTCAGTTTTTTCAGACTATGGAGATTTATCGGGGTACAAATTAAACATGCATAAAACCCAAGTTTTAACATTCAACTATGACCCAAATCATTTTTCACTAAGTGAACTCAAAACTAACTGGGAGTTGGAATCTATGAAATATCTGGGGGTCAATATCCCGAAACAACTCAACAAAATTATAACACTAAACTATGATCCACTGGTGACAAAAATAAAATCTGACCTAGCAAGATGGAATATGATACCATTCTTAGGTACTGCACAAAGAATTGAAGCAGTCAAAATTAATATACTTCCACGTCTTCTATACCTTTTCCAAACAATACCGGTAGAACCTCCCAAAAAAACATGGCAGGAGCTGGACAGGAGGATCTCAAGATTCATATGGCAGGGTAAGAGACCTAGAATCAGATATAGAACCCTACAGCTAAACAAAGACAAAGGTGGGCTCGCGCTGCCAAATATCAGGGACTATTTTATAGCTGCACAAATTAAAACTTTAGTAGCGATATGTAACCCAGTCTACACTGCACAATGGAAGGAGATGGAATGCCAAATAACAAGTGACATCCCCCTACAGGCGATAATAGGGAACAATGCCTTAACTAAACTCTTGAATAACACTAACCCGTGGATAGAGACCCCGCTAAAAATTTGGTTTAAGATAGTCAGAGAGAATCAAGCCAAAGAGCCCTATCGACTTCTGCAATGGATTGCCTATGATCAAGACTTTACCCCCAATAAAACAGACACTAGATTTAAAGAGTGGAAAGAGAAAGGGCTGATAAAATATTACGATTTTTTTAAGGGGCAAACTTTAAGAAGTTTTGAAGATTTGAAAAAACAAGGTCTAATAAATCAAGATCTTTACAGGTTCTTTCAGCTTAGACACCACATAAACAATATACTTAAAAAGGAGGATCTGGAAAGGGCCCAGTCAGGTGTTCTGAAGGTCTTCTTAATGGCATATAAAGAGATCCCAGGGATCAGATACATCTCTAAAATATATCAAGGTCTTCAAGACTTAAAAGGAGACAACACATCATATATAAAAGAAAGATGGGAAAAAGAGGGGAATTTCACTTTACAATTGGAAATATGGGAAAAGCTAAATGGACAGCAATGGAAAAGTACCTCATCCCTGCAGTGGAGAGAATTTGGATGGAAAAACTTGGTAAGATTTCAGAACACCTGCACAAAACAAATTTACCCATAAGGGGTTGAACTGTTGGCGCTTGTGTGGTGAAAAGACTGCAAATCATTTTCATGTGTTTTGGTCATGCCCAGTTATCCACCAATATTGGACCAACGTACAGACAATATTGGGGAAAATATTCAAAATAACAGTTCCCTTTTCTTTTGTAACTTTGTATTTGGGTTTACTACCGGACTCACTGGAAAGACGAGGAGATAAATACTTATTCAATGTTTTAATATTGGCAAGTAAAAAAGCCCTAACTAAAAAATGGATGTTGAAGGACTGTCCTACACCTGAAGATTGGATTAACGTGATTCAAGACATTTACTCAATGGAAAAGTTGACATTCGCACTGAGACAGGACATGGATGGGTTCATGAACTTTTGGCAACCCTGGATCGCATATGTGTCTTCCATTAGATCTAATCTTTGACAAATACCATTTCAATAATGGTCCCGCTCTTTGTTCCAACGCTACTCAGTTGCTCTTTTACTTTTAATTACTTAATTTTCTGTTTGTTTGTTTTTTGCTGTTCTGTTTGTTTGTTTATTCGTTTTTTTTATTTAATTCTCCTTAATTTCACTTTTTCTTTCACTTTAAAAAAAAGGGGGTGTTGTAATAACTATCCTACCAATGTTGTCAAATAGCAAAAAATAAGGGAACATGTGATGAAAATGTAAACAATGCAATGCTGTAATGACCTGTATACCCTTTACAAAAACTTAAATAAAAAAAAAATAATAACATTATGCAGCTGTTTCATAAGTTAGCATTGTATTGATGCTAACAGCATTGCTGCTAATGGTAACATCAGTGCTATTGTTAGTGCTAATATTGTTAGTGCTAACATTAGCATTGATGCTAATGTTAGCATGCTTTTGTATTTGCATTGTGGCCTTATTGGATTTATGTTATGGCTTTTACATTTTGTTGAGTTCTCTGGGCCACCATAAGAAATAAACAAAGGCAAATTAATAACAAACACAAACACTAGGGGGACATACATGATGCATAGGATTGCCAACTGTCCCAGTGTAGTCGGCATGTCCCGTTTATTGGAATAAATATATTTGTCCCGAGCAGGACGTGCATTGTCCCATGTATTTAAGGCTGCCTTAATGAATGGGCTAGGATGGACCAAAGCCCAGGAGCTTACAAAGATCAGGGCCCATCATGAGCCAGTGAAAAAGATCACATTGTTAATTGGTCAGATTCTATGTCCATCACTTGATATTCATGTGTGGCTGCTGATTATTCTAATTTGCAACTGTCCCACATCGGTACCACGTAACAATAGCCTATCAGAGGAAATGTTTTGATATGTGACTATGCAAGAGTCAGTGAGCGGTAAGAAGTAATCAGCTCGTTCACAATGTCCGGGAAAAAAGTTTGAAAGTGGTGCTCATAAAATTATTGAGAGGAAAAGCGCTTAGGGAAAATGAATTGGTCAAAAAATCCCGAAGTGTAAAGGATTTTTCTAAGCTAGAGCACTGAGTGGAGGAGGCTGCTAATTACGCACGGTGGAGGAATGTGGGCCATTAAAGCCCTCACCTGGAGCAGAAGGGTGATGGGAGAAGAAAGGGCATGATTGCTTACATCAGAAAGCTGTGCGTGGGATAGTAGACTCCGAACTTGGTAAAAAGTAGACTGGTTCAAGCATGCATAAGATAAGATAAGCCTTTATTAGTCCCACAATGGGGAAATTCCAGGATTGCAACAGCACAGGGATAGCAACACTCAGAGCAATAATTTAGAAGATAAGAAAATAAGAGCAGTGAATATACATACGTACACATAAATATATAAATATATATACACAGTGCGGAGCATTGTAGGAACAACATCCATAGAGGATAACAATATTTATGAGCTGGACTTAAAGGATTTGTCTTTAAGTCCAGCTTAAAGATTTGTCTTTAAAGAAGGCCAGAAGAAAGCATGTCTAAAAAGGTAAGACATGCCCTTTGTAGTGTAGTTTCCAGCCACCTGTGCAGGTTTTCCATTGATGTTCTTGTGCTTGTTTGAATCGCGAATACTTCGCTGATGTAATTTTATGCTGAAGGCAGTATCTGCCAAGGATGACCGGAGGGTCATTCCTACAGTGAATTTATTTCTGTTCTCTGTATTTTTTGCTATTTGTATTTTGGTTCAAGTCTTGTGACTATTTGTTATTAATGTCTTTATGAGTATTGTTATAATCTGAGCTTAGTCTGTGTTTACATTTTATTTATCATTGTCTGTTGGTTCTATAATTCTGTTCTCAGTGTTATTTTGTATTATCTATGATTTGGATTCTGTTCTATTATTGCGTGCGTTGATCATGTCTCCCCTGCGTTTCCTTCTGTGTGTTTTAACCCCACCTCCTCTTGTCAGCTGTTTGTCATCATTGATTTCTTCACCTGTCGCGTGTTTCATGATTATGTTGTGCACTACTTTAAGGACACAGCTCCTCTGTTTGGGGCTGCATCACTGATCGTTATTTGGGAGTTTACGCATGCTCCTGCACTGCCCTGTCTTGCCTGCTCCGTACGTTTTACCTGTTAGAGAGTTTTTTTTGTCTGCCAAGCCAAGTCTGTTCTGTTCTGAGTTATTTTTGAGTTTAGTTAATAAAATGTGAAACACTTGCCATGTATCTAAGGTCAATTATCTGCCCCAAGGGGCGAAACTTGACAGAATGACGCAGCCAGTTTTGAACTCAGCTAGTGAGCCTGGCAGAAGGAGGAGGCTGAGCCACAATGAGCGTGAGTCTGTGGCCGCTGTGGACGATTTGGCTGCTGCCACTCATAGCAGTTTCTCCCTGGAGGACATTTGGGATCGCTGGGGAAGAGGAGCAAACTTGATGACGCCTAGACCAAGTTTGCGCTCTCATCCCCAAACTTGGAGACAAGTGCTTTCTTCACATCCCCAATTACCAACAGAATCCTCCTCACCAGAGCCAGCTTTCCGGCCGCCTGTTCTCTCTCCGGCAGAGCGGAGGGAGGTTCTCAGCTGCAAGTTGGCGTTCTGGGGCCCCAGGTGGAAAGAAGTTTCGAGGAGATGCCGCTCCTCTCGTCACGCCGCCTCTTCACCTGCAGCTCCCAGCCAGACAATCTCCAGAGCCACCCAGAGGGAGACGTCTGGACATTCAGCGGCAGCAGAGGAGGAATTCAGGAAAGTACTTGTTCATTTTTTAACATCAATAAATGATAGGTCTTGCCAGGTTCCCAAAGGGAGGGGCCAGCGGTGGCCGGTTGCCGCTTCTGAGCTCTCACCACCCACCTCTGCTATTCACTCTGCTATCTGCTCAATCCCTCCATCCTCACCTGCATTCCCTATGTCTGTTTCTGTTTTTTACGAGTGTTTGCCAATTCTGGGTGGAAACCGGATTTTCTGGGAGGAGTGTGCTGCTTCAGAGGGCCTTCAAGCAGCAACTGCCTCTAGTCTGATGCCGCTGGACACCAAGTTTTTCCAGATTGGGACTGCTGCTCTGGAACCCCTGTGTGAGGGTGATGAGGAGGAACAGGAGGAGCTTCGGCAGGCTGTACCGGTTCAGGAGGATCTTATGCTGGATTACAAGCCGTGGCTCCTTCCAGAGTACGTATCCCAGCTGGGTCGGACCTAGCTGGCTATGGAAGTTACAGCTACAGAACCTGCATCACGGTGTGACTCAGCTCCAGGTCCTGTTCCACGTCACTCCACAGCTCCAGTTCCTGCTTTGCATTGTTCCACTGTTCCAGTATCTGCTCCACATTGTTCCCCAGCTCCAGTACCTGCTCCACGGTGCCACCCAGCTCCAGTTCCTGTTCCATGTCGTTCTACAGCTCCAGTTCCTGCTTCACATTGTTCCACCATTCCAGTGTCTGCTCCACATTGTTCCCCAGCTCTAGTGCCTCCTCCACGGTGCCACCCAGCTCCAGTTCCTGCTCCTCGTTGCTCCACTGCTCCAGTTCCTGCTCCATGTCATTCCATGGCCCATGTACCTGCTTCAAGTCATTCTCTAGTCCTGTTCCTGCCCCCCCACATGCCTGTGTTCCTCATCCTGAAGAGGTCACCCCTGCAGCAGAGGATCAGGAGCTCAGGCAAGTACTTTTCTTTACTTTCATAACATCAATATTAGTTAAATCTTGCCTAGCTCCTGGTGTTTTTGGTGACTCCTCATCCTGCTCTTCTCCATCGTCCAAGGTGACCTGGTCGAGGATGGGGTCGCAGGAGGACTATGTTCCCGTTGATGTTCCCGAGGTCAAAAGACTCCTCGCCGATGTTTGTTCCTCCCTGTCTAAGGTGGCCAGTTCGGGGATGGATCCCAGATGGCTGGACTTGAGGACCTTCAGCCCTTGTCGTCTGGTTTCGCTGATGGCTGGTTTGCCTCTGGTGTCCCAGAGGCCGAGGATTTCTAGTCATACAGTATGTTCCTGTGGCCGGAATTCCTCCATCATGTGTTTCTGAGGCCAGTGTTCACCAGTCAGCTGCTGTTATGGTTAGTGCGCCTCAGCCAGCTGTGTTTGAGCAAAAGACTCTTATGTTATGTTCTCCTGAGGTCTATGTTCCCATGTTTTCATCTCCCGAGGTCTATGTTCCGATGTTTTCTCCTCCCAAAGTCTATGTTCCCAAGTTGTCACCTGTAGTGGGTAAAACGTTTATGTTGTCTTCTCTAGAGGGTAAAATGTCTACGGTATCGTCTCTAGAGGGTAAAATGTCTACAGTATAATGTCCGGAGGTCAAAGTAGCCATGTTGTCATCTACCGAGGTTGAGTTGTCCATGTTGTCATTTCCTGAGGTTGAGACATCCATGTTGTCACCCCCAGGGGGTAAAGTGTCCATGTTGTCACCCCTAGAGGGTAATATGTCCATGCTGTCATCTCCTGAGTTTTTGAGTTTCTTGTTGTCTCTTTAATGTTTCCAGGTTACCTCATGATCTTGAAAGTTCTGTTTTCCTTGGTCCGAAAAGATACTGTGTTTTCAGAGTTTAGGACTCATGTGTTTTCTTGTGTTTGGTGGGCCAGGTACTCTGGTAGACCACCTGACCCGCCTTGTTTTATGGTCTGGTGGCCCTGGCACTTGGGAAGACCACCCGACCAGTTGCTGTTTTTGGTTTTGGGCTGTGGTCTTTGGTTATGCCCCATGGTTGGAACTCCTTGTTTTGGGCTCTTTGAGGGGGGGGGGGGTAAAAGATGTTGTTTTGGTCCGCCTGGCCTTGGTTCCCCACCACCCACCCTAGGAGGGTGTTTTTCTGTTTTGTTATGATGTTACGTTGTGGGGTGTCTGGAAGCCACCCCTTAAAGGGGGGGGGTTATATCAGGGGTGACAGGAAGGTCATTCCTACAGTGAATTTATTTCTGTTCTCTGTGTTTTTTACTATTTGTGTTTTAGTTCAAGTCTTGTGATTATTATTTGTTATTAACGTCTTTATGAGTATTGTTATAATCTGAGCTTACTCTGTGTTTACATTTTATTTATCATGGTCTGTTGGTTCTATAATTCTGTTATCAGTGTTATTTTGTATTATCTATGATTTAGATTCTGTTCTGTCATTGTGTATGTTGATCATGTCTCCCCTGCTTCTCCTTCTGTGTGTGTTAACTCCACTACCTCTTGTCAGCTGTTTGTCATCATTGATTTCTTCACCTGTCCCGTGTTTCATGATTATGTTGTGCACTATTTAAAAGGCACTTATGGATTACGCAGATGATTTTACTTAAAAAAAATAAAGATTTGCTGGACAATAAATCAGCACCATGAGTTTTTTTTTTCCCATTTGGTAGGAAAGGTGCACAGATGGACAGATGGACAGAAGGCCCTTCATGGATCATCACCTTATTGTGGTGGAAAGTTTGTGTACCCTAGTGAGCCCAGAAAATATGTTGTTCGGGGTAATTTGCCTCTGGTATGGTCACCCAAGATAAACTGGTCCTGGGTGAAGGCCTAGGCTAAGAATGATCCAACAGACTCCCATAATGAATTTTAAACCAAGGATTCAGTGTACCTTGCCCGGTATGGGGTTACCGGGGCCCCACCCTGGAGCCAGGCCTTGGGGAGGGGCTCGATGGCTAGCACCTGGCGGCCGGGTTTCTGCTCATGGGACCCGGCCAGGCTCAACCCAAAGGAGTTACATGGGTCTACCCTCCAGTGGGCTCACCACCTGCAGGAGGAACCATGGGAGTCCGGTGCTATGTGGATCAAGTGGCGGTCAAAGGCAGAGACCTTGGTGGTCTGATCCCAGGCTTCCTAAACTGGCTTTTTTGGACATGGACTGTCACCTCTCTGGTGGGGAAGGAGCCTGAGCTGGTGCATGAGGTTGAGCGATACCAGCTAGATATAGTCGGGCTCACCTCAACACACAGCTCTGGTTCTGGAACCAGTCTTCTGGAGAGGGGCTGGAGCTTGGCCTACTCTGGAGTTGTTGTGGGTGAGAGGGAACGAGCAGGGGTGGATATTTTTGTATCCCCCACCTTGCTGCCTCTATATTGGAATTTTCCCCAGTGGATGAAAGAGTTGTTTCCCTGGGCCTTTGGATTTGTGCCTATGCACATTTGTGCCTATGCACCAAATGATGGATCAGAGTACCCACCCGTTTAGAAGTGTCTGACTGGGGTGCTCTTCTTGGAGACTCCATTGTTTTACTGGGGACATCAATGCACACATGGGCAACAACAGTGAAACCTGGAAGGGGTGATTGGGAGGAATAGCCTGCCCAATCTGAGCCCGAGTGGTGTTCAGTTATTGGACTTCTGTGCTAACCACAGTTTGTCCATAACAAACACCATGTTCAAGCATAAGGGTGTCCATATATGCACCTGGCACCAGGACACTCTAGGTCGCAGGTCGATGATCGATTTTGTTATCATATCATCGGACCTGCAATCGTATGTCTTGGACACTCGGGTAAAGAGAGGTGCAGAGCTGTCAATCGATCACCACCTGGTGGTGAGTTGGATCCGATGGCAGGGCAGGATGCCATTCAGACCTGGTAGATCTAAACATATAGTGAGGGTGTGCTGGGAATGTCTGGCTGAGGCCTCTGTCTGGGAGGTCTTCAATTCCCACCTCCTGAAGAACTTCAACCACATTCCAAGGGAGTCTGGAGAAATGGAGTCTGAATGGGCCATGTTCTCCACCTCCATTGTTGAAGTGGCTGCCCAAAGTTGTGGCCGCAAGGTTGTCGGTGCATCTCGTGGTGGAAACCGACGAACCAAGTGGTGGACACCAGTGATGAGGTGGGCCATTAAGCTGAAGAAGGAGTCCTATCGAGCTTGGTTGGCCTGTGGGACTCCCGAAGCAGCTGAGGTGTACCTGCAGGCCAAACAGAGTGCAGCTTGGGTTGTTGCTGAAGCAAAAAACTCGGGTGAGGGAGGAGTTTGGTGAGGCCATGGAACAAGACTTTTCAGTCAGCCTCAAAGAGATTCTGGCAAATTGTCCAGCGGCTCATGAGGGAGAAGCAGCTCCCTGTCCACACTGTGTATGGTGCAGATGGGGCACTGCTGACTTCGACCGGGGATATCATCAGGCGGTGGAAGGAATACTTTGAGGATCTCCTCAATCCCACTGACATGCCTTCCACAGAGGAAGCAGGGCTTGTGGATGAGGGGGACGACTCGCCCATCACAGGGGCTGAGGTTGCCAAGGTGGTTAAAAAGCTCCTTGGTGGTCGGGCCCTGGGGGTAAACGAGATTCGCCCTGAGTAGCTCAAGGCCCTGGATGTTGTAGGGCTGTCATGGTTGACACGCCTCTGCAAAATTGCGTGGAGGTCAGGGACAGTGCTTTTGGCATTGCAAACCGGGGTGGTGGTTCCTCTCTTCAGGAAAGGAGACCGGAGGGTGTGCTCCAACTTTAGAGGGATCACACTCCTCAGCCTCCCTGGGAAGGTCTATGCCAAAGTACTGGAGAGGAGAGTCTGGTCGTTGGTTGAACCTCGGATTCAGAAGGAGTAATGTGGTTTTCATACTGGCTGTGACACATTGGACCAACTCTTTACACTCTCGAGAATGCTCAAGGGTTCGTGGGAGTTTGCTCAACCAGTTTACATGTGTTTTGTGGACTTGGAGAAGGTATTCAACCGCATCCCTCGTGGCTTTTTGTGGGGGGTGCTTCTGGAGTATGGAGTATCGGGCATGTTGTTATGAGCTATCTGGCCTCAATACGACCATTGTGAGAGTTTGATTCGTACTGCCAACATTTGGTTGGACTCATTCCCAGTGAGAGTTGGATTCCACCAGGGCTGCCCTTTGTCACCGATCCTGTTCATAATTTTTATGGACAGAATTTCTAGGGCAGCCAGGGAACAGAGGGTGCCATGCTTGGTGACCACAGGATCTCATCTCTGTTGTTTGCAGACAATGTTGTCCTGTTGGCTTTGTGGTAGAAATTCACCATTTATTATTCACATATTTTATTGTAGTGGGAAATTGTTGCTCATATATTAACCTGTTGTGTAATGATTGATTTAGACAACATACTCAGTAATTTAGTGTCTACATATTCAGTGCATAGTGTGAGAGGTGAATCATAATGAATTTATGCTCAGCATGCATGTTTTACTCTCCTCTGTACGGAATGTTCTCAGTGAGCAGGGGAGTGGGTGAGCCTTGTAGAAAATAACTGTTAAGAATGTCAAGTAAGGTCAGATCACATTCTTGTGAGTCGCATGCTCCGACAGTGTGTCTTTGGGCCTTATCTTCATGGCTGCTACCATATTTGGGTTAGAAAGGAATATTATAAAGGTAGCCAAACTGCTGACAAGGGTAGAACAATGGGAGCAGCTTTTGTCTCTTCTCCACTCTTCTCCTGTATACAGAGAAATAAAGGTCATCCAGCTGGCAGAATCGTCTTCCTCTTTATTTCACTTCAGGACACTAATAAAGAGCTGTAAAATTCGGTCACATTCCTGGTGTACAGAAGTGGGATAGCTGATCGCCACTCTTCATCCGTCAACGCAGACTGATCACCCAGAACGGAGTTCAGCTCTTTCCGCCCAGTTTGGCAATGGGAGTGCGGAGGTGGTGAAGGGGTGACACACTATCCAGAAGAATCCATTTTACAAGTCTCCTTAAGTTAAAGTAAGTAAAATCTATTGTGCCCTTTATGCAAATTGTATTGGTAAATTGTCAGTTGTGTAGTTCACCTCAGTGGACCAATATCTGTGCATGTCCAGCGGGTTAAAGTCCCGTGGTAGGACAAATTCCGGGGTCCGGCGAGTTGATCTCGTGGCAGGACTAAATTGAAGACAGTGTACAGTACCTGTTATAAACAGGTTTGGGGACATAGTCTGAAGTCACAGTGAGACACACTGGGGCACGCCTGGGGACGCCTGGGGTTTACCAGTCGTCAAGATAAGGACGCATTAGGCATGCACCTCAGACGTTTGGTGGTGTCTGCCGGTCATATTGGTCAGTAATGGGGTCTTGCAAGTCAAGGCCTAAACGGTGTCCCTCCGGCGTGAGCGGCCTGAAGGTGAAATTTATGATTGACAATTATGGTCCTGACAGTGTTGAGTTTTTGGGAAAATGGATCTGCGAGGATGGATTTCCTCTGGGGGGGGGGGGTCATTCTCAACCGAGGTTATTATCGCCTTGAGGGATAAGCTCAATGGTGAAATTCAGAAGGTACAGACATGTAAGAAATAAAGTAAGAAGGACAGAGAAAAGCTGACGCAGTTGCAGTTAGAAAAGGGCACGGCTGAGATGTGGCTGACAGAAGCAAAGACCCGTAGAGATAAGCAAGAGTAGAATAAATTACAAAATGAAAGAAAAAAGAAGAACAGGGAAAATACACATACTATACAAAAACAATTTTTACACTCTGCTGGGGACCCTATTCCCTCACCCTACGAGTGTGATCGTCCTGTGCCACCCATCCCCCATCCTACTAACCCTTTTACTGCGCCATTGTATCCAGCTCTGCCTGGGCCATTTTCACTCACACCTGAAGATGATATACCTCCCCCCACACAGAAGATGGTTGTAGATGATACGTCTCCCCCCAAAAAGAAGCACATCCAGTCTGAACAGAAGACACTGTCAGGTGCTATGAAGCATAAGGGACAATGGGAACTTGAGGGATTGTTGGGACCTTCAATCCATGGCCAACCAGCAGCAGATAAAAGGCAAGGGGACATTAAACCTCAACCAGACTCTCTTACCACTATGCCAGTGATAGAGGTTATGGGGCGGGACGGACCCGAAGTTGTGTTCAGACCATGGGCACCGGAGGACATACCAAAGTTTGCAACAACACTCCCACAGATGGAGAATGACCCACAGTATTTTTGTGAACAGTTGAACGCGTTCTGTCAAACTTATCGGCCCACTTTTCATGAGCTTCCATGGATTATGGCACAAAAATGTACCCCAACAAATATGGCAAAGTTGATGCCTTTGTTTGAAAAAGACGTTCGACTGGATCACAAGGACTGGGGCACATCGTCAGACACACACAATGAAGATTACAAGAACGGTCTCTTTAAACTGATGGAGGCCATCATCACGGAGTGTAGAGAATGCTCGGATCTGAGCAATGTGGCGAACTGTAAGCAGAAGGACGACGAACTGCCGGGTGACTATTTTCACCGGCTGAGGAAAGTCTTTAATGGGGTAGCAGCCATAATAATAATAATAATAATAATAATAATAATAAGTTTATTTATAGAGCACCTTTCACAGACAGAGTCACAAAGTGCTTAACATGGTAAAAAACAAAATAAAAACACAGGCACATAAAACAGTAAAAAAAAAGTAGACAGTAAAAGCACATAAAAATACAATCAGCACATAGTTAAAAAGCCAGGCTAAAAAGGTTGGTCTTTAGTTGCTTCTTAAAAACACCAATGGAAGGTGCAGAGCTAAGTTTAGAGTTTAGAGTTTAGAACAAAAAACAAGCAAATAGCAAATGCAATAAAGTTATGCACAGTTATACACTGTTCGAAAGGGAGAAGGAAGAAGTGAACACTTAGTAATTCCAACTTCTCTTTTCCATCGATACACCCATGTGAATTTTATACAAATTACCACCTTTAAGACCCCAAGTAAACAATTTACTGAATTTTTTACAGATCAACATTAACACCCGTCCATTCTAACATACAATGAAGTCCATATATCAAAACCAGTCTCAAACGACACAGATACACACAGTGCTGTCCCACCCACCATTCCATAGTGTCCCATAATGTCCCAGAGTGAACATAATGAATCGTACATATAAATTCTACCCTTCTAACATATATCCTTTCAACAAATGGTGCTTATACCTCTTTTTAAATTGAGTTCTGTTTGTACATAGTTTCAGTTCCGGCTCCAGACTGTTCCACAAATCCACCCCACAGACAGATATGCACATACTTTTCTTGGTTGTACGTATCTTGGGTTTTGTAAAGTTTAAGTCTCCTCTCAAATTATGATCGTTGTCTCTTTTTTTAAAATATTTTTTGTATATTAGTTGGGAGTTGATTGTTAATCGCCCTGTACATTACTTGTGCTGTCTTAAATTTAACTAAATCGATGAACTTTATGACATGTGACTTCAAGAACAACGAATTGGTATGGTCTCTATATCCTGCATTGTTAATTATCCTTATAGCTCTTTTTTGTGATGTGCATATTGCTTGTAGGTTGGTCTTGTAGGTGTTTCCCCAGACTTCTACACAGTAGTTAAGATAAGGTAAAAACAGTGAATTGTACAATAAGACCAATGATTTATAGTCCAAGATGTGTCTTGTCTTCCCCAGTATCCCTATACATTTTGCTAATTTAGCCCGGATGTGACTGATGTGAGGTTTCCAGCAGATTTTACTGTCTAGCGTCACCCCCAGAAACTTATTTTCCTGTACTGTTTGTATTCTGGTATCATCTATCGTTACCATTATTTCATGATTTATTTTATAATTTCCAAACACCATAATCTTTGTTTTTTTTAGATTTAGAGATAATTTATTTTTGTTGAACCACTGCGTTAATTTTTCCATTTCAGTTGTGACCACCTCTAAAACCTGCTGCAAATTCTCACCAGTGCAAAGGATATTTGTGTCATCCAAGTTCAAAAGGCAAGGAGTTCCACAGTCTGGGAGCAACAGCAGCAAAGGCTCTATCGCCTTTGGTTCTGAGCCTAGTACTAGGGACTACCAATAGATTCTGATGAGAAGACCTGAGAGACCTGCTGGGCTGGTGTAGAGAGAGCAGGTCACTAATATAAAACGGTGCCTCTTCATGAATGGCTTTGTAAGTAAGAACAAGAACTTTAAAATCAATTCTATAATTTACAGGAAGCCAATGCAAGGAGGCCAAAACAGGAGTGATATGACAGAATCTACTGGACCTAGTTAGTAATCTTGCAGCAGCGTTCTGGACTAACTGTAGGCAGTGTAAAGAGGATTTACTAAGACATGTAAAAAGAGCATTACAGTAGTCCAAACGTGAAGAAACAAAGGGATGAATAATGATTTCTAACTGAGTGTAGGAAACCAATGACCTAATTTTGGATATATTCCTAAGGTGGAAAAAACAACTCTGGGTCAGAGATTTGACATGCTGATCAAAACTCATCGATTGATTGAAAATGACACCAAGATTTTTTAGATTAGACCGCACGTTACAGCTTAATGAACCAATGCTATTAACCAACTTAGGAATTAGATTATCAGGTGCTACAATAAGGACTTCAGTTTTATCAGCATTAAGTTGCAAAAAGTTACTAGACATCCAGTCCTTAATTGCAGACAGACAATCATGAATAATTTTTAAATTGTCAACATGGTCAGGCTTAAAAGAGAAAAGAAGCTGTAAATCATCAGCGTAGCAGTGATAAGACACACCTTTAAATTTGCTGATAATAGAACCAAGTGGTAGCATATATAGGACAAATAAAAGTGGACCCAGAATAGAACCCTGAGGCACCCCACAGGTTAAAGAAGCAGAGTCAGATGAATAAGAGCCAACAGCCACGGAAAAGCTCCTACCAGAAAGGTAGGAGTAAAACCAATCCAGAGCTTTTCCAGAAATACCTACCCAATCTCTAAGCCTTTGTAACAAAATAAAATGATCAATAGTATCAAATGCTGCAGTAAGCTTTAATAACACTAAAACAGAGCATTTGCCAGAGTCCGATGACATTAAAATACCATTTGACACCCTGAGAAGAGCGGTCTCTGTCGAGTGTTTCTGACGAAAGCCTGACTGAAATTTGTCGAAAATATTGTGTTCAATCAGAAAGTCAGTGAAAGTCATAAAATGTCCAGATGACTATATGACAGACAAAGGAGCATATGGCACACATCTGAATATGTGGTTCACGGCAGGCCTCCTTCCCAACTTGGCAGAGGATGTGAAGCAGACTTGTATTGGTTGGGAGTCTCAGTCTTTGGGAGAGGTACTCCACCACACTGAACACCATCACAGGAACAACGAGACTGCCGTGAAGAAGAAATTGAGGAATAAGGAGGATAACCTAGAGAGAGCCTTATTTACAATGGCTCAGTGGGTCCCCACTCCGGCCCAGCCACACCCTGGTTCTCTTGTAGGTCCTAATCAGTGTTGCTATTGTGGTCAAGAGGGACACTGGATGCGACAGTGCCCACAGTTGTCGACCTGCTGCTACTGTAAGCAACCTGGTCACTGGGCCACAGCGTGCCCTGTGAGACCAAGATCTGGCCAACGCAGAAGGGGAAGAGGAAGCGATAACTTCCAGCAAGGAATTCATGGGCCCTGGCGGCGACAAAACCCAGGACCCATGATGCAACCATATCAATCACCGGCACAGAGTCCACCACTTCAGCCCCAACAGCAGCAACAGTGACGTCAGGCAGATAAGACTGGTACATGTGCGCCTCTCTTACTTTCACCCCCAGCAGACATCATACACAAGGTTGCTAATAACAATTATGCTGCAGACACACACATACCCCACATTGATAACATGCCAGCATTGATATTTGCATCATATTCTACTTCTCATTTTAGAGAGTTGCCAATTCTGCCCGTAGAAGTTTCAAGGAAAATGATTCAGTGTTGTCTTCAGCCTCTGGGTTGAAGCCCCCTCTTACTTCCCACTCACTCACATCCCAAGTGGCAAGTGATGGTTTCACACATGAATTTTTTACTGAACCATTGTCGTGTGGTGGATGGAAAAACTTTTAATCATGGTTTCCTGTTTTCTCCTCAGTGCCCTTTCAGCCTGTTAGGTCGAGATTTGAAGTTGCAGTTTATCACTCTCTCTCCTGCACCCTGCAGGGAGCTCAAATTGAAACACCCAGCTCAACTTTTGCTAAAGTACCATCTCAGCTGTACATTTATGAATGGGCACTGACAGACGAAGGGCAAAGCTCCCATTTGATTGAAATGGGAAAGAAGCTTTCACCACATGCCACAGTTTCCATGCCACCGCACAGGATGCATTGCACATCACACCTTTCACAGTGCCCTGACACAGCATATGAAAAACAATGGTTACAAGTTCAACCCACACCACTGCAAACGACACACGTCATGTGGACTGCTGACTTCAGCTTTTTGTTGGTTGCACTGACACCTCACATGTCTACCATGTTTTCAGTTCCACACAGCCACCCACATATTTCACTTACGAAAACCCCATCCTCAGCGTGGCGTGACATGGGCGCACGAGCCCTCGCTGCTCATCACACTGACGATTGGGTCCCATCCCCACCACTTCCCTATGCCGGCCTCATCACAGTTTCATTCTCCCCCTCTCTGCAAATGTTTCGTGCATAGTATACTGTTTCATTTCCCTGTAAGCATTTCATCCAAATGCTGGATGATAACAGGCAGTACAGATGGATAAAACCTGTTATGATGCCATCTGTACAGAGTCAGGAAGACCACATGCTCTCACGTGTTCCACCATCACTGTGGGATGCGCATAAATATGATGTAGGGCTTATAAAAAACTGCCCTCCAGTGGTTATTACTCCAAAGTCTGATTTCAGACCCAAAGGCATGCAGTACCCACTCAGGCCTGAGGCACGCGATGGCATCACTCCTGTTTTTGAATCACTTCTAAGAGAAGGGATAATGGTCCCAGCCCCCATTTCACCGGTGTGCACACCCATCTTCCCAGTAAAAAAGATTAGGGATGAGGGCCAACCTGCTGAATGGTGTTTTGTTCAGGATCTCCAGGCAGTGAACGCTGCTATCATTCAGCGTACACCTGTGGTCCCTAACCTCCATACCATTTTGACTCAAATTCCTCCAAATTCAACCTGTTTCACAGTTGTGGACTTGTCAAACGTGTTTGTCAGCGTTCCAGTCCACAAAGACTCACAGTTTTGGTTCACTTTCCAATTCAATGGGGCTCTTTACACATTTACCAGACTGGCCCAGGGCTACTGCGAAAGTCCAACTATCTACAACACAGCCTGCAAAGACTCCCTGAGCTCTCTCCAATTGTTGGAAGGCTCTGTTTTGATTCAATATGTTGATGATCTTCTACTGTGTGCTCCGAGTCACAATGCCAAACAGACTCATTGAAGCTCTTGTGCCACCTTGCTGCAGAAGGCCACAAAGCTTCAAAACCAAAACTGCAATTTTGCAAACCAGTGGTCACGTTTTTGGGCCACCAAATCTCTAATCAAGGCAAATCTCTCTCTCCAAAATGCACACAGGCAATCTGTCATATGGACAAACCAAAAACCAAAAAAGAGCTTCTTTCTTTCCTTGGCAAGGCATCCTATTGCCGCTCTTTTATCCCTGATTTTTCATGCATTGAGAGACCGATGCGTGACATCATTCCATCAAAGGGTCCCCCACACTTCCCTCTCGAGTGGACACCCGCTGCTGATGACTCCTTTGAAAACATGTAGAAAGCTCTTCTGGCTACTCCAACATTTTCACTTCCTGATCCATCTAAACCTTTTGTTCAGTATGTTGATAAAAAATCCGGATGCATGACCTCCGTTCTCCTGCAGCCCCACGGTGACACACTTCGCCCAGTTGCGTATTACTCCTGCAATCTGGACGCTGTTGCAGCAGGACTTCCGTTCTGTCTCCGGGCCGTGGCTGCAGCAGAATGTGCTGTAGAGGCAACCCGTGACATTGTTCTATATTCTCCGCTCACTCTGTATGTTCCTCATGCTGTTGCACTGCTTCTGAATGAGCAGAAGTCATCACATCTCTCCCACGCAAGGTGGCTTAGATATCATTCTACACTCCTCGAATCACCAAACCTCACCATTAAACGCTATGCACAGTCAATTAACCCAGCCACCAATCTCCCCCCACCTTCTTGTGACGATGACGCAGACTGTGACTATGACTGTTTATCCTTGACTGACCTTGTCATCTCTCCCAGACCTGACCTGTCTGACACTCCGCTTCCCAACTCAGATCTTGTCCTGTATGTTGATGGCTCCTCATCTGTTGACCCCTCTGCGGGCCACAACAAAGTGGGTTGGACAGTGTGTGATGATCACTGTACATTGCTCTCTGGCTCTTTGCCATCTCATTTTTCTGCACAGGCTGCAGAACTTGTTGCTTTGGCTGAAGCCTGCACTTTTACAGCGGGCCAATCTGCCACCATTTACACTGACTTGTGCTATGCTTTTGGCGTGGTCCATGATTTTGGTGCCCTCTGGCGTGAACGCAGTTGCCTCACATAAGCGGGTATGCCTGTAAAGAATTCTGTCTACATTTCCAGACTCCTTGAAGCCATTTTTCTTCCCTCCTCTGTGGTGGTGTGTAAATGCACTGCCCACACTTCCTCTACTGACCCTGTGTCTAGAGGCAACGCTCATGCTGACGCAGCTGCCAAGGCCGCTGCTCTGTCATTCTCGGCTGCTTACTTCCCCGCTACCTCCCCCTCCTTTCCCACCCCCTCTACCCCACCCACTGATTCTCTTGTCTCCATGCAGTCCTTTTCTTCCCCGCAGGAACACCAGAGGTGGACGAAAAAGGGTTGCTACAAAGACCAGGTGGGGGTGTGGAGAGGTCCTAATGCCCTCCCCTGTCTCCCAGCTCACTTTTTTTTTTATCTTTTCTCTAAGTTAAGAGAAGGGATGAAACAACCACTGTATGCAAATTGGTTCACTAATGGTTTCACTGTTAATTGACATAATGCGCAGACCCAGGGAACAGACACAAGCTCAAAAGTAGTTTCAATGATGTTTACTGTGATAATGTTTGTGTGTGGATGCATGAGTGCGAGATAAATGTGAATGTAGAGTGTGGATCTGTAGACTCAAGACAGCAGGGAGTGAGCAGAATGTCGTACAATCTGGCAACCCTGAGGATAGAGCAGAGGCATGGTGTTAGCGCAGTCTGATACAGGGATGTATCGGGGAATTGACAGAGGCTTGTTACAGTTGTGGTGATGAATGAAGGTTGGCCTGGAGGCAATCCCGAAGGACAACGGCTGCTACCCATGCTGCTGACGAGAGATGGTGAGAAGGTGAGAGGTTGGCGTAGTCCGCTGACAGGAAGGACAGGAATCCCCCGCCTGGGAGTTCCACCTGTGCACAGGGGATGACGTTGACAGATTAGTAGAATGCAGTGCTTGCTTGGAGGTTGATAAGAATCCTACCAGGAAGAAGCAGGCACAGCAGGGATGATCAGGGCTGAATGTTAGGCTGGAGAACGTAGTGCTTCGTGTAGCCAGGGAGACAGACGGCTCCGTGCCAGTCTTGCAGGCAGAGCCGGTTATACAGGCTGTGAGTGATGAGCCACAGGTGTGCGCGTAGCTGTGGCAGATGATGGCAGAGAGCAGGTCATCACATTAATGCTGACAATTTTTGCAAAAAGTGTCTAATCTGTGCTATTAGCAATGCCCACAGAGCCCCCAAACAGGTTCCAGCAGCACATCCGCCCCTTGCAGGACTGTTTCAACATCTCATGATGGATTTCATTGAATTGAAAGCAGTTGAGGGTAAAAAGTACTGTTTAGTAATGGTTGACATGTGGTCCAAATGGGTAGAGGCCTTTCCATCTAAACCAGAGCATTATTATCAGAAATTATTCTCAGATGGGGAGTACCAGAGAAAATTTCCAGTGAGAATGGTAAGTATTTTGTAAATGAAGCATTGACCAATTTGAGTGTCACATTGGGTTTTAACTTGAGAAAACATTGTGCCTACAACCCACAATCAGGTGGTGCTATTGAGTGTGAAAATGGCACTTTGAAAAATAAACTTGCCAAGCTTGAAGATGAAATTGGCATACCCTGGGCTAAATGCCTCCCATTGGCACTCATGTACATGTGCATGCGAGTCAGGAAGAAATATAACATGTCACCTTTTGAGATTCTGTTTGCTCGACCCCCAGCTTTAGGTTTCTCCATGGAAAAGAGACCTGCACCTCCACTAACTACTTCACATTTTGAAAATGTCATGTTATCTTTTTGCTCTGCACTGTCCTGCCAACTTCTAAACATTTCATAGCAGGTAAAGGCTGCCCTGCCCAGGTCTGCAGCGGGAGTTTTGGACGACATTAAACCCGGTGACTGGGTGGTCATCAAAAGCTTCAAACGGAAGAACTGGCACAGTAAATGGTGGTTGGGTCCATACCAGGTCCTTCTGACAACATTCATGGCTGTGAAGATCGCGGAAAGGGCAACGTGGATCCACGCAATGCACTGTAAGAAGATTCCGGAAGCCAAGCCAGAAGAACCTAGACCAGACATAGACGAGAAGCAGAAGGGAAGTGGTCAGCCACAACCACCATCCTATGTTGTAGACCTGGATGAGAAGATGACCAAGTAATGCCAAGGCTTATTTCTTTTGACAACAGGTGCCTGCCTGTTTACCTGTGCAAAGGTTTGCTGACAGCACCTTTGGTGTCTGGCGTAACATTTGCAACAGAGAAACAGATAGGATACACATGATAGGAGGGGGAGTCATACTGTTAGGTTCCCTACCAGAGTGCCACGAGAATTGGATGACCAGGACATCGACCATCCTTTGCCACAGCAGGCCACTGAAGCACAGACCCCACAGAGACATCAGGAGAAAGACTATGCAAGCCGCAGCTGGACCACTTTTGTTGTGATGTTGTTGGGACTTATTATATGTCTGCTAACCTGTTATTTTTTCTTACCAACACAGGAGAACCCCATAGTGAGCAAAAGACCACAGGTTGACCCACAGGTTTATCCTTACTTGTTTTCCCCTGGGTAGAGGAGAAACCTCACCAATGTTTTCCAACTCAATATATAAGATAAGATAAGATAAGCCTTTATTAGTCCCACAATTGGGAAATTCCAGGATTGCAACAGCACAGGGATAGCAAAACTCAGAGCAATAATTAAGAAGATATGGAAGATATAAATAAGAGCAGTGGATATACATACATACACATAAATATATAAATATATATACAAAGTGTGGAGCATTGTAGCAAGATGGAATAAACAGCATAACCGTCTACTTAGTTATCCTTCATAGTATGAATATGTACCCATACATATTGTCACCCTCTGTAGCGACCAATATTGTCTTAGTTGTATATACTGGAGGGGACCATTGTGTAAGTCTATTGCGTCTTTTGCATTCAATACTATTAGGTCGTCACGTTTTTCTGCTATCTCTGCGAGCAGCCCTGCTTAGGTTATAAAGTCTGACAGCCGTAGGTAGGAAGGACCTGCGAAACCTCTCGGTTGCGCACCTAGGATGATGTAGTCTGCTGCTAAATGAGCTCCTCAGTGCGTTCAGTATGTCCTGCATAGGGTGGGACTTGGACTCCAGCAGAGATGACAGTTTAGCCACCATCCTTCTCTCTCCTATCTCCTCCACTGGGTCAGGGCACTGCCCCAGGACAGAGCTAACTTTCTTGATCAGTTTGTCCAGTCTCTTCCTATCGGCTGCTGTAATGCTACTGCCCCAGCAGACCACTCCAAAAGTGATGGCTGATGCCACCACCGTGTCGTAGAATGACTTCAGCAGCGCCCCTTGTACACCAAAGGACCTGAGTCTCCTCAGTAGGAACAACCTGCACTGTCCCTTCTTGTAGAGTGAGTCGGTATTGTGTGACCAGTCTAGTTTATTGTTCAAATGAACACCCAGGTACTTGTAGGATGTCACCATCTCAATGTCTGTTCCCTGGATGTTTACTGGTGCTGTGAGGGGTTGTCCTTGCCTGCGGCAGTCCACCACCAGCTCCTTAGTTTTCCTTGCGTTGATCTGGAGGCAGTTCCAATGGCACCAGTCCACAAAGTCCTGGATAAGCCCTCTGTACTTAGCTTCATCTCCATTGGAGATGAGGCCAATGATCGCAGAGTCGTCAGAGAACTTCTGTAGATGGCAGTGTGTTGTGTTGTGTGAGAAGTCCGCAGTATAAAGGGTGAACAGGAAGGGAGCCAAAACCGTTCCCTGGGGGGCCCCCGTGCTACTGATGATCGTGTCGGACACACAGTCCCGGGTTCTCACAAACTGTGGCCGGTTAGTGAGGTAGTCCAGGATCCATGATGACAGGTGCTGGTCCACCCCTGCGCACAGCAGCTTGTCCTTCAGGATCATCGCTTGGATGGTGTTGAAAGCACTGGAGAAGTCAAAGAACATGATCCTCACCGCATTCCAGGGCTTCTCCAGGTGGGACAGAGAATGGTGAAGGAGGAAGATCACTGCATCCTCCACCCCAATGCCATGCTGGTAGGCGAACTGGAGTGGATCCATCGCTGGACCCACCAGGGGGCGGAGGTGAGCAAGGAGCAGTCTTTCCAGGGTCTTCATCATGTGGAACGTCAGGGCCACTGGTCTGTAGCTGTTCAGGTCTTTGGAGCGGGAAGTCTTTGGTACAGGTACCACACAAGATGTTTTACACAGGCTCAGGTTGAAGATGACCTCCACAATCCCACACAGCTGATCTGTACAGGACTTGAGGAGCTTTGCGCTGATGCCGTCCGGTCCCGACGCCTTCCTCGCCTTAATCTTCTTCAGCTCTGTCCTCACCTGGGTCATAGTGAGGGTCATGTTGGGGGGCTGTGTGTTGGGAGTGGGGGGGTGTTGGTGGAGTGGGGTGTGGGCAGCAGGACTAGATGTCTTTAGAGGCAGCAGTGGTTGTTGTGCAGTCGGGGGGGGGGGTGGTTGGTCAAACCTATTAAAAAACAGATTCAGATTGTTCGCTCACTCCCTGCCCCCTGTGGCCTGGGAGGAGGTATTCTGGAGCCCAGAGATGGTTTTAAGGTTTCTCCAGACCCCACCGTTGTCGCTCTGTTGCAGCTTGTCCTCCATCTTCTTCCTGAAGCTGTCCTTGCCTTCTCTGATCTTCCTTCTCAGCTCCCTCTGCACGGACTTCAGCATCTCCCTGTTCCCCGACCTGAAGATCCTCTTGTTCTCTCTCAGAAGTGTTTTTTTCTCAGGGTTGATCCAGGGTTTGTTGTTCGAGCAACACCGTATGGTCTTGGTGGGTACGGTGTTGTCCACACAGAAGCTGATGTAGTCCGTGATGGTGTGAGTGAGGCCATCAATGTCCTCACCATGTGGATCGCGGAGCTGAGCCCAGGCAGTGGTTTCAAAGCAGTCCTTTAGAGTGTCCATTGCCTCCTCAGACCATAACTTCACTGTGCGCATGACCGGAGGTTGTCTGTGCACTAGGGGTTTATACACCGGCAGGAGATGAACCAAGTTGTGATCCGATCTCCCGAGTGGGGGGAGTTGTGATGAGGTGTACGCCTCCTTAGTGTTTGCATAGAATAAGTCCAGTGTTTTATTGTCTCTAGTGTGGCATGTGACATACTGGGTGAAATGGTATCAATATGTAAAATTTTGGGCAAAAACTGAAAATGCCACTAGCTGCTATGTGTGCACTAAGATGCCTATAGCTGCAGCTAACCCAAGCATCATGCCACTGCCCATTAACAACACAGATCTCTTTCCAGACATAGTTGTCTCCCTGCATTCGCCCGGGATACTAAATATTTCACTGTGGAGCAAAACTGGTGGCGGGTTGCCCCAGATACCCAGCTATACTGGCCGCAATTTCACCAAATTGCTTAGGTTGAACAGCACAAGAAATGTGCCTATCTATGGCCCTGTTTTAACACCCCTTCATGCAAAATTTCAGTGCTATGCTAATAACTTTACCTTCTCCTCGACCATCTATAAGATGGGCAGGATACCAAAGCAGCATTGTAGTAATATCAGCTCCCCGTGCACGGCAAGTTCCACTGGCGCTTTAAATCAGTCCCAAGCTGCGCCGTATGCCACATGTAAACCATACTTTACCGCACCAGATGCTTTAGGTGTCATGCCCCAGTCAGACTTTATATGGTTATGTGGCTCCTATGTCTTTCAGGATCTGCCTGCTGGGTGGGTGGGACGCTGTGCGCCAATTCAGGCCGCAGGTCACTCTTTCTTTGTCACAGCTAACGTTACATCAGTGTGAAGGACCAAATGCCAAACACTGTCCAGCCATGACACCATTTGGGGAACAGATGTCCCTAGAGACCACAAATTGTGGACAGATGCTCAGAAAGTCACCCTGTCGCTTTTCCCTTGGTTAGGGGTAGGGAAGGTTATGCTACGTATGGAGACTTTGGATTACAGGCTTGGCCTATTCGCAAATTCTACCCTTCAGGCCATGGAAGGAGTTAAAGCCAAATTGCATGCTCTACGGCTTATGGAGCTCCAAGATCGAATGGTGCTGGACCAGCTCACGGCCTCACAGGGAGGTGTGTGTGCGGATTGTGGGCTCTTCTTGCTGCACGTACATTCCTCCCCATGATGAGGATGGTGGCCTTATCTCCCAGGCCATACATAATCTAACTGTGCTTCGTGATGCTTCCCTTGGTGATCATGTTCAGGGGGGAGGTTTGTATGACTGGCTTTTTAGTGGAGGTTGGCGGAATTTGCTTGTCCATATTGGCTTAATACTGCTTTTGGTAGTGGTGATGCTTCTATTCTGTAGCTGTTGTATTCTTCCCCTTATCAGACATATGATTTCGAAGTTATTTGTGTTGGTACCCCTCTGTTAATGAAAGAAAAACCCACACTGGTCACAGAAATAACTTGAATCTGACAAAAGTGGTAATGAATAAAAATTCTATGAAAATTAACCAATGAAAATCAGACAATGCTTTTGAATTGTGGTTCAACAGAATTATTTTAAAAAGCAAACTCATGAAACAGGCCTGGATAAAAATGATGGTACCCCTAGAAAAGATTGAAAATAATGTGACCATAGGGACATGTTCAACCAAGATGTGTCCTCTAATTAACATCACAGGTGTCTACAAACTTGTAATCAGTCAGTCGGCCTATTTAAAGGGTGACAAGGAGTCACTGTGCTGTTTGGTGACATGGTGTGTACCACACTAAACATGGACCAGAGGAAGCAAAGGAGAGAGTTGTCTCAGGAGATTAGAAAGAAAATTATAGACGAGCATGTTAAAGGTAAAGGCTATAAGACCATCTCCAAGCAGCTTGATGTTCCTGTGACTACGGTTGCACATATTATTCAGAAATTTAAGATCCACAGGACTGTAGCCAACCTCCCTGGGCATGGCAGCAGGAGGAGACGGATAATACGAATGGTAACAAAAGAGCCCAGAACAACCTCTAAACACATTCATGGTGAACTCCAAGGTCAAGGTACATCAGTGTCAGATTGCACCATCCGTCATTGTTTAGCCAAAGTGGACTTCATGGGAGACGACCAAGGAGGACACCACTGTTGAAATCAAATCATAAAAAAGCCAGACTGGAATTTGCCAAACTGCATGTTGACAAGCCACAAAGCTTCTGGGAGAATGTCCTATGAACAGGCAAGACAAAACTGGAACTTTTTGGCAAGGCGCATCAGCTCTATGTTCACAGACGCAAAAATGAGGCATACCAAGAAAAGAACACTGTCCCTGCTGTGAAACATGAAGGAGGTTCTGTTATGTTCTGGGGCTGCTTTGCTGCATCTGGCACAGGGTGTCTTGAATCTGTGCAGGGTACAATGAAATCTCAAGACTATCAAGGTATTCTAGAGAGAAATGTGCTGCCCAGTGTCAGACAGCTCGGTCTCAGTCGCAGGTCATGGGTCTTGCAACAGGATAATGACCCAAAACACAAAGCAGCTAAAAACACCCAAGAATGGGTAAGAGTGAAACATTGGACTATTCTAAAGTGGCCTTCTATGAGTCCTGACCTAAATCCTATTGAACATCTGTGGAAGGAGCTGAAACATGCCGTCTGGAAAAGGCACCCTTCAAACCTGAGACAACTGGAGCAGTTTCCTCATGAGGAGTGGGCCAAAATACCTGCTGAGAGGTGCAGAAGTTTCATTGACAGTTACAGAAATAGTTTGATTGCAGTGATTGCCTCAAAAGGTTGTGCAACAAAATATTAAGTTAAGGGTACCATCATTTTTGTCCGGGCCTGTTTTATGACTTTGTTTTTTAAAATAATTCCGTTGAACCACAATTCAAAAGCACTGTCTGATTTTCACTGGTTAATTTTCATATAATTTTTATTTATTACCACTTTTGTCAGATTCAAGTTATTTCTGTGACCAGTGTGGGTTTTTCTTTCATTAACAGAGGGGTACCAACAATTTTGTCCACGTCTGTATGCCTTCAAATGCTTCTGACAGTTCAGCTCTGAATTATACTGCTTTGGACATGTCTCAACTTCCCTTCCACAGTGATTATGGAAACTGTGCTTCCAATTCCCTTGATACATAGTTCACATGTTGTAGATGAATGCTTCCCTACTTTGCTTGCTCTACATCGAGTGCTTACACTCTCAAAAACAGCTTCTTCATGGCCCTTCACACTTGCTAATTTCTGTGTCATGGCTGATGACATGTTAGTTTAAACCTGTTACAGTGTACTTTCACTGATGTCTTTGCTTTGATTGTCTTGTACATTTTTTTTTATTTTTAGTGATCATATATGATCAAGAGAAGGGACATGTGGTAGAAATTCACAATTTATTATTCACATCTTTTATTGTAGTGGGAAATTGTTGCTCATATATTAACCTGTTGTGTAATGATTGATTTAGACGACATACTCAGTATTGTAGTGTCTACATATTCAATGCATAGGGTGAGAGGTGAATCATATTGACTTTATGCTCAGCATGCATGTTTTATCTCTCCTCTGTACGGAATGTTCTCAGTGAGCAGGGGAGTGGGAGAGCCTTGTAGAGAACAACTGTTAAGAATGTCAAGTAAGGTCAGATCACATTCTTGTGAGTCGCATGCTCCAACAGTGTGTCTTTGGGTCTTATCTTCAAGGCTGCTACCACATTTGGGTTAGAAAGGAATATTATAAAGGTAGCCAAACTGCTGACAAGGGCAGAACAGTGGGAGCAGCTTTTGTCTCTTCTCCACTCTTCTCCTGTATACAGAGAAATAAAGGTCATCCAGCTGGCAGAATCATCTTCCTCTTTATTTCACTTCAGGACACTAATAAAGGGCTGTAAAATTTGGTCACAGCTTCATCCAGCAAT
This sequence comes from Pholidichthys leucotaenia, assembly GCA_020510985.1. NCBI lineage: Eukaryota > Metazoa > Chordata > Actinopteri > Cichliformes > Pholidichthyidae > Pholidichthys > Pholidichthys leucotaenia. The sequence goes on from CM035843.1 coordinate 220,734,988, forward strand.
GACATACAGGTTTTACTGGGGTGGTTTTCCGCTGAGTGTGAAGTGGCTGGGATGAGAATCAGCACCTCCAAGAACCGAGTCCATGGTCCTCAGCCTGAAAAAGGTGGATTGGCCTCTCTGGATTGGGGATAAGCTCCTCCCCCAAGTGGAGGAGTTTAAGCATCTCTGGGTCTTATTCAAGAGTGAGGGGAGAATGGAGTGAGAGATTGACAGACGGATCGGAGCAGCATCTGCAGTGATGCAGACATTGTATCGGTCCATTGTGGTGAAGAGGGAGCGAAGCTGTAAGGTAAAGCAGTCGATTTGCCAGTCAATCTACATTCCTACCCTCACCTATGGTCACGAGCTTTTGGGTAATGATCGAAAGAATGATATTGTGGGTACAAGCGGCTGAAATGTGCTTTCTTCGTAGGATTGCTGGACTCAACCTTAGAGACAGGGCGAGGAGCTAGGCTCAAAGTAGAACCATTGCTCCTCCACATTGAAAGTAGCCAGTTCAGGTGGTTTGGGCATCTGATCAGGATGGCTCCTGGAAGTCTCCCACTTGAGGTGTTTCGGGCACGTCCCATTGGGAGGAAACCTCAGGGGAGACCCAGGACTCGCTGGAGAGACTACGTCTCCCAGTTGGTCTGGGAACGCCTTGGTATCCTCTCTGAAGAGCTGGAGCAGGTGGCTGGGGAGAGGGAAGTCTGGGCTTCTCTGCGTGAACTGCTGCCTCCGCGACTCGGACCTCCAGAAAAGTGGTAGAAGATGGATGAATGGACTATTTAAAGGCTGGAGCTCCTCTGTTTGGGGTTGAGTCATTAATCGTCATTCGGGAGTTTACACACACTCCTGGACTGCCCTGTCTTGCCTGCTCTGTAAGTTTTCCCTGTCAGAGAGTTTTTTTTTGTGTGCCAAGCCAAGTCTCTTCTGTTCAGAGTTATTTTTGAATTTAGTTAATAAAATGTCAAATGCTCACTATAGTGCAGCGGTTAATTGCATATTTCATAAGAATCCTTCAAATGGTGACACAAGCATGAAATTCTCCACAAATATGCTTTAATGTCCTCTCTTTCAGAAAAGGGTCCTGGCCACGCCAAAAATTCAAGATGGCCGCCATTTTCCAAGATGGCTGCCAGAATGTGACAATTTTTTGTTATTTTTCCTCTTTTCTTAATTTAATTTTCCAAGTGAACCATGTTTATGCTCTTATATACTAATTTTACAGATTTTGTTGTCTCTGATATAAATTTAAGAAGGTTAGCCTTCAATGTGGTGCCCAAAATGGCTGCTACTCCTTGAAAATTATGATTTATCCATCGTAAATTGAGCATATTTAACACACACATGTAATCGTTTCTGGATGTGGATCTTGGTTGGTGTGGTGCAGATCCCATTCAACCGTTTTTATAAACTACAGTTGTGACTGTGATTGCAATTAAAAAAAAAACAAGAGTGATTGGCAGCACACAACCAGGGCACACTGGTGTCAATCACTGCTGTGTAACTCGGCATGGGGTTCAGTGTCAACTGATCTAGCTTTACTAACACTGCAGTATTAGACTAGTTGTAGTAGTATATGCATAGTTTAGTGTCCCAAATGCTTTCTAACAGCCCCATATCATGTAGCTACTAAACTGTAGTTTTTTAGTTATTAGATACTAGTTAGAGAGTCGCACCTGAATTGACAGGATGTGCCAGCGCGGGAGAGCCGAGCCAAGGGTAAGGGGGTTATGCATGTCTCGCCAAATGTTCATGTACTTACCCGGATGGTGTACAGATCACACGGGACTTAAATGGCACTGGATGAATGATCGGGCTAGGTGTAGGGCAACCGAACCTAGTTGAATCCCATTATAACGTGAAAATATGGGAATATTAATAAATAATAAATATGATCAGGTATGAATTATTTAATTTATATTGATGTATTGGAATCTGAGCTCAAATCTCATTTCATATACATCAGAAAAGCTAATAACACTCGTAAGGGGCACCAGCTTCTATCTTTAAGAAGCAATTTGATCTTTAATTTCACTTTATACCTGTTTGATCACTCAATAAATTAATCAATAATCAGTCTCAAAAATTTTCCGTGAATTCGATACCTGGGCTTGAAACAGACTCAGAATGAAATAAATTCCCAACAACTTCTCATTTTTAAATATTTATTAAACAAAATGATTAATAGACATCGAAATAATTTCATTAATCATAAAATCAATCTTGTAAATGATAGATTAACAATGTCAATATTTTCGGAACCAGGGTTAAACTGAGAAACGAATTTCTATCAGTTTGAGTTAACAGATTATCAAAAACAACGCAAATTTATGGAGAAAGTTTGCTAATTATGAAAAAGTCCTAAATTAATCTTAAGAAAATAAAAACGGAATTTTAATGAAAAGGAGAGTTATGTTAAGGGCTTCTTAATTTGCATCTGATTAGATATATAAATTAGTACCGAACCTCAAGTTTAATTCAGCAGATGAATTAAAGTTTTTTCAGCTCACGTGATCCTCAGTGATGGCAGTTCTGTCGTCCTTTTTCAGCCCAAGACTTTGTGGATGTGAGGGAAATATCTGCCAGCAGATACTTCAAGGGTTCACAGCTCGACCTTTAGATTCAAGCGGTCGAAGGAGGCTGGATTCTGGGCTGCATGACCCACAGTTGAAACGGGTCTTAGCCAGATGGTGCCGATGTCTCTTCAGAGTGATGTGGGACAGCTGTGTGTTGATCCTACAGCTGCACGTTATGTGGGAGCTGCGTCTTTCTTCAAGAGGTCTTCGGTAATAATTAAGAGATATCTAATCCGATTTCAAATTAGAAAAGAAACTTTCGGACTTTAGATAAAAATAGTTTTGGGAGGTGCTTGGTCAAGAAAAATATTATAAAAATAAAGTCAAGATTAAAGTTTACCTTAAAATTAAACAAACAGCGGTTTACAGAAAGTTTAACAAAAAGTGATAAATTAAGAATTGGAGTTTGACTCCGATTAAGAATTGAGCTCAAAGAAAAAGGAATTCCTAGGCATTTAAGAGAAGAAGAAAATACCAAAGTTACATAAACAAATTATCTGCTGTGTTCAGAAAAGCGCCATGTGGTCCTTTGTTCTCCCTTGCTGTGTGTAGACAATGGAGGAGATCAGAAAGAAGGGAGCAGGCGAAAAGAGAATCCAGAGCAGAAAGAGGCTGGGAAAAGAGTCTCTCTCCTTTTTATAAGCTCTGTTGAGTTTCGCGGGATTCCGGCCTGACCGGAATCTCAGCCAATGAGCGTCCTTCGTGGGCGGGCTCGATGAACCTTTAGTCCAATAACAGGCCTTGTCTGTGAGAGACCAATAGGATGAAGAAGCTGGGGTTCTATGAAGACTGGTGACACATGATATCAGTCCACAGGAATACACAGTTTTAAATGCATTGGAATGTACTGTTACAAACTTATGTATAACTAAACTAACCTTAGTGTATCTTATAAGCAGTGCTTCTAAATCAACATGCAGGAATAAACATTCATTTAACATCAACATGCATATATATATAAAATCACAGATTAATGCATTTCACACATATTATTGATTTTCCACATCAAACACATCAGAGTCCATCTGCATTTTCATAGTTCTGAAAAGAATGAAGGTTTAGAATTGAGTTTGTAATAATGTACTTTAAAGTTGTTTAAATCCAGCATGTCCACAGTTTAAGGAAATTAGCTGAGTCGTGGATCTGTGTAGGTTTTATGGGGGCAATAAAAGTGGAGCCGGACATTGGGGAAATTCCTTAGACTGGTTTTAACAAAAGAAGATTTCAGCTGTGGCCTGGGGGAAGAAAATCCATTTCTTTGCATTATTCCTGGATGAAACAAAAATGTCTTTAAGCAGAACAATAATTGTTGCTGAGCCAAAGTGAGATGATGCTACAGTCCCCCCTCTGGTATCAATGGTGACGTTGATTCAGCGTTGATAGCAATCCTAGGCATCAAATCCCAATTTGGCAAGGCTTGATCCAAATGCTGAACTAAAGTTCTGATGTCGGTAAGTCTTAAGCTTGTAAACAGTATCTATTCCAAAGTGTAGGTCCTTAAATTTGGTTTTCTGAAAAACTTCTGGAAATTTCAAAAATTAATTTTGGCGTGACCAAATATAAACAATGCATAATTGTCTAGGATATACTAAAGTTCTGTATAAGCCTGTAAAGACTTAAAAATTCTGGGTGCAAAAAAAAAAAGTGAACTAGAAGTATGTGGGTTTTGACATACTTGATATAAATGTTTTGGGTTTGCTGAAAAATATCTATTCAAGGTTTCAAAAACAGTTTATATGTACATAAAATCTAAATAAAGTATAAAGGGTTCTTTGTATATACACAAGCATGTATCCAAAAATCTTAGTCAAGAGCAAAAATAAAATTCTTTCATATTTGAGGTAGATTCAGACTAATCAATATTGAGGTGACTCAAGGAGGTTCAAATGGAATTTGTTTAGTTAGACTAAACCATGGTTCCACAGATGTCCAAATCATAGGGTGTTTGAGGCTTTTGTTCAGAAAAACTGAGTGGGCATAGGATGTCGTTATTCTTTGGATGGCAATGAGAAGTAAATTTGGATTTACTGCAAAAAGGATATGATGAGAGAGCATATTCATTGCTAAAGCGTTAACTGAAAAGCTAATGTTTCTAGCTACTTCTGAGGGTAACATAGACATTGGCTGTGTGTGAGTATAGTCAACCTTTAACACAAAGAGCAAAGAGTTCAAGACCTTGTTGAGTTTGATTGAAGCTTCGGAGCAAGCATTCAAAACCAACACAGTGTCTTGTAAGATTTTGGTAACGATTTGTGGTTTGACAACCTGGCGTTTTGGTTTAACGGTGTTGACCGAGTTAACAGTGGGCATGCTAAGGTTAGCTAGAGGCTCTAACGATGAGGCTGTTATTAAGAATCCATCCGAGGATCTTTGACCTTTCGTTTTGGCTTGGCCCAATTCTGACTGGGTAACAGTGGGTGTGATTGCTAGGCAGATGGCTAAACTGATAAACAGGAGGGCCATCATCTCAGCAAACAAAAGTGAGTGGTTTCGGATCTTAATCTTCTTGTTGATCTTTCTTTAGATACCTGGTTGGCAAATGAGAATTCCTCTCAGAGGTGAAATGATTTCTTTTAGATGGATGTACTTTATCGATCCCAAAACTGGGAAATTACAGAATAGAGCTTAAGAGATTGAACTCTAAACCTTGTGCTTGTTTTTCTCACCTTTGATGGGAGTTTTAAGATTATTAGCTCAAGCTAATGGTGTTGAATGTCTTGTGTATACTATTTGGTAATAGTAAGTTGATTGAAGTTTATTAGATTTTACAGAGGTCTTTGAAATTAGTTTAAGGGCTGATTTGGTTTTAATATACCCTTTCCTCTCTGGAAGTTTTGATGCAGTTAACTGATTGGAGAAATTTGACTGAGTGTACCTGAGGCTAGTAGTTAGCTACAGTTATTTCTCAGATGTAGGTTTGATTTTAATCTTATTTATGGACTTACTTTGACAGTGTTGTACCCGACAAGTCCCATGGGGTTTTGGTAAAGGTTACACTGATTTTGGTGAGCCCATTTGAAAATGGGGTCCTGGATTTGGCTCTTGAGTGGCCAAAGTTTGTTGTTGACAATGTGTGGATTCATCCACTCGGGTAGGAATTTAGGAGTGATTTTCCTTTCCTGTGAATTTATTTCAGGTGTCTGTGGTACAAATGTGGGGTGGAAGATCTTGTCCCCCCTTCGCAGTTTGTCATGCAAGAGTTTTTGATCGTTATACGCTTTCTGTCGTTTGGCGAATTGGTCCGAATGGTTTTGGCATACAGCCTTGGGAGCTTTGTATGTCGTTTTGACGCTTTTGTGCTCTGCAGCTGGAGTGTTATGGGCATTGGCAGTCATCACCCCCCTCTGGTTTCGAGGAACTCTGAGCGGTGGCGATGATGGTTTGTCGGAAGCATTATCAGGAGTGCCATTGCATAGCTGCAGAGAAGATTGTGTCGCATGAAGTGGTTTCAATTTTGGTATGTTATAGGGTTTAGATGCGGGTAGCGCATGTACCATTTTAACTGACCGGTGTTTGACGGTTTCATGGATCATTTGGTTGCACGGTTGAGTGACTGTGCACCTTGCGTTTGCAAAAGTTGGGTTCGTTGTTGCAAAAACTTGAGATTTCAGAGGGTCTAGAGAGCCGTTTGGTGTGGCTCTTGTGACCATGCAGGCCTCATGGGCGGGTGGGAGGGTTTCAAAATGTGACACCACCATTGAATCATGGGTATCAAGGGTTTTAAGAGGGCCGTTTGGGGTTTTCTGCTCGGCCATTGAGTTTTCAAGATCATTTGAGTGTTTGGCTTGACCTTGTATTTGAAGGTGACTTTTGACTTCTCGTGGACAGTACTCACCTTGGTCTTGGCGGTCGCTTTCACTCGGTTGCAGTTGTTCCAACAGTGCTAGTTGTGTGAGACTTGGGGTGTCCAAAGTGTTTAGAACAAAGCACTGTGATTCAGTTGTTCTTGTTGGGTCAAATGGGTGAGGGTGTTGCGTTTGAGCCCATAGTTTGAGGTTCTTGAAATCAATCAGTGGCTCAAAACGGTTCAGTAGGTCTTTGCCAACAAGTAATGGAATGGCGTCAAGTTTGGACACGTAGACCGGATGTGTCAAGGTCATGAGTCCAATGGACATGTTTAGTAGCGATACGCCCAACAGGGTTGTTTTAGTGAGCGCATATGGTTGCACAGCTAATGAACAGGGTTCCAGTTTCAAATGTTTGTTAGCGCGGTTCGCGGCTACACGTAGTTTGTCAAAAAGGGTGTGTGACATGAGAGTGATGTCAGCAGCGGTGTCTAAAACAGCGTCCTGACACACCATGTCTTCAAGGGTCAGTGGGAGGTAGAATTTCCGTGCCACCCCCCTCTCGTTTAAATCGCATAGGAATTGTGGAACCGGTGGTTCGACACAGAGTTGCGAAATGTCATTAGAGGAGTGGTCTGTGACCTGTGGTTGGGCTGCCATAACAGCACTGGACTGCGTTGAGTCCTTTAGTCCTTCCTCATTTGCATGAGGGATTTTCTTCTTGCGTTTCCTTCGTTTGGAACGCTTGTTTTGAGTTGGCACAGCTGATATGGCTAGAATGTTAGCAGTTTTATTCTCTTTGTTGCTTTGAATCTCTGCTAGGAGGTGTTGGACAATTTCAATAGCTTCTCGACTGAATGTAGGAGTTTCTTCTTCCTTCCAAGGTTTGTGATAGGTCTCTGCTTCTGAGCTTCTGTGATGGGATGGAGACCATTTGTCGCGGTTACGCGTGTCTTCGTATCGGTATCTGTCATCATGGTAGTCCGTATCGTGTTCTCGTGACCTATCCCTCAGATATGGTCTACGACGGTAGTCGGGTTTTCGCAAAGTTGGTCCAAAGTGGTATCCAGAGGACCTAGTTTGGTTTTGACCTTGCTGAGGTCGCTTGGGAAAATGCTTCGGCTGTTGGTGTACTCGCGGTGTAGGAGGTGGAGTAGAGCGAGGAGCTCCTTCCAACTTCAAGGTGTTAGATGCATCGCTAATAGCTAGCACTGTGGCAGGCTCAGCGTGCTTGTTGCGACTTTGTTGCTGTTTTTGGAACGCATAGTGTGCAAACTCTCTCAGCTGACTTATTGAGTTTGACCTTGGGTTAGCTGTAACTCCCAGGTAATGACTCACAGTGGGATGGAGGTTTTGGATGAAGAGGGTCTTGAAATTGTGGTCTTCTTCCATCCCTGGTGTATTCTGAGATCCAAAATATGCAAGTAGGAGTCTCTGGTAGTAGGCTTGTGTTGGCTCTGAGCGTCCTTGCTTCACGGCTAGGGCTGCGGTTAGCCCTGCCTGTAGGCAGTCGTCGGAGAACTCCTTTTCGATGGCTTCGCGGAGCAGCGTGTAATCTGCTTTGATGTTTGTCGGCTGTCTGTCTATGAATTTTGATACTGACCTGTTAGATGTTAGTTTAATCAGATAGATGCAATCGTCTGTTGTAGCATCAGGATACTTACGCAGGTAGTAATCAATGTCCTGTAAATAGACTTTGGCATCAGGTGAACCCGTAGGTCCTGGATCAAATTTGGTGATATTTCGCGCGATCTTGTCAAGGTCGCGGTCTGAAGGGGCGCACGCATGCTGTCCACGCGGTCGTCCGTATTCGAAACGGGAATCGGGCGAGGGAGCGCGGTGGATGTCCCGGTGTTCATGTCTTTCCTTTAGGAGCAGTTGACATTCCTTGTAATCCTTCTTCACATTTTCAAGTTGACCTTCAACTCTTCTGAGTTCCTTCTTTGTGTCTTGAAGGGCATCTTCAAGTTCATTGTTGTCTTGATGAAGCGTGTCATTGTTATGCATCAACCGTTCCTTTTGTGACTCTGCACGGTCCAAATCTTGTAATGCTTCATCCAGTTGGTTTTGAGTTTTGTCATTCTCCTCTTGAGATTGTTCCAAATTTCCTTTCAAGGTCTCGTTCTCTTCTTGGAGAGATAGGATCGTTGTTTGTTGATTTGCTAGCTCGTTCTCGGCTACCTTTAATCTTGCGACTAATGTTAGCACAAACTTACCTAACACACTGGTGAGGTCCTTGCCTTCTGGTGGTTTTTCAGTGTGTTCATTCACAAGTTCTTCAGTGAGTTGCTCCAATTCTTCGGGCTGTGTTTCCTTGACCCGTGTTGTGAAGCTAGAAATTAAATTAGAAGTCCATGCTTCCAATGTTGTTTGAAGGTCATCCAGTTTGGTAAATCGGTCGGTTGTCTGTTGACTCATCATGTTTGACCGTTGTTATTTAGCCTTTTAAAAAAAAAAAAATTCAACTTGTTGATTATTCTTAAATTTGTTCAACAAGGTTTAACCTTGAATGTTTTATTTTACAACTGTGATAGTTGAAAGTTCCTTTAGAATTTGTTTCAACTTGTAGGCTTGCAGGATGGGAAATAGAATTTTGAAATTGTTTAGAAATGTAGTGATGCTTTAAATAATTCGTTCGTTGAAACCGTACGTTGATAAATACAGTTGAATTGAAATTGGATTGAATTTGTTTCACAAAACAAAACTGAAATTTCAATTGTGTGGATTGACTTCTTTCCTTCGATTTTCAAAGTCTAGTATTGGAATTTGTCATCAATAACTAGCTTTGGGATTTTGCAAAATGTCACTTTGAAGGTGAGGATTTTATTTACCAAAGAAATCCAAAAGCAAAAGAGGCTAAATGCTTTAAAGATTTAAGATTATAAGTTTCCACTTTCTTTTAAAGTTAAGGCTTTCCTTTGGTTTTATTTGTTAAAGCCTATTTTCAGTTGAAGCATTAAATGTTTAAAATATTTACAAATTAGAAACAAGTGAATTGTTTGAGTATTTGATATCCAAGGATTTCTTAGGATTGAAGCCAATAGTGATCTTTCTTGACTGTGATCTATAAATTTCTTATTTACAGAATAATCAGTGTTTGCACCTTTTTGACTTTTTCTTAAATCCTGGGAAAAATTCTAAAATTATGCTGGTTGGTTAAGTGTTTTTCTTTTCCTGTAGAGAAAGCATGAATCAGAAATGACACAATGAGTTTAAATAACACCAAGAGCTTTGCTTAAGTGTTAATTGCTTAATGTGGTTTCCTGAATTTGAGAAAGAGGAAAAATTATAAATATTCACTAAGTTTGTAAATTTGTCAAAATGCACAGGATTAATCCTACTTTAATGTTACTCTTGAGTAAACATCAGCATTAGAATCCTTAAACTAAAACTGGGTTTCTGTGGGAAGGGAATCACACCATATCACATTTAAAAACAGCAAAATAAGCACACATGTAGCTTCAAAGTTTGCAACTTTTTGCTTAAAAGTGTGTAAATATGTTTGCTTTTAGCTTAAAAGATTATAATATGTGGTTATATAAGTGATTAAATACAATAGAGGTGTTTATATATGTTCCTGCTATAGGTGTCTATGCAGTTAGTAGGGTTTCACCACTGAGAAAAACTTTCAGAAGCCAACAGGTCCTTTTCCTTTTATTCTTGGCATAAAAGTTTGGATTAGTGTTAAATTTAGTTTATTCCGAATAATATGAATTGCTTTGAAGTTACTTTGAAGACTTAATTTGGTTATAAATCGTCTTTAAAGATTATAAGTTTAAATAAAAATTGTAGTCCCTATGTTTCACCACAAGATGGAGGCAGTTTTCGTCTGCACTTCCAGAAGAGGAAACCCAATGACGTCGCAAGGAGTCAAGGCTCTCTACTCATGCGCAGTTTTTTCATGCACAGCTTGACGGTCGCGCGCGCGATTGAGCGTGCACGTGCCACGTGGATGCAGTTCAAGCGTCAGTCCATAAAACCACGCCTTGCTTTCCAAAGGCGGGAAAACTTCAGTCTCCCTAAACTTTATTCAACAAGTTTATACAATGGTTAATTCAATTAAATCCCAAGGGTTTGCTTCGCCTGTGGGGTGTTGAAATAACGGGGAAAACAAATAGGATTTCTTCGCTATTTTGTTTCCAGGCCTATTTTAATTATTCAGCGTGTAATCACTTTTAAGCATGCATTAAACAACAAAAACTAAACTGACTAGGGTGCAGTGGGGGTCTTCACCCCCACCTTGGTCAGCAGACACACAGCAGTTATCAGGAGTAATCAGGGGGGCGAATTCACCCCCTCCCCCTCGTGACACAGAGACAGACAATAGACTGGCTGCAGACAATGAACCACCTTTGTGAGTTAAAATTGACCAAAATCACACACAAGCTTATGTATTAATTTCCTTCTGAGTCGTTTCAAGTTCAACCAAGCCTTCACGCGGGGTACCAATATATGCAACGTAAAAATATGGGAATATTAATAAATAATAAATATGATCAGGTATGAATTATTTAATTTATATTGATGTATTGGAATCTGAGCTCAAATCTCATTTCATATACATCAGAAAAGCTAATAACACTCGTAAGGGGCACCAGCTTCTATCTTTAAGAAGCAATTTGATCTTTAATTTCACTTTATACCTGTTTGATCACTCAATAAATTAATCAATAATCAGTCTCAAAAATTTTCCGTGAATTCGATACCTGGGCTTGAAACAGACTCAGAATGAAATAAATTCCCAACAACTTCTCATTTTTAAATATTTATTAAACAAAATGATTAATAGACATCAAAATAATTTCATTAATCATAAAATCAATCTTGTAAATGATAGATTAACAATGTCAATATTTTCGGAACCAGGGTTAAACTGAGAAACGAATTTCTATCAGTTTGAGTTAACAGATTATCAAAAACAACGCAAATTTATGGAGAAAGTTTGCTAATTATGAAAAAGTCCTAAATTAATCTTAAGAAAATAAAAATGGAATTTTAATGAAAAGGAGAGTTATGTTAAGGGCTTCTTAATTTGCATCTGATTAGATATATAAATTAGTACCGAACCTCAAGTTTAATTCAGCAGATGAATTAAAGTTTTTTCAGCTCACGTGATCCTCAGTGATGGCAGTTCTGTCGTCCTTTTTCAGCCCAAGACTTTGTGGATGTGAGGGAAATATCTGCCAGCAGATACTTCAAGGGTTCACAGCTCGACCTTTAGATTCAAGCGGTCGAAGGAGGCTGGATTCTGGGCTGCATGACCCACAGTTGAAACGGGTCTTAGCCAGATGGTGCCGATGTCTCTTCAGAGTGATGTGGGACAGCTGTGTGTTGATCCTACAGCTGCACGTTATGTGGGAGCTGCGTCTTTCTTCAAGAGGTCTTCGGTAATAATTAAGAGATATCTAATCCGATTTCAAATTAGAAAAGAAACTTTCGGACTTTAGATAAAAATAGTTTTGGGAGGTGCTTGGTCAAGAAAAATATTATAAAAATAAAGTCAAGATTAAAGTTTACCTTAAAATTAAACAAACGGCGGTTTACAGAAAGTTTAACAAAAAGTGATAAATTAAGAATTGGAGTTTGACTCCGATTAAGAATTGAGCTCAAAGAAAAAGGAATTCCTAGGCATTTAAGAGAAGAAGAAGATACCAAAGTTACATAAACAAATTATCTGCTGTGTTCAGAAAAGCGCCATGTGGTCCTTTGTTCTCCCTTGCTGTGTGTAGACAATGGAGGAGATCAGAAAGAAGGGAGCAGGCGAAAAGAGAATCCGGAGCAGAAAGAGGCTGGGAAAAGAGTCTCTCTCCTTTTTATAAGCTCTGTTGAGTTTCGCGGGATTCCGGCCTGACCGGAATCTCAGCCAATGAGCGTCCTTCGTGGGCGGGCTCGATGAACCTTTAGTCCAATAACAGGCCTTGTCTGTGAGAGACCAATAGGATGAAGAAGCTGGGGTTCTATGAAGACTGGTGACACATGATATCAGTCCACAGGAATACACAGTTTTAAATGCATTGGAATGTACTGTTACAAACTTATGTATAACTAAACTAACCTTAGTGTATCTTATAAGCAGTGCTTCTAAATCAACATGCAGGAATAAACATTCATTTAACATCAACATGCATATATATATAAAATCACAGATTAATGCATTTCACACATATTATTGATTTTCCACATCAAACACATCAGAGTCCATCTGCATTTTCATAGTTCTGAAAAGAATGAAGGTTTAGAATTGAGTTTGTAATAATGTACTTTAAAGTTGTTTAAATCCAGCATGTCCACAGTTTAAGGAAATTAGCTGAGTCGTGGATCTGTGTAGGTTTTATGGGGGCAATAAAAGTGGAGCCGGACATTGGGGAAATTCCTTAGACTGGTTTTAACAAAAGAAGATTTCAGCTGTGGCCTGGGGGAAGAAAATCCATTTCTTTGCATTATTCCTGGATGAAACAAAAATGTCTTTAAGCAGAACAATAATTGTTGCTGAGCCAAAGTGAGATGATGCTACACCATACAGTAATGTGTGCACAATTTGATTAGGGTGGTAAAAGGATAGCCCCTCGGCCTTAATCAAGACACATCATGGCAGAAGCGAATGTGATATCTGCCAATTGGAAAACAAATTGGAGCTTGTGTTGCCTTTGCCAGAAGGACAAAATAGGTGAGGGCCTGACATCCACTCCAAGTCATCATTCCCCAGAACATGATGGATACAAAATGCTGGCAAGGAACATTCCCATGTTCAGCGAAATCAATGACATGCCATTGAGAATAGATCCAACGAGGCTGGATGAAGGTGATGGCATAGAAGCCACACTCAGGAAAAATATGGCAAAATACCATGTGAGCTGTCGCTTGTTGTTCAACAACACTAAATTGCAACGGGCACAAAAGCGCCATTCCAGTAGTCAAACCAGTGAAACTGAGACTGGAACTTGTCAGTCAAAACTGCGGCGAAAAAGTCATGACAGTCAGACATGCATTTTCTGTGAAAAAGTGGCACCTGCATCAGACCTCAGAGAGGCCAGTACAACGGGCCTAGACAAGAGGCTGCGCGACATTGCAGAGATGCTTGGTGATGGTAAGCTTCTTGCAAGATTGACTGGTGGTGATGTCATTGCACAGGAGTTCAAGTACCATAATGTTTGCCTTCGGGCTCTCTACAACAGGGAAAGGGCGCACCTGAGGAACCTTGAGAAATGTGACACTAAGTCACAACCAGATGTGTATCCAATGGTGATCTCAGAATTGGTTGCATACCTTGTTGAAAGCAACCTATGTTCAGAAGGACCAGTTACATTTCGCATGCCAGATATCTGCCACATGTACCAAAAGCGTCTGGAACAGCTGGGGGTGGACTCACCAAATGTGAATTCCACTAGACTGAAAGAAAAGCTATTGGCTGAAATTCCAGGACTTGAGGCTCACAGATCTGGCGCAGATCATAGAGAAGTGATACTTACATTTCAGGAAGATGTAGGCAAAGCGCTTGCTCAATCCACAGATCTTTCAGATGCACTTATCACTGCTAAAGCAGCAAAGATCCTCAGAAGATGTATACTTGACCACAAGTCTAAATTTGAAGGTACATTTTCTCAGGGTTGTGTGCAAAATGCTATACCTCCCCTTCTGCTTCAATTTGTGGGGATGGTTGAGCATGGTGCTGACATAAACTCACAGCTGAGATTTGGGGCATCAAAGTCAGACCAGGCAATTGCTCAGCTCATGCAATTCAACTGCTACACCCGCTACAAGGAAGGAGCAGCAACTCACAGGCATTCTAAAGACAGAGAGACCCCATTTCCCGTGTACATGGGGCTCTCTGTTTATGCCAAAACCAGAAAGAGGAATCTGGTTGAGATGTTGTTCGATCATGGTCTCAGTATCTCTTATGACAGAGTGCTGGAGATCTCTGCTCAACTTGGAGATGCAACAGTCAGCAAGTATGTTGAGGAGGGTGTGGTTTGTCCTCCAGTGCTGCGGAAAGGGTTGTTCACTACTGCAGTGATGGATAACATTGATCACAATCCCTCTGCAACAACTGCAACTACCTCCTTTCATGGCACAAGCATCTCTCTGTTCCAACATCCCACAAAGGATAATAGTGGACAGGAACGAGGGCAACTCAGGTTTGGGCCTGAGAAAGTAAAGTCAGTTCCTGAACTTCCTGATACATTCACAAATATCTCTCCAGCTTCCTTCCGGACAACAAATCCTGTTCCACCAGGTACTGCAATGCCAAAACCACCCACAGATATTCTGGGGCCACAACTAGCACTAGAGTACCAGTGGCTGGACAAGGTCTCAGTGACACAAGAAGCTGATGATGCATTGAACCTAACATGGTCAGCACATCATGCTTCAATGAAGAGAAGCCCTGAATTTGAAGTTACCATTACTTCTTTGCTTCCTCTCCTGCGGGATCCAGCTCATTCAGTTGCTACAGTCAAACATGTAATGAACAAAGTAAAAGATGTTGTTGATTTCCTCAACCCTGGCCAGGTACCTGTCATCACAGCTGACCAGCCAATCTACGCCATAGCAAAGCAGGTGCAGTGGCAGTGGCCAGGTCAGTATGGTGAGGACAAGTACCTGGTCATGTTTGGTGGTCTGCACATTGAGATGGCAGCACTGAAGTCGCTGGGTACTATCCTCCAAGCCAGTGGGTGGACAGGAGCTCTAGTTGAAGCTGGTGTGGCTTCATCTGGCACTGCAGAGTCCTTCCTGTCAGCTGCAAGTGTTACCAGGACGCGACAGATGCACCAAGTGACAGCCTCCAGCTTGTACAAACTCTTGAAAGCTGCATATGATGAGTACTGTACTGAGCAGGAAAATCAAGATGAAGAGGCACTGGACTTTGAGAAGTGGTGTGACTCCCGAAAACAGGATAGTCCACAGTTTCACTTCTGGCACATGGTACTATCCATGGAGCTTGTTGTCTTTCTGCTGATTAGATCTTTCCGCGAGGGAAATTTTGCTCTCTACTGCCAGGCACTACATGAACTGATACCCTGCTTCTTTGCCAACAACAATACAAACTATGCTCGTTGGCTGCCCATCCACCTCAGGGACATGCTTATGCTAGAGATTTCACACCCAGAGTTAGACAAAGAGTTTAAAGCTGGCAACTTTGTGGTGCACAAGACCCGTCGTCCTTTCTCAGCAATGGCTCTAGATCAAGCCCATGAACAGACCAATGCCATCATCAAGGCTGATGGTGGAGCCATTGGGTTGACAGAAGATCCATCTGCACTCAGGCGATGGATGTTAGCTGGCCCAGAGGTCAGTCGCTTGTTATCTGTTTATGACACAGAGGCCCAACGCAAAGAAATTCCCGAGCAAGCAACACACCATGAGCAAAACCCACAGGCACAGAAGACTTTTCTGGACAAGGTCAACAAGCTTTCTGCAGCCTTGCAAAACCTAGGCAGTCCTTTTCAGGAAGAAAGTTCTGACTTGTATTCCATTGACACCAAGGATATTGCCCACCCCAACACAGCAGAGCTTCTCAAGACACACATGAACAGAAGCCATGCCAAGTTCCAGGAGTTCTCAGATGCTCTGGCAAGCCGCCCTGCCTCCATGTATGAACCCATCAACTAACTAACTAACTAACTAACCTGCACTTATATAGCGCTTTTCTAGTCACAAAGACCACTCAAAGCGCTTTCATTAATACTAACCCTCTATTCTAAGGGCCTATAGGAAACAGATATCTAGGGACAATTTAGAACAGCCAATTAACCTAACATGCATGTTTTTGGCATGTGGGAGGAAACCGGAGAAATCCCGGAGTAAACCCACGCAACACGGGGAAAACATGCAAACTCCACACAGATCACTGTTGGTCGGGGGCTGGGATCGAACCCATGATCCCACGATCCCCACAATCCCCCGGCCAAGGGTAAACTGTGCTGCCGCAGTGCTAACCACTGCGCCACCGTGCAGAATGTGACCGACTTCTTCCAACAAGAATCGGCTAGTCCTGTACAGTCAAAGCAAAGGCTATTGAAAGAAGACTGTCAGTTATTCTCCTGACAGTCTCTCTCTCTTGTGAGAAACAGTTCATGATCACAATCCCATGATTTAAAGTTCATTTAAATGAAAAAAACATGTTTATTTCAACAGATATATGGTCTCGGTGTGAGATTGCCAGATACTGATGGTGGCCATCTTGAAAAAAGGTCGCCATCTTGAATTTTCACGTGGCCAGGACCCTAATCTGAAAGAGTATATCCAGGAGGGTATCTGTGCAAAATTTCATGCTTGTGTCACCATTTGAAGGATTTTTTTAGTTATCTGCTCCACTACTATGCATCTGAGTCCAATTGTCTGCCCCAAGGGGCGAAACTTCACAGTATCTGCCACGCTGTAAAAAGGGAAATCTCAGTGAGATAAAATATCCTAAATCAAGGCTTTATGTTTGTTTTTCTCTCACAAGATAATTTTGACAAGAATTTATTTTAGTTGTGCAGTTTTCTGTAAGATTTTACTTGCTTTATGGAAGTTTTTACTTGTTTTAAGCATTTTTTTTTTTTTTTACTGGAACTCAGCTTTATTACAGAAAGTGTTAATAATACAGTACACTGCAACGTAAGCACTTAGCTCCTAACTGTGTCTATCCCCATGGAAGTGAGCCAGCAAAAAGAGAGTGATAAGATGGCCGACTCCTCCCCTATAAATTTTTTTTTTCACTTATTTTTATTTACATTTTAAATTAACTTATAACCCAAACAAACAAAAACAAAAGAAAAAAAAAACCCAAAAAACATCCAAACCCAACACCTACTCCAATTAGAATACATATTAATTATCACTCTCACACTCACATCTACACCCACACAAACACACATGGGTAGGATTATAGTTAAAACCATAATCCCGACTGCAAAAAAGAGTATATATATATATGTGTATATATATATATATATATATATATATATATATATATATATATACGTGTGTGTGTGTGTCTGTCTGTCTGTCTGTCTGTCTGTCACAAACACCTACTAAATACAATACATACTCTCACATCTACTTGAAGCAAAATAAAATAAATAACTACCAGGCAGTTCATTAATTTCATACAGAAACATTCAAACAGATTCCAATATTCGCAAGATAGGGCCCCAGGATTCTTCCCACCAGTATTGATCTTTGTGAGTATTTGGTCTTAGCTTTTCCATATGAATGACTGAAATAAACTCCTGCAACCAGTTTTTCAAGCTTGGGACATTTGATGACCTCCAGTTTTTAAGAATTAGTTTGTTTTAAGCAATTTAATCTTAATTTTTTGGCAGATATTTTTTTTCTAATTTTAACTAGAATTATCTGCTGCCAGAATTTTTTTTGTTTATTTTAAGTAAAATTATCTGCCAACAGAGCAAAAAAAATTGACTTATCAAATAGCGTAACACAAGTTAAAACTATTGGAAAGCATGTAAAATTTTCTTACACATAAACTGCACAGCAAGAATAAATATCCTGTCAGACAAAAAACAAGCATAACCAGCCTTAATTTATTTTACTTAATTTGACTTTTTGCAGTGTAGTTATGTTTTCTAGCTCAAAGTTGCATTATTTCTCAAAGAGAAACAAAAATGAGGCCATAGTGGCTCAGGAGGTAGAGCAAGTCACCCAATAACTGGAGGGTTGGCAGTTCGAATCCCACTCCCCCAACCTTGCTGTTGTGTCATTGGGCAAGACACTTTACCCACCTTGCCTCCAATGTGTTCATGGTTCATGACACTGATGTATGAATGTGAATAAATGTTTGGTGGTGGTTGGAGAGGCCGTTGGCATGGATTGGCAGCCATTTTTCCACCAGTCTGCCTCAGGGCAGCTGTGGCTATAGAGGGAGCTTATCACTATCATTGCCTATGGAATGAATGAATAATGGACTCATCGTAAAAGTGTCTTTGGGTGTCATGAAAAGTGCTATATAAATGCAATCCATTATTAAAAACATAGCTATTACACATTTTTAACCTTAAAGCTGTGTGATTTCTTTTTCCCCTAGTGGCACAGCACGGTGCTGCACCTGTCAACTGATATGACATGCAGAAACACTGCCCAGCTGTACTGAGGATTTGTACTGATCATGCCAGTTCACAAGGTGGCAGACACGCGTTGGAGGACTCATGGATGACACATAATACACCAAAGAGGAAGAAATCCTTCTTAATCTTCTTTGTCGTTGAGATTACAAAGCAAAATGGATGGCACCCATCACTGTGGACATACGCGATCGCAGACGTAGGAGCAAATTCGGAGGATTTGGTCCTGAATTTGCCAGTAATGATTCTAAAAAGAGATAATTTACCTTATGAAGGTAGATGTTTACATGTTCTTATAACACGGGGAGCATGAAGCTTGTTGATTTCACCTGCCGGTGCACGGAACGCCATGTGACTGTAAAGCAATCGCCGGTTGCATGTCATTATATAAGATAAACTGCCGCGGAATTAAAGCAAAATTAAGGTGAAATAATCAATAACAGTTTCTGGATGTAGGAGAGAAAGCTAAAATGACCGGGAGAGGACAAAATTATGACCAGAATGCCACAAAAGGACGCTGCCTTGCCAGCGGCTAGTGACAAATGCCTTTGTTTGTTTGTATGCAAATTAGATGTGTAAATTTACTCATCTCTGAAACTTTGGATTATATTCTACATCTTTCTATTTGACAGTAAGCCATTATCTCTTACCACTTTCAAGTTATAGCCTTGGAAAGTTCTGACATCTGATCTGAATATTTTCTTGAAAAAAATATTTACCACTATTGACCACTAGGGGTTATGTTGCAGTTTGGCGACATAAACTGAGATTCTGTATTCTGTAAAATCTGAAATTTGTACAGTGGGGCAAAAAAGTATTTAGTCAGCCACCAATTGTGCAAGTTCTCCCACTTAAAAGATGAGAGAGGTCTCCAATTTTCATCATAGGTATACCTCAACTATGAGAGACAAAATGAGAAAAAAAAATCCAGAAAATCACATTGTCTGATTTTTAAAGAATTTATTTGCAAATTATGGTGGAAAATAAGTATTTGGTCACCTACAAACAAGCAAGATTTCTGGCTCTCACAGACCTGTAACTTCTTCTTTAACCCCTTGCACTCCGGTCAATTTCCCTAAAAATGTCAAAAAATAACGTGCCCAAAGTAAATCAAAAGCTGTTCTTCAACCCTTTGCAGCATCTTCATGGGGTTGGTCTCATTTAAAAGAAAACATTTTGAATTTTTTTGGCAAAACAGTCATAATCTCTCTAAGTGCTCCTGCCACTGAGTAACAGTCATCTAAACATACTGAACTTGAAGAAAATAAATTTCGCCTGGGTGTTTTTTTTGGATACAAATGCTTGCAAATAACACACAGCTGTCCGATCCGGCTGGAAAATGCAACAGAAATGTAGAACCAAGTGTTATCAAGCTGAGGTCCAAATTTGGTAACAATACCACAAAAAATGAATATATTACACAGCTTTTTTCTCAGGTTGTTCCCAGGCATGTTTGAACTGTGCCAAACTGTGCCAAATGGCACAGTTTGGAAAAAAGTCTATAACTTTTGAATGCTTCAACATAGAAGCTTCATCTTGGGCTCTAATGAAAGGTGACACTTAGATAGCCCAAACTGTGCCGTTTGGAAAAACATCTAGAACTTTTGAATGCTTCAACATAGAAGCTTCATCTTGGGCTCTAATGAAAGGTGACACTCAGGGCTATCTTGTTAGATAGCCCAAACTGTGAATATATTGCACAGCTTTTTTCTCAGGTTGTTCCCAGGCGTTTTTGAACTGTGCCAAACTGTGCCAAACTGTGCCAAATGGCCCCCACAGTTGCAGAAAGACCCCAGCAATCAGGTGATCCCCTGTGAGCAAGCACTTGGCGATGGGATATTTTACAAGTTGACAGCAATACCCTCTCAATCAAATATAATTTTCTAATCCTACTCATCATCATACTGATTCCTAGAAAATGTGTCAAGATTTTGCTGAGGCGGTCATGCATATCCGTGCCTCTCTTCTGCTCATTGGCCTCTTCTGCTGCTGGGCTGCTGAGGTGAAGGGCCCAGCTGATCAGGAGAAACTTTGTCCTGGTCATTACACTCTTGGGGAAAGGAAGGCTGTACAGGTGTCCCCCTCGCCAGTAATCACTGAAGGATTTGCACTTGACTATACCCATGTAAATAATCAGGCCAAAAAATGAGAGCAGGTCAGAGCGTGTGAGGTCAATCCAGGGGCTGGTGGGTGTGTTGTAGTGTGCAGAGCCATGTAGGTTGGTGTTCTCAACAATGTGGTCTAGCACAGATGGAGTGAAAAATAACTCAAACAACTGAACGGGGGTGTATGAAGCTGATGTAATTAGCTGAGGTCCAGGTGGATTTTTGGGACGAAAAATGGGCTGTGGTGGAATGATGTCAGGGGTGTCGGAATCATGCCACCTCTCCTCAGCTGATGAAGGGCCGGCCGATGTCCCAGGCTGAAGGCTGCCATCACCACTCTCGCTTCCTCTTCCTCTCCTGCTACCTCCTCTTCCTCACCCTCTTCCTCTCCTTCCTCTTCCTCTCCCCAGTGGTGTCCCTCTTTTTGGGGTAGGGGTTTCCTCTTCTGACGAGCTCGCCTGCAGCTCCCTTTTTCTGCGCTTGCTGGCAGAGTGCTTGTCTGGCACCCACTCCTCACCAAGTCTTTATCTGAAGTTTGTCTATTATGTGAAAATAAAGTCATTTACAAAGTTCAATTTTTATTTTTCACTATTCTCCTATTTTCCCAGAGTTCACATACACAGCACAGTTCCTGGTTTTTTTTGTTTTTTTTTACAAGAAAAAATAGCCTAAAGTGCAATAAAAATTATACTAAAACATTATTACATTTCTAGAGGGCAACAAACAACCCACTGGGAGGAGACCCCGGGGCAGACCCAGAACTCGGTGGAGAGACTATGTCTCCCAGCTGATCTGGGAACGCCTTGGTATCCTCTCTGGAGAGCTGGAGCAGGTGGCTGGGGAGAGGGAAGTCTGGGCTTCTCTGCTTGAACCGCTGCCTCCGCGACTCGGACCTCCGGAAAAGTGGTAGAAGATGGATGGATGGATGGATGGATAACAAACAACCCCCCCCCCACACAAACAAAAACATGCCACGTAAAAAATGTGTGGCCTTTTTTACAAGAAAAAATAGCCTACAGTGCAATAAAAATTATACTAAAACATTATTACAGTTCTAGAGGGTAACAAACAACCCACTGGGAGGAGACCCCGGGGCAGACCCAGGACTCAGTGGAGAGACGATGTGTTCCAGCTGGTCTGGGAACGCCTTGGTGTCCTCTCTGGAGAGCTGGAGCAGGTGGCTGGGGAGAGGGAAGTCTGGGCTTCTCTGCTTGAACTCCGGAAAAGTGGTAGAAGATGGATGGATGGATGGATGGATAACAAACAACCCCCCCCCCACACACACACACACAAAAACATGCCACGTAAAAAATGTGTGGCCTTTTTTACAAGAAAAAATAGCCTACAGTGCAATAAAAATTATGCTAAAATATCTATCTGCAATGCAGAGGATAACCCCACCCCCACCCCGCCCCGCTACAGAGGAACTCTGCACACCAAAACACTTGTGGTCATGACGCACCGTTGGAATTACCGATCGGTCAAAAGTGATTTTTATTACTATTTTCATCGATAAAGAATAATTTAGCTTATAACACTTACCTGTCCACAACAGCATAAGTTCCTCATTGTCAGACGAACATGAAGCTGGTCCGGTTGTAACGGACTCGTGCTTCTGGTCACCCGACCCGGTCAAAACATCTCCGCTTCCATGCTTGCGGTTTTGGCGAACCATTTTTCCAAACAAATAATCCAAAAAAGACTGGCTGATGCTACCGTTCCGCACAGGCCTCAATGTCAGTCACCCAGCGGCTTAGGCAAAAGAGATTTTATGCAGGTAGACACACATCAACTGTCAAACTTCTCTGCTTCAATTGGTTCGTATTTGCAGCCGTTGGTAGGCAGGTCCTTCTTGCTCGGTTTTCAGTCATTGGTTCTTCAAGGTTTCAGAAACCCAATTCAAGGCTCTTATTAGAGGTCAATCAAATCTAAACCAATCATACACTCCTTTGGCTTTCTGTTCACGGCTGTGTGAAAAGAAAGCTGAACAATGCAGCTTTTTTTTTTCCGTGCGCATTCAGACGGACAGGCACTGTGCGTCTGAGTGCGCACTGAGACGCACAGTGCGTTCTGGGACGCACGAGAGCGCCCTGGGACACACAAGGGCACACTGGGACGCAGAGACGTGCCCGCCCGCGGTACACCGGAGTGCAAGAGGTTAAGAGGCTCCTCTGTTCTCCACTCATTACCTGTATTAATGGCACCTGTTTGAACTCGTTATCAGTATAAAAGACACCTGTCCACAACCTCAAACAGTCAGACTCCAAACTCCACTATGGCCAAGACCAAAGAGCTGTCAAAGAACACCAGAAACAAAATTGTAGATCTGCACCAGGCTGGGAAGACTGAATCTGCAATAGGTAAGCAGCTTGGTGTGAAGAAATCAACTGTGGGAGCAATTATTAGAAAATGGAAGACATACAAGACCACTGATAATCTCCCTCGATCTGGGGCTCCACACAAGATCTCACCTCGTGGGGTCAAAATGATGTAAGATGGCGGCAGCGCGCATGGACGCAGCGGCCCCTCTTGGCATCAGCGAGTGTGAGAGTTTTGATCTTCCCAGACGTACATTCTGTAAAACTTACAACCGTGAGACCTTATTAAACATCAAGGTACTGCACGCTGCAAGAATCGCGGCGATCGGTTGTGATTTGGACATTCTACGCCAGCATGGAATTCTGGCGGAGTCCCCGTTGGAAGCTACCTGAGAGAGGAGGAGGCGTAAGCGGAACGAACACAAGCAAAAGTGTGGAAAAAGGGCCGGGATCCATGCTAGGCTAAAGGCTAACCCCTCCAGACCAGCGGTACCGTCGCTTCTTCTCTCTAATGTCTGCTCCCTCGAAAACAAGCTGGATGAGCTGCGTCTGCTGAGAGAAACTCGGAAAGAGTGGAGAGACTGCTGTGTGTTTGTTTTCACGGAGACATGGCTCCACGGCAACATTCCTGATGAGGCCATTCAACTAGAAGATATGGCGATGTTCCGTGCCGACAGGGAAACGGCGAGCTCCGGTAAGAGCCGGGGGGGTGGGCTATGCATCTATGTTAACAAGAACTGGTGCGTTAATGCCACATTAGTGTCTAAACACTGCTCTCCGTTGGCGGAGTTCCTTATTGTAAATTGTCGGCCACATTATTTGCCGAGGGAATTCAGCAACGTGTATGTAGCTGGTGTTTACATAGCGCCGAGCCCTAATGCTAAAGCTAATGCTAAGAAGGCACTCGGGGTACTGCACAATGCGATTAGTGAAATCCGAACTTCACACCCGGACAGTTTTGTGGTGGTTGCGGGGGATTTTAACCACACCAGCTTAAAGACTGTGCTCCCCAAGTTTAAACAATGTGTAGACTTTAAGACCAGAGGAGAGAATATGTTGGACTTAGTGTGCACAAACACAGATGCATATAAGGCGATACCCCGCCCCCATCTCGGCCTTTCTGACCACATGTCCGTGATGCTGCTGCCTGCCTACAAACCTTTATTGAAGCGCAGCAGGCCTGCAGTGAAACAAATTAGAATTTGGCCAGAGAGTGCAACCTCTGCACTGAAAGACTGTTTTCTGCACACAGACTGGGAGATCTTCAAAATAGCAGTCTCCCAGGAAGACAAGACAGATGTGGAGGAGTATGCTGATACAGTCACCAGCTACATCGCGAAGTGCACAGAGGATGTCACTACAGTGAAGACCATCACTATGCGGGGTAACCATAAGCCCTGGATGACTGCAGAGGTGCGCTCGCTGCTTACAGCCAGAGATGCAGCCTTCAGAGCGAAGGACAGGCTCGCCCTCCGCTCAGCCAGGTCTGTGCTCTCAAAGGGAATTAAGGCGGCAAAGCACGCCTATGCGGAGAAAATCCAGGGACACCTCTGTGACACTAGGAGCACCAAGCAGATGTGGCAGGGAGTTCGGACACTGACGGGCTATAAGTCTAGGCAGGGGGTCGATGATGACGACGCTTCGCTTCCAGACAGGCTTAACGACTTCTTTGCACGTTTTGAAGCATCAAACTCGACAATCAGAGGGAGGGCTGGCCCACCCCCACCATCGGTCGGACCAGCTTTTACCATCAACACAGCGGACACACGGAGGACCCTAACCAGAGTCAACCCACGCAAAGCTGCAGGTCCGGACAACATTCCAGGACATGTGCTCCGAGACTGCGCGAGTGAGTTGGCGGATGTCCTGACTGACATTTATAACATCTCCCTGAGTCAGGCCATCGTTCCCAGATGCTTCAAGACCTCTATCATTGTACCGGTGGCAAAGAAACCTGTTGTGTCCTGTTTGAATGACTATCATCCTGTTGCACTGACACCAATTGTGATGAAGCGTTTTGAACGGCTTGTCAAACCACACATTACAGCCTGCCTCCCTGCATCACACGACCCGCTCCAGTTTGCATATCATTCAAACCGCTCCACGGAGGATGCTATAGTCACCACCCTACACTCTGTCATCACCCACCTGGACCAGAAAGACACCTACGCCAGACTCCTGTACATTGATTTCAGTTCAGCATTCAACACCATTATTCCCCAGAGACTGATGGAGAAATTACTCCTTCTCGGTCTGAACACCTCCACATGTCTCTGGATCCTGGATTTCCTGACTGAGAGACCTCAGTCTGTCCGGGTTGGAAACAACATCTCCAACTCTGTCACATTGAGCACCGGATCTCCTCAAGGCTGTGTACTCAGTCCACTGTTGTTTACACTTCTAACACATGACTGTGTATCCAGACACAAGGGGAACCAGATTATTAAGTTTGCAGACAACACCACGGTGGTGGGACTTATTCAGAGGGATGAGGAATCAGTGTACAGGGAAGAAGTGAGAGACCTGGAGGGCTGGTGCAGGGAGAACAATCTGGTGCTCAACGTGGACAAAACGAAGGAGATGATTATCGACTTCTGGCGGTCACAGCCTGAGCACGTCCCCCTCAGCACCGGCGGCCACTGAGAGAGTGGAGAACATCAAGTTCCTCGGAGTGCAGATCTCGCAGGACCTGACCTGGAGCAAGAATTCCTTGGAGATCTTGGAGATCAGGAAGCGGGCTCAGCAGAGACTGCACTTCTTGAGGAAACTCAAACAGGCCTCTCTCCCCATCTGCATCCTCAGGACCTTCTACAGAGGTGTAGTGGAGAGTGTTCTGATGTACTGCATTGCTACATGGTACTCCAGCTGCAGTATGTCAGACAAAATAGCCCTGCAGAGGATAGTCAAGGGGGCTGAGAGGGTAATTGGCGTCTCCCTCCCCTCTGTCCAAGAACATTTTCAGAACCGTTGTAGGAGCAGGGCACTGAACATTGTCAAGGACCGTTCTCACCCTCTGCATAAACACTTTGAACTTCTTCCATCTGGTAAACGATTCTGGAGCATCAGAGGCAGAACCATCAGACTGATCAACAGCTTCCTTCCACAAGCTGTCAGGATGCTGAACAGTTGACCCGGAATCTCTAATACACACTACTGCACCTACGGACATTTTGTATATTATTTGTATATTATAGTTAGTTAGTTTTTTTTCCCCAAGTATGTCTCAGGGATGTGTGAATGGATGGGGGGTGGGGGTGGGGTGATGCTATGTGGGAGTGTGTCTTAACTCATGCTGCTTCTATTTATATGGATGCCGAGAGAAACACAATTTCATCTTGCCTGCACTACAGTTGTATGTACAGCAATATGACAATAAAGTTTGATTTGATTTGATTTGATTTGATCACGAGAACGGTGAGCAAAAATCCCAGAACCACACGGGGGGACCTAGTGAATGACCTGCAAAGAGCTGGGACCAAAGTAACAAAGGCTACCATCAGTACCACACTATGCCGCCAGGGACTCAAATCCTGCAGTGCCAGACGTGTCCCCCTGCTTAAGCCAGTACATGTCCAGGCTCGTCTGAAGTTTGCTAGAGAGCATTTGGATGATCCAGAAGAGGATTGGGAGAATGTCATATTGTCAGATGAAACCAAAATAGAACTTTTTGGTAAAAACTCAACTTGTCGTGTTTGGAGGAGAAAGAATGCTGAGTTGCATCCAAAGAACACCATACCTACTGTGAAGCATGGGGGTGGAAACATCATGCTTTGGGGCTGTTTTTCTGCAAAGGGACCAGGACGACTGATCCGTGTAAAGGAAAGAATGAATGGGGCCATGTATCGTGAGATTTTGAGTGAAAACCTCCTTCCATCAGCAAGGGCATTGAAGATGAAACATGGCTAGGTCTTTCAGCATGACAATGATCCCAAACACACCGCCCGGGCAACGAAGGAGTGGCTTCGTAAGAAGCATTTCAAGGTCCTGGAGTGGCCTAGCCAGTCTCCAGATCTCAACCCTATAGAAAATCTCTGGAGGGAGTTGAAAGAGGAGATCTGCATGGAGGAATGGGCTAAATTACCAGCAACAGTGTGTGAAAACCTTGTGACGACTTACAGAAAACGTTTGACCTCTGTCATTGCCAACAAAGGGTATATAACAAAGTATTGAGATGAACTTTTGTTATTGACCAAATACTTATTTTCCACCATAATTTGCAAATAAATTCTTTAAAAATCAGACAATGTGATTTTCTGGATATTTTTTTTTCTCATTTTGTCTCTCATAGTTGAGGTATACCTATGATGAAAATTGGAGACCTCTCTCATCTTTTAAGTGGGAGAACTTGCACAATTGGTAGCTGACTAAATACTTTTTTGCCCCACTGTAGGTATACAGTGTGGTATTTTTTTTCCTTGTAGTATTAAATATGACATTGAATATCAGCATTTTTAAGGTATTATCAAGGTCAAATTAGACAATAACTCCTCTGATTATACAGTTCAACATAAGTTATCCGAAATGGGTGATGGCTGAAGCCACAGCTTATATTGCCCACCCATATTCCATCCAAGGATTCAAAAGAAAAACAAAACAAGAGCGATTACAATTCGGAACAAAGCTAAGACAAAATGTGACAAAAAAAACTAAGCAACAACACAACACAGACTGGATATGACAATCCTTATGTGATTTTACATGTCATCTTGTATATATGTTTCGAGTATTTCTTCCTTTAGTTTTTGTTTAAATTGTCCAAGCATTGTACATGATTTTAATTCAGGTCCAAAATCGTTCCATAATCTGACTCCTTACACTGAAACACAATGTTGCTTGGTGGTAGTTCTCACTGAAGGTTTTTGAAAGATACATGTTCCTCTGAAATGATATTGTTTCTCCCTTATTTGGAACAACTTTTGGATATTTGCGGGCAGTGATAGATTCTTCACTTTAAACATTATTACTGCAGTTTTAAAGTCAACCAGATCTTTCAACTTGAGAGCTTTTAATTTAAGAAAAAGTGGGTTTGTTGGTTCTCTGTAAACAGCTTTGTTTATAATTCTAATAGCTCTCTTCTGAAGCATAAAGACTGGATATATGTTTGTTTTATATGTATTTCCCCATACTTCAGTGCAATATGTCATGTATGGGAGTATTAATGAATGATACAAAGTATATAGTGTGGGTTGATTCAGCAAATATTTCACTCTGTGTAGTATTGCAATTGATTTAGATATTTTACCTTTAATATAATTAATATGTGACTTCCAACACAGTTTATTATCAATTATTATTCCAAGAAATGTAGTATCAGATGCCCTTTCAATCTCTACATCATTTACACTAAGTTTAGATACTAAGTTGTTGTGATGATCGTTAAAAACTATAAATTTTGTCTTACTTAAATTGAGCGCTAATTTGTTTGAATCAAACCACAGTTTAAGCTTTCCTAATTCCTTTCCGAGTGTATCCAAAAGTTGTTCCAAATTGCTTCCACTGCATAATAGATTAGTGTCATCGGCAAACAATATTAAATCCATTTTTTCCGAAACTTTACATATATCATTAATATACATATTGAATAACAGTGGCCCCAAAACTGAACCCTGTGGGACTCCACAAGTAACCTTCAGTAACTGTGAGTTTTTGTTACCAACACATACATACTGATATCTATTCTTTAAGTAACTACATAACCAGGACAGTGCTACCCCCCAATACCACAATTTTGTAGTTTCTTTAATAATAAATTATGATCCACTGTATCAAATGTTTTTTAAGATCCAGGAATACCCCAA